>CM076578.1:1651841759-1652078094 GCA_034641835.2 Pinus albicaulis | reverse complement strand
TTTTATGACTGTCTTGAATGACTCTGCTCCTCCGTAAATTAAATCTACGGGAATATCTTCGTTCCACTGTAAAAAACGGCTGCTTATCTCTGTAAATGTATTCTTCCTCTGAGCTCTGCTGCTGATCATTGATCTCTGCAATTCTGCTGTTCTTCTGTTTCCCATGCCTTTGCCACATCCTTTGCCATCAATGACAATATTCCAACACAACTCCATTCTTTTCAATTCTTATGAGTTGGGCGCCCTCCCAAACCATTATAAGGAAAAGACCCTCTAGCGGATGTTTTTGAGGAACCCCTTATAAAAATACCTCAGACATCCATTTCTAGCAGAGGTTACTAGAGGAGGTTGGCAGGTGGAGGTTTTTGCGGATGTTTTTCGTTTGGTGTACTTTTCAACCTAAACTGCACCGGTGCATTCAACAAGAGAAAGCAATGGTGCGCACAAAACATTCGCACACCGGATACTGTGCGCTTTGTAAAAACCCGACCAATGCATCTTATTACTGTAGTGCACCAATGCTTTACAAATATTCTGCACTTATGCATCCTAAAACCCTACGCCAAAATAGAAACCGCCCGATGAAATCTTAATAAATTACACCGGTGGGCCTATAAAACCCCGCGCACCAAAACAAGGTTAAAAAACAAATTACGGACAAAAAACCACATTTTTCACTTTTCTCAATGCTCCAAAGCTCTCAAGCACTGACGCAATTTATCCTTGTCTGAGTCGCCCTGACATTGGTGCTCCCATTGCACCCATTGCATGCACTGCTATTGTGCATTGCCCACCAATCTCGAGGTTGGATTTTTCAAAATAGAGGGAAAATTTTCTTTTGCAAATTCTACAGCCAATATGCCTCCTTGATGGAAAAATGTACAGGTATTTTTATTTCATTTCCATAATTAAGCCTTTTAGTGGATTTAAATTTCAAATTATCCTAAAATTAACCATTTAAAAGAAAAAAAAAATTGCCCCGCGGTGTGCTAGAGCCGTTTGGCTCAAACCGGTTCATGGTGCTGCCTATAAATTTACAGGCCGCACCGCAACCAGTGCTAACAGTATATGCACAAGTTCCGAGGCGGTACCCAAAGGTGCACTGTATTATTTTAAAATTTTTAAAAAAGCATGGTGAGGTCGGTTACTTGGCAGCACCGTTGACCATGTGGAATAGCGGAAATGTGGTGAATTAACATAAATATTTTCCCTGGGGAGGATATTTTTTTCAGTGCACCACATTCCACATTTCGACAGTGTTAACGGTGCAGCCTGGTGAAAGACCGCACCATTGACTATGTAATTATGTTAGGAGGTTGGTGCGCTGACCAAACTATTCGCCTCGGGGCATAGAGTTTAGTCAGAGCACCGCACTCTTGACACCATTCATAGTCAACGATGCATTGAAAATTTTCAGGTGCACTGCACACTGTGCGTTGAAAATTTTCAAGTGCACTGACACCGTTGCGCGACAAAAAAGACACACCGGTACCAGTGCATGCCTTTTTTTTTTGGCGCACCGACGGTTTTTTTTTTCCAAAAAAAATTATATATGTATATTCCTAAATACATGTCTCATTTAATAAAAAATTTGTATATAATATGTCAATAATTCAGAGATGTGAAAGGAGAGAAGAGGGGGAACAATAGCAACAATAGGCGGACCAGTATAACATGTTCGCCTGTGGGAGACACAGGAGAGGGAGAGAGATACGTACCCTCGCCCTATTACAACAGCTACACAAGGGATCCTAAGGCAAGTAGGCTTCCTCAAGTTCTATGAGGAGGCTAATTCCATAAAGGGACCTGGTGTGTTTTTTAGACATCTTATCTGCAGGTGGAATGCTCACTGACAAGCTTTCTGGGTTGGTCCTAACTAGTGGTACGTTCCCACTAAGGAGGACATATATTTCATTACAGGGCTATCGAGGAGAGGGGTGTATTTTCCCTCGTTCCTAGTGGTTCCAGTTTGCTATGTAATAGGGATTCAGTTGGTGTACTCCCAGAGATACATTAGCACATATATACTGTCTCCTTCAGATTTTCTGGTCTCCAAAGGTCAGTTATGTATTGGTGCATTTGGTAGTCAGGAGGTGAGGTACCTCTCACTTCTGATTTCAACCATTTCACACAAAACCAGTGATAGGCAACACATTAGTTGCTCGCTTCTATGTTATGTTGATTCTTTGATATAGGAGCCACCACTTGTCAGGTGGTCTGTCATTTTTTTGTGGCATTTTTGTAGAGCCTTAGATAGATGTCGTGCTCATGCACAAGGGAGGGTCAACTTCCATTTTTCTTTAGATATTTTTTTTTTAATTTTTGAGAGGTTTCCAGAGACAAGGCCTACTTTTGTTCAACCACATAGGCTGATGTTGGAGGCACGTATGCACATGTAGGGACAGATAATGGCCGAGAGGGATGAGACTGAGTTTTTATGAGGATATCACATGATGCACTAGATTTGCTAGCTATTGTTGACGAGCATCCCTTCATTATGGTCCCCTGTCCTTATGCTGGTTTGGATTTGCGAGGGTGTGCTAGCATCCTTGTCATAGATGATGAGCCACTGGATGATAGAGGTAATATTACTATTTTATTTAAATTTATTCGAACATGTTCTTTAACTTTCTTTTATTAAATTGTAAAATGAAATTGTGTAATTATTGTTAGGTACTTGTATATATTTCGCAGAAATTGAGTCTTTTGATGGCGAGGACATTCCAACACCACCACATGATCCAGGTGCGGATCCTGATGACGATCAGGATATGCCAGATGTTGAGGATCATCAGGAGGCTGGTGCAGAGAGACCTACTCATGTTGGTGCACCGGTACCGCCTTTTGCTAGACGCGGTAGGCTTGATAGAAGATTGAGGATGGAGTTTGGCGACCAAATTTATGCATTTATTGTTAAGGCGAGAGTCAGGCCCGTTACTATGATAGACATACAGGCTGATGGTAGGCTGGTACATATGAGGAGAGGCATGTCACGTGACATGTAAAACCTAATGTGGCATGTCATAGGAGCTATGACCTTAGTTACGTAGCTGAGGAGGACCCATGCACGTGATAGGCGTGGTTGAGATGCAACACGTGATCGACAATATGCAAGCAGCGCCAACGCATCATCTAATGACCATGATCAGGGTAGTGATCATCGTTCACCTCGCGCCACGCCAGATGAGCAGCCTCCACTAGCATCGAGCAATGGTAATCATGGACAGCATGCTGGACCATCAACCATGTCCAGTCATCACGATGAGTAGTCGACAGTTGATCCTGATCAACATGAGGCACCAGTACCAGATCAACATGTATCTGAGCTTGTCGAGGCTTCAACAGTGTCTAAGTAGGCCTTGACTAGTACTACTATTGATGATGTACCATGAGTTGATATATGACATTTATATTATATTTGTATATTTTTGACATTATTCAGTTATAGATATATATGTGGTCCATGTATTTTATGTTCATGTTGCAATTGTACGTAATTTACATGTTGGTGATCATCATGATGTGTATATTTTTAGGTCATTTTAGATATGTTCATTTAATGTGCAGCTCGTGGATAGATGTGTATGTGATAGCAGTTATTTGATATGAGATGTATATTTTGTGTTTGTGTTGTGATGATGTTATACAATGCTAATTGGGTTTTTTTAGATGATCATGATCACGATGATGTTAGCGAATTTGAATGTGTTTTTTAGTCAAATGTGATGTTTATACAATGGTTATCATGATCGTGATGTTTATTAATTAATTTAATATTAAATGACCATGATATTTATTAAATATTATGTCATGAATGTAATTTTAATTTTAATTTTAATTGTATTACTGTGAAATGATTGTAATTGTAAAATTTTAGTTGTATGTAAAATACTAAAATTATAATTGTAATTGTAATTCTAATTGTAATTTTAATTGTAACTGTATGTAAAATATTTGTAAAATTTTAATTATATTAATGTGAAATGATTCTATTAAAATTTGTAAATTTGTAAATTTGTAAAATTGTAAATAATTGTAAAATAATCAATCTAGAATAATATGAATTTTTCTAACATAATAAAGTTTATAAAATAATGCAAATAAATTCATGTACTTTAAAATTATCATTATTTTATTATGATCTTACATACCAAAAAAAATAACTTTATACAGTATGCAATTTTTATTGAGATCAACATAATTACAAATTATTAAGTGAAATATTGATTTTAAGTTTAATTCAAAATTCATATTCTAATGTTTTGAAAAAAAAGAGTGTTATAAGGTATAAGGTAATCAAGTCCTCTTATTTATAAAAGCCCATCTTCAAAAGTATAAATATTGAGGAAATAACACATGTACCATTTCACATGTACTAATTCCATTGAACAGATTTTAGAAGAATTCGAGTATCAAGAATGCAATAGACATATATATATATATATATATATATATATATATATATATATATATATATATATATATATATATAGTTTGAATGGGGAGTTAAATTTTAAACAATCACATATTATATACAAAATAGAAATAGTCAAATAATTTCTTTCACCATAATAACACACAAATTTCAAAAAAGAAAAAACTCCATTCTGTGTTTCGAGGAATTTTACGCAAATGATAGGCATTTATATGGATTTCTATCCACATTCTGCAATTTAATGAGCATTGGAGGGAGCTTACAATCATGTATCTATTAGTAACTGCACCCTTTGGTAGAAACAAAGAAAATTTAGGCAGATTCCTCAGTGAAGTAGACTGGCCATAATCAATTCCTTCGAGACCTCAACAGAAGAAATATATATGCATGTCAGAGGCTCCTGTTGGCACCTGTTTTTGTTGCGGGTTGTGGAAAGGTTCAAGTTTATTTTTATGAAAGAAGAAGAGGTGTAGATTTGAAAAGAAATGGCCCAAATATTTTCACAAAAAAATGTACATTTCCAACATGTCTAAAAACTAAAATATCTCCAACTTCAATAAAATTGTCAGAAACAAAACTTTCCCAACCATTTGTGAAAATTTTCCACGTCTTAGCATAGCACAAGTTCACATGCCACAATTTGCCATTTGGGCCCTGTAGTATTGCATCTTCACATGCCCCGCATTTCATTCTCTCCACATAATCAGTGGGGAACTGCTGCAATAAACAAAATACATTGGAAGAATAGTTATTTCCATCAAGAATTTATCCAATTCTAATTCTAATTCTAATTTTCAAGAACAAACAAAATTCTAATTCTAATTGCATATTTCCATCAAGAATAAAAAAAATTCTAATTAGTTCACTAAATTTTGGTATACACACCTAAAAGTAATTTTGGTGCCTTAACTGCAAATTAGTGCTAATGTACATATAACCGCACTGGTGCGTTTTAGTTATTGGGAACCAGTGTCATGTTACCAATAGACGCATTGGTGCAGTGCTATTAAGTGATGCACTAGTGAAGAATAACCGCAAATAAAAAAAACGCAACTCTATTTTCTTTAAGTGAAAAAAAATCCGTAAATTGAAAAATGGGTGGCAAAATATATTTGAAAATCTAATTTCAAAAGAAAATTCTTTAAATGCTAAACACTTTTCATTATTTCACTATTTTTGCAAAAAAAATCAGCCAGAGATTTGCAGGAGACATACCTAGAGCAAGAGAGCATGAGTGCACTATGGAGCAGCAAAATATGTTCGAACAGAAGTATTCAGTCGATCAGAATTCCAAACCTCTGGTGATTCAAACCTTATAGCATAGAATTTTAAACGATCTTGAAATTTGATTTTTTTTACTTTTTTTGCAGATTTTTTACGAAGTAAGGAAAATATTTCAAATTTTTTTTCATTTTAAGAAACAAAAAAAAATACATTTTCTCCCTAAACCCTTCAATATTTTTGTTTCTTTCCTTTCTTCTCCTTGTTTCTGTGATTTTAGAATTAGGGCTTTTCATTTTAGATTGATATCCAACCCACGAGACAAATTGCATAGTCGGATCCCAATCTATGTTGGCCTTTGCGTGAATTTTTAAAAAAAGGATTTTTTTTATCGGTGAGCTCTGTGTAAGTTAGCGCACCGATGCGCTGTATTTTCAAAATGCACCGCAAAAGTACTGTGTAATAAAAAAAATAAAAACAATTTTTTTTTAATCAGTGTGCCATATAGAAAATAGGGCACCGATGCGCTATTTCATTATGGCGCACCGTGCTCGTGTTGTTTCACAAAAAAATGTTTTATTGTGTTAATCGGTGCACCATGTAACATATAACGCACCACACCGAGTCTCCTAGTTGATAGAGAACACCGTATGGTGGTCCCTTGTTTGCGGAGGACATTTATGCTACAAAAACTAACATTGGAAAATTATTATTATTTTCTCTGTGTTAATCAGTGCGGTGGTTAACATGTAATGTACCGATTCTCCTTGTTGACATAGTCTAGCATCGTATGATCTATTATACTATTTGTGCGGTGCGTTTATAAGACCACCACGCACCGATGTCGGTGCGTACACCATGAATGGCACACTGATTTGTTGAGATTTCTTTTTTACCTAAAAAGTTGACAACTTATTTATAAATATATTAATGAGTGATATGGTACAAGTTTCAGACTAATAAAGAAATGATTGATAATAGATCAAGTAACAAAAATACTGATAACACATCAAGAAAAGAAAAAAAGGCAAGTTCTTTGTAAATTCTTTACAAAAAATATTATTTTTGAACTATATGTAAGTTTAATTGATATGTATTCTTTACTGTGTATCATGCAGAGCCACATAATGACGAAGCTCGATAAGATTATTTCTGATCTAGGACCAGAAGAGAGTAAAAGCTTGATAGAAAAATTGCAAAAGGATGAATGAGGTGAATGAAAAAATACTATCGATCCAATATGAGTTTATTTTTTTAATTTTAATTAATAATATACTTAAAATTATTAGATAAAATGTGTCAAACAATCTATTAATTCACATCTGTTTAATTTCCTACATGGACCAACAACTCAGAAAACGAATTTTGTACCAAGAAAAGAAAAAAAATAGAACATGCAAATGAAAATGGATTGCTCCTTAGCTCATCTAGAGTGGTGCTAGAGGTTAATGAAAGGGGGGGGGGAATTTTACAAAAGTTTGAGGGATATAGTGGAATGAATGTATAGATGCTCTTTCCACTTACAATACAAAAATCAGTCCAATGATTCCAAGAACAAAATTTTATCTAAACCACAGGAAGGGTTTCCAAAGAATTGATCAATGAGACATGTCAAACTTTTAATAGAAAAAACGTATAACAAAAAAAAAGAAGGAATGAAAAAGTAATATTATTTTAAATGTTTGTCTAGAATTATTTATAAAGATCACTTTTGTTATATTTACTTTTCATATATCAATATAAAAATTGAATAGTTTATTGTCATGTTACATTTTAAGGAAGATTATGAAAATCTCAAAAGATGAACGAGTTGATATCAGAAATATGCCAGTAGGAATGTCCAAAAAGGTGTATAAAGAGATGATCAAAGAAATGGACAAAGTTGCATCACAGGAGGAGCCATCTCAATAACAACGTGCTTTAAATGTAATATGTAATCATTAAATTTTTAGATCATTAGGTGCAATAAATAAACAATTTAGCAGTAATTATTAATTTTCAAGTATTCTTATAGAAAATAAAACAAAATGGAACCCATTCAGCACATAAAACAGGACGACAAGGAAGAAAGGGGTTGATATCTAAGTTTGTGAGTAACTGTTACTTCCTTATAAAAACTTAACTAGATCTCCTTTTAGTATTTTTTAAGTTGTTTTACAAAAATCATCATTGAATGTCTTCAAATAGGTGCTAACACACAAAGAAGAACCATCAGACGAATTGATTGAAATTGAGTTAAATATGGATTGTGAGTATATGTTGGCATATCAAAAATTAATTGTAGAATTTGTAAGCATCTATCGATCTTGTTTTACTTAGCTTCATCTATAATTAATAGAACAAAAAATTCTTTTATATTAAATATATGATTTGTTATGGGGTATAAAACTTGCATGACACAAAATATGGAACTCCGCCAATAGATGAAATCTTGAAAGATGACATTGTACATGGTTTTGAAAGAATGTGTATAGTTTATGAGTCAATTGTTGCTATGGTATGTCATTTATTTTCGATTTACATTGATGTAATTATTTAATATTGCAATTTTCATTATTCTCATCAATGTATATACACTTATTACAGTTTATTGTTATGTTTGTAGATGGAATGTGAAGAAGAAGAAAACAATATGCACCGTGAATGAAACATTCCTGAAAATAACCCAAGTCATGGAAGTAGCTCTAGCAGTGACAACAGTTCAAGCGAAGAATGATGATCACTATTTTTGGATATCAAAGCAAAGAGTTGTATTTTTTGAAATATTTGTTTGTGAAATCAGACATTTTGTTTAATGTAATGGACATAGTGTCCCAATTGAAAGGAAAAGGGATACCAATAACGGTCCCATTTTGTATGACAAAGACTGTCTTATTCATATATATAAATAATAAAATATGTTTTAATTTATTCTATTGCATTCTCCATTGTCGTTGTGAAATGTAACACCACTGATTAAATTTATGGATGATTAAATATTGTAATGAAGAGATGTGAAATTTTATGATATGATATAACAAATTAATTCAAACGTCACATTCAAATGCACAAATAAAAATTTAATTCATATGAATACTATTATAAGATATATATGTGTCGACTTTTGATGAATAATGAATTTTAAAAAATCACAATAATTATGATATGATATAACAAATTAATCCAAACATCACATTCAAATGCATTATTAAAAATTTAATTCGTATGAATACTATTATAAGATGTGTCGACTTTTGATGAATAATGAATTTAAAAAATTCACAATAATTGCATTGTCGCAGGTTGATGTTTCTAAAAAATACAAAATGAACACCGGTGCGTGTCAGTTACTGTAAACCGGTGTGTTTGTATGTTGCAGCGCACCGGTGCGTTTCTACGACCTATGGGCACTGCACAAATACCAAAGCCAATTAAAAATCTCGGTGCGTTTGTGCGATCTTATGCACCGGTGCGTTTATGTGAGACTATGCATCGATGCATTTGTACGACCTATGGGCACCGCACAAATCCCAATACCAATTAGAAAGACCCCATGCGTTGTATCACCAACACTGCGCCCAGTGCAGTTTTATACCTTGATGGCTCGGTACATGCACCTTCGACTGCCCCAGGCCACCTTCTAGATGACACGCACCAGTGCGTTGAAACCTTAGTAGCGCACAAATGAAAAAAATATCCGTAATAACCTCTGGCTGCCCAGTTTTTTTAGTTGTGTTGAATTTCCATTAAAAGCTTTGCCAAAACCTCCATAACCATAAACATATGTTGTAGAAAATGTTTTTTTAACAATTTTGGCCAATTTTATAACACTAAAAACCTTCTTTATAGCCTCCTCTAGAGGGTCTTTTCCTTGTAGTAAACCTTTCACAGATCCAGAAGGCTTAGAAAGGGATAATACATCTCCTTTTTCCTATTTATTATTTCTTTAGCAGGACTAGGTAGACTTATCAAGGCGATGGTTGAATCTCGTGACCTTATGGGCATCAAAATATCTCAAGAAGCTCCTTTAACCCACCAACAATTTGATGAGTGGAAATATTTTGGTAACTAACCAAATCAAGATCCCCCTTTAGACTGGGATGACCCGCTTTTAATTCGACGTCAACGTCGTATTCTCAAGAATGGGGAAACATATAAATCACAATGGGGACATAACCCACAAGGCATGTTCTCCATCAAGAAGGCTTATTCAATCATCTCATCTACAGGGGACCTGGAGCCAGACCCATAGAGGAAGAGAATT
Source organism: Pinus albicaulis (assembly GCA_034641835.2). NCBI lineage: Eukaryota > Viridiplantae > Streptophyta > Pinopsida > Pinales > Pinaceae > Pinus > Pinus albicaulis. The sequence continues at coordinate 1,652,068,195 of CM076578.1, read as the reverse complement.
TGGCACTGTCAATTATGGTAAAAATTCTCATTCTTCTTATGGTTAATAGGACATGATAAAGTTCTCACATGGTGTAAAATTTCGAAAAATGGATTCCTAGGACCATCCTGCTGTCCTTTGTGTCGCAGTGAGGAGAAAATGACAGATCACCTCCTAAAATTATGTCTAAAGGAATTGGAGGTATGGGGTTGTCACACAGAGGTATTTTTAGCTTCTCAACAGTCAACTAATAGCCTTCGGGAATAATTAGATATGTGGAGATGGTCTCTCTTCAAAAACACCATTGTCAATAAAGCATGGTTCCTCTCATAGGTATTTATCCTATGGAACCTATGGAAAGCCAGAAACATGGCAGTATTCCACTATGAAGCCTTTCACCACATCAGTATATGGAAATTTATCCTTCGGAACATTAAGGAAACTCTATCTATCTCACATTGGTCGAATGAGGACTCGAAAGTGGAGGGGAATTAACGTACCATATTAACTACCCTTGATATTCACAAGGAGTCTTTTGACCCGAGACCATCTCATCACCCCGTGTTAAGGGGATTCTCCTCCAGCTCATTCACATGCCCCCCACATGTTTTCCTCAAGCTAAATTTTGATGGGGCTTCCAATGGTAACCCCGAGCTAGAAGGTTTTGGGGGTATTATCCACAATGATAGAGGGAAAGTGGTAAATTTTTACGCAGCGTCATGTAGCAGCACCACAAATAACATGGCTAAGAGGACTGCATGTAGCAGGGGAAGATGGGGTATCCAAGATGCAAGTCATGGGTGATTCTCAGATAGTTATAGCCATGCTTCAACGACTTATAAAGGAATCTCCTCTAGATAAAGTAATAAGAAGCTGTCATTTGGAACTGATAGGGGAACATATTCATTCTAGGCTCTCTCGTTTTGATTATGTAATCACTGAAGATGTTGATCAAGAAGGAAATAAGGTCGCGGATAAACTAACAAATTGGGGAAGTGAGCACTAGGCTCAAGATATTATTCAATATTGGCCGCCCCTTTCAAAAATAACGACCTGTTGGTTCTACGTCGAATAGTGGAGGAGGAGGAGGAGGCTTATCCGATGGGGGTGAGAATTTGGAAGCACGTGGCAAAACCAAGTGCCATGATTTCAAACAACTATTATGCGGGTGGTGGATTGGCCTCCCTGTTCTTTCGTCTAAACTGGTGTAATTGGGGGTGTAATTGTGATCATGTGAGACATTGTATTGCCTTGGCGAGTGTGGACAACGAAGGTCTAATGAGCAGGATGGCTCATCGTTGTGGTATTTGTGTTAATGTTTCATTCCATTGTTGTGCTTCTGGTTATTATTCCACGAGCAAATGGAAGAAATGAAGGCGGGCTTCCAGAGTAGGGTGGTGGGTGTCAGACTACCCCTTAGACTCTTGACAGTATAAATTTACTATTTTTATTCTCTGAAGGTGACACCTTGTGTTTTACAGCACATGCACAGTGCGACCTAAGGTGAATGTTGTATGTTGGTATTTCTAGGTTCACTGGAATTTAGAAAGTACAATCGAATCTGACTGGAGGTGGGTGGTGGGTGTCAGACTACCCCTTAGACTCTTGACAGTATAAATTTACTATTTTTATTCTCTGAAGGTGACACCTTGTGTTTTACAGCACATGCACAGTGCGACCTAAGGTGAATGTTGTATGTTGGTATTTCTAGGTTCACTGGAATTTAGAAAGTGCGAGCAACTGACCCACTGGAGGTTGCTGGAGGTGGTATAGTTGGTGGTCATGTTGGGGGTCACAGTGATTGTGCGTGGGATACTCCATCGTAGGTGTTTGGTCTGATAATTGGCTTGCCTTGTGTCTTAGCGGGTGTTTCTTTATGTGCGGTGGAGATAGAAGATTCTCCTTCCTGAAAGTTTCTATGATGGTATTCTGGTGTGGTCTGCGTGAGGCCCCTTGGGGAGCATCGACCAGGTGCGAGCTTAACATGCCCACTCCTTCTCTATTTTCTCGTGTTTGCTGTGTTCTGAAGTACTGGAAATTTAGGGTTCTCAATTGGTGCAGTGTCGGCAGCTAGGTTGTTGCGGGTGGATTTCTGTGGAGTATTTCAGATGAAGGGAGTTTTGGGCTCTGGGTGTGTCGTTCTGGGTGAGTTATAGCGGGTTGGGCCTTGATAGTAGTTGGTGGCTCCGACACTCTTTAGATGAGTTCGAGTAGTCGTGTAGTTGGTTTTTTCATCATGCGGCCTTCCCCTCGCAGTGGGCGCTCCACCCTCCCTGCCAAGCTAGGCTTGACGGGATGTAGGGACTAGGATAGTCTCACTCATTCTTAAGAGTTGGGAATGGCGATAGTTGGGACGCATGAGATTCGAAAAACTGCTAGCTGCTCTTGGTCGTTGGGTGTTGGAATGCATGGTGGTAGCAAGAATAAAACCCATCGGGGACGATGGTCTTAGAAACCTTAGCGACGTGGTGGTGTGCGGCGTGGTGGAAAGGTCAGTCAAGGATCTAGCAGGTGTTCAACTCCTAGCTTGGAGGTAATTCAACATTGTTATCTAGAGAATTTTCATGAGCTAATTCAATATTTGTTGGATACAATGGAGTCACGTTATGAGGTCTGAAGGGAGGAACACGCTAAGGATAGGATGCACTAATTTAGTGTCACGTTAGACAGAGAGTAGGGGTGGTTTGGCATGGCCAAAATCATCTTGCAGAAAAATTGGAAAATTTTGAGACATGGATAACGCACTTCGAAGGGAATGTATAGTACAACTTCCACCCTCCGCCTCCTCGACAAACAATCCCGAAAAACCCAACTTCCATCACGTTAGATGACTAGCATGCTATCATGTGTTTTTTATGTGTTGTTTGTATTTTGGTGTCTTTGGCATTCTAGTTTATGGATGTTTTCCTTAGTTTCTTTTTTTTTCATATGCTGCAAACAATGGTCAAGAAACCTAGTTGACGTAAGACCACATGCTTTTTGTTACTCTCGATGTATATATTTTTTACCAAATGAATAGAAATTTGACTTTAAAAAAAAAACCTATAGTTTTGAGAGCCAGGAAAGAAATAAATCTTATTAATACGCCATTAGGGTCTACTCAATCATGTCAGTTTGGATAGAAAGAGATACTAGAATGATATGGGAAAAATCAAGATTGCAAGGCCAATAAGGCCAATAATGAACTGGACAAACTCATTTTGTGCATGCTCTGAAATGTAGAAGCATACGACTATGAAAACAAAACCCATTGTAATAAAGTTAATGGAAGCCATAGGTTGGAATGGGTTAGTTTATATTATGTAACCTAGGATTCCTATCAGAAATGATCCCTCTTCCTATCAATTATATCTGAGCATCAAAACTAGTGAATAGGGCAGTTGGGGAACTACGCATTCACCTTAGTGCATGCGACCTAATACATAGAAGAAAGAAAACGTTCGATTGTTTTATATTTCACAACTCAATAAAATCATTATCATAAGTTATTTCTCCATTTTAAGAACCATTTCAAATCCAGAACTCCGCTTAATACACTTCTAATGAAAAAACCTTGACAATATCAGTTACAGAGCAGTACTTTAAACAACCCGTAATACAAAAACAATTCTAGAAATTAACGATATATAAGGAAAAGCGTGGTGGGTATTTTATACAAATCACGAATACATAGTTATAAACCCAATTAAGGGTTTTCAGTAGTATTGTGGCTAAGGGTTGAACCCGTGAATAAATTAGTAACACCAACAAGAAAATTAACAAAGAATTGAATTTAAAATTGCCTCTCTAGGGTAGAACTGAAAAAACAAGTAAATGTAACTCAAGAAACATCCAGACATTTCCTTAAGTACCAGGAAAAACCCTTGCAAGGAAGGGCGGGACCAATTAAATTCAATCCATGACTCACGACCGTTACTAAACAGTAAGAAACTGAAACCCTAAGACTTGGAGGCAAGTGAAGCCAGAACCTGGAGACATGAAACAGGCACCCAGGATTAGAACCGCTCCAGTGGAGGCAAAGTAATGATAACTAAAACTAAATCAACAACAGTTAAACTCGCTCACCTACAAAACAACCCAGAAGGAATTAAAAAAAAATTAAGATAACATACGCCAATAAACTAAACTGGTACGTGAGTACTATATAGACTGATAGTAAGTATCTGGAAAATAATTTCATAACCTAATGCCATAGGAAAAGCACTTGTTTTACAGGAGAAGAAGGTCAAAAAACAGAAAATAACTGAGAGTAGATGCATTAATAAATAGAGAGATGTTAAAGGAGAAGAAACCACAGGTACCTGGCTATGTCCGTGACTGGAGTGAGAGTAGCCGCAATGTTTTTATAGAGAAGTAACATCCATGAGAGAAAGTCACCTAAAACATTTGAAACTCTTCACGATAATACCAAAGGGACATTCCAGCAAAAGAAACTTAATGGTGGAAATTTCATGAGTAGATCTACATGTATGCACTGTCGAAGTTTGGAACCAAACCCTAAATCTGTTATGGTTTTGTTGCAAAGAGGCACCGTCAAACAAGCAGAATAACAATGCGGATGGGAGACGGGTTGGGGTGAATACACTTAACCGATTCCGGAGAGCTAGAACCGTCTGATTGTATCATGAAGGATCAATGATGAATCATTCCACTACTTGTCCATACGGAAATAGATACAGATCAATTATTGAGGCGCCCATGAGACGCCTTGAGATTCCAGTCAAGATGATATTCTAACTAAGTGAGAACACATATACATTGATATTATTCTTGACAAGAAATATCATAACATTTTAATACGAATTTAATATGCAGCACCACATACCTTCAACATATTATAGGTTGTTAGTCATGTAACCATTTAAGAGTAATTCCAACTATTCCCTTCTCATGGCCGTGGATTAATTTTATGCCTCGGAAGAAGGTGAGTATTAAGTAAAGTAAATGATTTTTTTTAATTGGTTGCTACAATAGCTTAATTGCCACACTGAATAAAATATTTTAGCTTTAATTATATTATCATTATTATTATAATATTTTGTTTTAGTATAAATTTATCATAAGTCAAGATATATTAAGAGTGAATAAAATTTAAAGTTCTCAAAATATATTAAGAGTGAATAAAATTTAAAGTTCTCAAAGTAAAAATTTATTTGTAAGTTTTACACTCTAAAATAAATTTGCACTTCAATTTTTTTTTTTTTTTTTTTAATACTTTATTATTTCTAGTTTAGGATATATCTATATTAATTTAATTTATAGTTAATTTGAATGATCATATAATTTTATAGTTTCAAATTATTGAAAAATTATCATATTTTTATAAAAAATTATGAAAATGATTATTTAAAATGATTGTATTTAGGTTGTAATGTTTTAATATATTTGAGATGTTAATAAAACAATTTATAAAATTGTGATTTTTTAAAGTAAATATTAAAATTTTAAACGAATTTAATTTTTTAATATAATCAAGATTTTATATAAAAAGATACATTAGGATGATATTGAGTTGTAAATCATTCTATTTTTTTTTAAATATGAAAATTTAAATATATTAGGATAACATTATTAATTACATTTACAATTTACAATAAATTTATTTATAAAGATGAAATTTTACAAATATGAATTATATATTTAAGTTTACTATCATGAAATATTTTTAAAAAATTACTGACATAAAAAGATTAAAAAAGATTATTATTATTAATAAAAATTTTTGAGTTAATATTTTTTTGAAGCAAGAGAAGGGAAAACTAAACGAGTATATATTTTTATAACCATTTTAAAAAGTTAATAGACCAGTAAATACAAAACCATGTAATTGGTTTCATTTAGATTTATTTTTTTACAATATGTTATATTATTTTCTAATTATTCTGGCAAACACTATACTCGTATATAAAATCTATAAGCTTATAATACAAAAAATTATTAAATATATTTATAGAATATTGTATATATAAAATTATACTTAAAAATATAGACAAAGCTACAACTTTGTGATCTCCGAAGGGTACTAGGGGATTGTAGGGGTTGGAGTAGTTTTCAAGGATGCAAAATTTCACAATGAAAATGAAAAAAATATAAGTGTGATTCTTCTTTTTAAAAAATAAAAAATACTTAATATCTTTCATTTTTATACAATATTTGTATAAAAATGATGGCACAATTTGTCTCCCCTCCATAATTGTAGAACATGATGTTATGGCTAATGTGTGTTACTTGAATTTGGAGACATGTAAAATGTATCTTACTAATACCTACAGCAATAACATGAAAGTTAAAAACATGGCAAGATCCAAGTTAAAGACTTGGCACTATCCTTAACATTGATGAATTGGATAAATTAACTTTTTAAACTACTTTTACTTTCATTGTCCATTTGTTTTGGTAGAGATTCAAATATTTAATAAGACTAAAGTTTGAATGTTTTTCATTTTTTTTAAGAATATATACATATTTTTTTAATGTTGGGTCACTAATAATGTCAGATATAAAATTTTATATTTTCTTTTAATGAACTACCTAATCGATATGAAAAATATAACAACAATGTACAACTAGCTCTTTAATCTTAATCACATATTAGATAGTTTAAAATTTCGTTAATATGTAGCTCTTTAATATTAATCACATATTAGATAGTTTAAAATTTCGTTAATATGTATGATATATGTGATTTGAAGTAGGATGTGGTAAAATAAGAAACAAACTAATAGTTCTACACAATATAATTCTGTTTGTGTAGTGAAAAAATGTACCTCGAAGACATACTTACTCTTTTGTATAGATTTTTAATTGAAATTTTTTCATTGTAAATAAGGGTTCATTTTTCACTTCAAATGATGTGAAATAACACTCCGTCAATAAAGGAAATAAGTTTTGTAATATATTTATTGCAATATTTAAGAGTGCAAATTAATAGTCTTAAAGATTGCTTTGAAGTAAGAAAAAGAGAATGGGTCTCAAAAATCCTCTCAATTCCAAATCCTTATCATAAACATTGTTGTTAACATTGATTTCATATCTTTGATATGTTGCTTCAAAAGAACAACAAACAAAAATAACCAAAATAACACCCTAAAATAATGTATATAAATATATATTTATATAGGATTAAAAAGTTTTAGGAATGGCACTCAAGGAAAAGAAATATAAAAAAAATCAATTACATGTTAATCTTAAAAAATAATTTATATAAATTAAATTTATATAATTTTATATTTATATTAGATTAAACTATTTCTAAAAATAAATCTGTAGTAAAATAAAAATTTCAAATAATATTTTTAGCATTTTTACTATATTCACAATAAAAACATACATTATATTTAGATTTCAAAATATTAATATATTTCTTGAATAAAGTGTCCTAAACATGTCATTAGAAATCAAAGAAAACAAATTTTGTAAATTATTCTATTTCTTGCATTTATGAGAATAAATAAGTACTTTAATAAAAAAAACAATAAACACAACTTATATTTAAAATTTATGTTTACAAATAAATATATAGAAATGTGGTTTATATTTAAAAATTAATTATGATTTGCAAATATAAGGATTATATAACCGGTATTAAATATTTTTATATAATGCATTTTTTCATAAAATATTTATATTTCAATTTTATAAATTATAATTAGAATTAAATAATATTTACTATTGATGAAGATGATGATGATGGTTAACGTCCACTGAGACCAATCTTTTGTTTATCGGACCTAAAGAAAAGAGTTATTTAGTTTGATTTAAGATTTTATTCCTATGCTCAAAAAGCTTGGAGAGAAGCCTCCCGAGCTCACTATAATTTTGACATCTTAAAAGGCTAGGAAGGTCAGTGTTGCAACAAACATTATGAAATTGAGCTCTAATGTGGTTGTACACGGGGCACTCTAAGAGGAAGTTATTTTCATCCTCGATGTTCATATTCTCATAGAGATGGAAGATCCTTTCCATCCATGGTGTTTTAGGAATTGTCCAATGACCTGTTTCACTATGGAGCTCATGAGAGTTCATTCTAATCTTGGCTATATTAATTTTCTTCTTTGAGCTAGTTAAAACAGAGAGATGCTTTTGATCTTCTAGGATGGGGTTGATGACCTCCTTATAATATCTTAATTTTCTTTTAGTTGCTAGATCTTTCTCACACCACATTTTTTCTTTGAACTTAGAAGCAACAATTTTTGAAATGTTATTAATATTTTGCAATGCAACATTCTCGTTGATCTCCCAATGGTTTAACCAGGCCCTGGTGTCTTTATACCAAACTCGTTTAAGCCTTAGGTGGTTTTGGATGGAATTTAAAGCTAGCTTAGGAAGTCTATGGTCTCCTATGCTATTGAACTTGTGCCAACATAAGCCTAGTCATATCTACGCTCTCGATAGGGGAAAGACCCACTTCTATAAGGAGAATATGATAGGGTGTATGGATTTTAATTTTAAGGTTATACATTATAAAATGCTTCTAGATTTGATCAATCTTTTTCCATGATTCTCTAGAGATGATGCTACCTCAAACCTCGCATCCATATAAGAGAACAAGAGTGACTAAAGTTTCAAAGAGGAACTTATTTCTATCCCACATTACGAGGTTTGTTGTTTTACAATTATTTTCAAGACCAAAATAAGCTTTCCACCCCCATTAATTCTTTTCTGAATGCTATAGTTCCAGTTGAGCTTGTGATGAATATCAATTCCTAGGTACTTGTAAGAATACACTTCCTCCAAGTTACTATTTTCATACAAAAAATTAGCGTAAGTGTCCTTCTTGTATTTCATAATCATAACTTTTGTTTTGTCACTGTTAACAGACATACCCATGGTATATCAGAAATCCTTAAGAAGTCTAAGTTTCTTATCAAGATCAGATGGGAACCTTGCGAGAAGAACAATATCATCAGCATAGAGAAGAAGGATGATGACTATCCTAGCTAAGATCATGCCAGAACATCCTGCTTCCTCTAAAAACCCTTCTAGCTTATCGATGTAAATACCAAATAGGGTAGGGGAGAGGGGGCAACCTTGTTTAACTCTGATATTACACTTAATATCTTTCGACCACCCCTCATTTCTCTTTAAATTTAGCAATTACATTGCATAACCTTATAGCAGTCACTCTTATCTCGAAAGGAACATTTAGCTCTTCTAATATATTCTATAGGTTGTTTCTAGGAACTGTATCAAAAGCCTTTCTAATGTCCACAAAGCAATAGAAGAGATTGGATTTATCATTGCAGCATTCCTCCACAATGATCCTAAGCATAACGAGGTGGTCCATTGTTGGGTGCTGCCTTCTAAAACCTGCTTGGCATTTAGCCCGCGTACCTTCACTTTCAAGCCAAATGATCAACTTCATTCCAAAATAATACCATATAACTTGGCTAAGAGAGGGTTTATTATAATTGTCCGATAAATAGAGGGGTTATTTGTATCCCCACTTTTAAAAATAAGGATAATGAGGCTCTAAGTCCAAGGTTTAGGGAACCCTTGCTTGAATGCTTGGTTGAAAAGCTTGTGGATGTGGGGGATGAGGACAATACCTCCAATTTTTAAGATTTCCGCTTGGAAACCTTCAATGTCTTTAGCTTTCCCATTTGTTAGGCGTTTGACCCAAAAATCAATGTCTTCTAATGAGAAAACTTCTTTTGTTGTGATCAGGGTTTCAATGTTATCCTTAGCATTTGAAGATTCATAAAGCTTTTTGAGATAGGAATTCCAGTCATGTAACGCAATTTTATTATTATCTTTAGTTTTCCTAGTTAGAATCTGCCTCCAGAATTTCTTAGGAGCCACCTTAGAGAGGTGTAAGAGATTCTCTTGTATTTTACGAATATATTGCCTTTTTTTCCTTTTAGTTAGGGCTTTGTAGATTTTTATCTTGTCAATTTTGAGAGATTCATCAACAGCTTCCTTAATTGCTCTCCTTGCACTTTTACAAATTTTGTCATACCAGGGGTTGGTTTTGCTATTTCTTTTATTACTTGAGACTTCAATTGAGAACTTGTTAATAGAATATGAGAGGGTTGTAGTAAAATTATGATAGAGGTCATATTTGTTTTCTATACTAGATAAAGGAAGAAAATTAGTTTTTAATTCATTTAGAAAGAGATTGTTTTTATTTCTATCAAATATTAGGTTCTTTTGACTATAAGGATTATCTTCTATGGGATCTCTATGCATGAAAAAATTGAGAGTTATGAGTAAAGGCCTATGATCAGAGTCAGGCTCGTGGTCGTCTAAGATGTCAAAATTTATTATTTCATTGTATAAAGGGAGATCATAAATAACATAGTCTACCATGCTATTGCTAATCCCATGGATGCAGGTCATCTGGCTAGAATTGGGTTACTTCTTTAGACCATTGCAAATTATGAGATCTTGAACACTATGGAGCTTGATTACCTTTGACCCAAACAAATTATCCCCGAGGTCTTTAGAGCTTCTTTTGTATCGACTAGCCAAAGTAAGGTCTTTGTCTAACCAAAGAGGATTGGGGTTGGAATGATTGCTTGGAAGAATAGCTTGGTTGCTTGGAGTTCGAGCATTAAAGTCACCCATTAAAAGGATATTTCCTTCATTACTTAAGTGAGAAATATCATTCTCTAAACCATTGTAAGGACTATTTTTAGCTAGATTATTTTTCTTATAGAAGTTAGAAATAATGGGGGAAAATAAGAGATTTCTATGTAGGTCTTTTTATCATTAATTTCAGTAATCTCAATCCAACTATATTGGTTGTAAGGGTCGTTTTTATAAATCCTAGCATGGGGGGAGATGTTCTTCTTAATGTAGCAAGCTATGCCCCCAATGCCTCTACGGGAGGATTGCTTATTCCACGTAGACCATAGTGCAAAGCCATCTATGTTAGGGACCTTAGATTCTTCATGCTCCTAAGTTTCAACAAGCAATATAATATCAACATCATTTGAGATCCAACTTAGCTTGGGGCCTTTATTCCATGGAAAGCCCCGATAGTTCCAAGAAAGAATTCAGAGCATGTTGAATTGTTATTTATTACTATCTTTTTGGTTTCTATCTCGATTAATGGCTTTTCTGTTTTTTATTATTGTCCATTTTCCTTCCTTCCTAGCTTCTGTTACCTTTTGAACCTCCTTTCTTAATTCTGCTTGATCTTCTGGAATGAGATTTTCATTTATAAATATTCTTGTTCCTTTTAGACTTGAGGTTTTACTAAGTAGGTCATACTTATGGTTAGTAGAGCTCACCTTTATTCAGATCAACCTTCCTTTATTCTCAGTTAATTTCCCTAACCTTGTTGCTTCTGTGAGACACGTGGTTTCAATTTGTAATCTATTATGTAATTCTGTCTGGACTATGGCTAAAGTATCATCATCTACCTCCTCTTTCAAACCGAATATTATAAGGTTCAAGGCCCTTTTGTTACGCTCATGGTCTAATTCAATCATTTTTTTCATTTCATCTTTAATTGGTCTGATATCTAATTTACCTATCCCACTATTTAGGGTGAGACTGTTGTTAACTTTTTCTTCTAGTTATTTAATCATATCCGTCATTTTAAGACTCTCTATATTATCATCATCTCCTTGCTGGGATGTTTGGTTCGTATCTTGGTTCTTTTTTTCTATGACCTGCAACCTAGTTTCCATTGTCTCCATTTTATTCTCCAATAGTTCTATTTTATTTTCTATTTGATTTTGGATCTTGTCTTCAAGAGATGTGAATTTGTTTTCCAACATGGCTTCTAACTAGGTTTGTAACTTGACTTCTCTTTCTTCTCTATGTTTCTCTAAAGACTCTATATCCTCATAAAGACTGTGTAGAGTAACTATGCTAGGTCTACCTTTGGTAATCTTTGGTAGTTGTGGTGAATTATTCATACTTGAGAATATATGAATAGATATGTATTAGAAAAATATAAGAAATGTGTGCACCTGAATATCAGCAAACCAGACAACAAACGTCAAGTGCCCAGGTCCGAAAATTTATCGAGAAAAAATCACCGCAGACCCAAGTATTAATCGAGAAAATTCACCAATTTTCATCGCAGAATTTTCTACATATATTTAAAATATTAAATTACAAATTTTTGAGTTTTAAATTACAAAATATATATATATATATATATATATATATAATGATGTTATAAAAGATGATAGATAATTAATACGATACGATTAAAAATTTAAGGTTAGGAAACATTCAATGTATTCGACTACGAATTTAGTGTGGGCCTTCATGTTTTTGGGTTTTTAGTGTGGGCCTTTATTTGTAGGGGCTTTGGAAATAATGTCCATTTTGATTTAGTGTTTCTATCTGAGCTTCAATGTGTTTTCTACTATGTCATATATTATGTGAGAGCTTTAATGGGTCTTTCATATGGAAACTCAAGATTAATATTATTTGTGTATCGTAAACATTAATTTTTTTTTTCTTAATGCCTCTTTTAACTTTGGCATTGAAAAGTACCACTCGGAAGATAGATAAGATGGATTTGGAATAGTATATTCTATGTATCTTGACATTATCGACGAAAATTCAAATAAAAATGGTTTTGTGCCTAGGTCCATAATGGTTAATTTCTTCACTAAAATTGTAATTAAAAGTTGTTCTCGTCAAAATTAAAAGCTTGTGATAGAGTAACAATAATGAATTTAAATTGAATGGAATGAATATTCACATTTTTTTCAAAATAGAAAACATGGTTGTGGATGATGTCAAATGGCATTGAGTGATCTAGTTAGACCTAAATTTTTTAGCATAAGATATATAACGATGTAAATAATGTGAATAATATAAAAGATTTTAATACAAACAACTAATTTCATTAGTGTGACATAGTGAAGTAAACAATGCGAGAGTGAATTAAAAAAACTACTTATATTCTTATATGACATGAATGACTATCATATGGATTTTGACAAAAGGCAGAGAGAGTAACAACTTTATGTGATAATCACTCTAAGTACACTCAATTAACGTAAAAAAATATTTATATATAAATGGTAAGTTATTATATAATTAGTAAATAGTACTAAACTATTAAAAAAACTACATATATTCTTATATGACATGAATGACTATCATATGGGTTTTGACAAAAGGTAGAGAGAGTAACAACTTTATGTGATAATCACTCTAAGTACACTCAACTAACATAAAAAAAATATTTATATATAAATAGTAAGATATGATATAATTAGTAAATAGTATAATTATAAAATTTTAATATATATGGAATAAAATTATAGTATATATGGAATTATTGTATGATAATTTTAATAGAAGAATATTATTAAATTATATATATATATATATATATATATATATATATATATATATATATATATATATATATATATATATATATATAATTTTTTTTGGAAAGGAACTCTAAGTCTTTTTTCTTTAATAAAAAAATATCTATTAATCAATTTATATATATGTAATATAAATGAAAATTAGTTTTTCAAGAAAAGAAAAAAAAAAGAAATGATTACATCTTTGGGAAGGTGGTAAAACGACAAGGAAAACACATGTTTATATACTTTTTCACCACCATTCAAAATTTGTTAATGTTTCACTTTCGTGGTTTCTATGAACGACTAATGTTTTCTTGCATTATTCCCATTCTCTTCAATAAGTCCTTAGGCATCATGGCAAGGGTAGGATATTTCTTGAATCTCTAGAATATAGGTTTTCCTATGTCTTCTTTTTAGGTTTTGTAGGAATCAATACCTTGAAATATTTGAAAAAAATTACATACCTCATTGGAGTAGGGAAAAAATATCTGAAATATTTGTTGCAAATCATTTTTTTTGTTGATTTGTATCTCAGGACTGAATGTTAAGTTGACTTGTAGGATTGGCTAGTCAAGGATAAGGTTTTATTATATTTGAATGAGAAGATTGATTCAACTCATTCAATCTCGATATAAAACATAATAGGAATCATTATTTGCATGGTACACATTTCTAACGTACAAATATCTTAGGCTAATATAACATCACCTTCATGGATCTATTTTAGAGTAGCACTCTCAAAGTCCCAAATATAACATTTTTCATTGGTTTTTAGTGATTTCGTATGTCTTTATGACATTCATAATAAAAATTATTAGCTTACATGTTCATGCAGTGGTCCTCTTATATCCATGCCTTTTTAGCTCCATTTTATCTTAGAATTGGTAGAAAATAGTCTTCAAGTTTTCCCTCACCTTTTCCCTTCTTACAACATTCACCAATACATTATACTACCACCATAGTTTTTTTATAGTAAAAATATACTTATATCAATTAAGAACCCAACTCCATGGCCTTAGCAATATTTTTTGGGCATACCCCTTTGAGTGGGGGAAGAGTGAATTGAAAGAGGAATGAAGAGATATCTAGGTGAGTGTTGGTAGCCTTTCTATTTTATACAATACTAATACTTTATAGTTTACACATTAGGGATGCTATGATTTGTTGTAAAAAAATATATTAGAATAACCTAATCCTTCAACAACATTACAAATAAAATTCTTATTAGAGTTAAAATTCTTAGAGTTTTCGAATATTTTTATATGCCACTTGAATTCATAAAGCCAAAAAAAATTATGATAACAAGAAAAAAAAATCTAAAAGTACATAGCCTTAATGATAAAACTAATATAAAGTTTTTTCTTTACACAATTATGATTTTTATACTAAGAAATGTTTTAATCTTGTATAGAGAGATATTTCCATATAATATTAAATAAAAAATAAAAATAAAATGTGAATTAAAAAAATAATAATAAAAAAAAAATTACCTCCCCATATTTTTGTATTTTTATTTGGTTTTCTAAATCTTCAATTCAAATTTGCAATAGGATCTCAATTCTTGTCCCTAATAGAATGATACAAGAATCAAATTTAAATATATGATAAAAATTTATAAAAATTATTGGCCTGATTTTTATATTAGCAAATATGTGAATATTTATTTTCAACTCATGATTAATGCAAAGTCAACAATAAATCATTTTATGCAATACTTATCTTTGGTAGATACTAATAAGGTTAATGAGGATGATATTTAATTATATTTATTAATACAGATTAAAGTTTAAGTTTTGTTAGTAATATTGTGCATAGGGTAGTTCAATTCACAATAGTCGTGTTATGAAGTATTACATAAAATATGTGAATGAAGGTCCTTCAAATTCCCTTGGTTAGCCCATAAGCTATGAGTGTGGGAATGTGTAATTCAGTTAGGGGTTAGAGTGGTATAAATTAAAATCAATCCCATGTCACATAAGTAGGAGTTTAACCCTCTCTCACATAGATAGGAGCTTGGCCCACTTGATGAATTCTCTAGTTAAGAAAAGAAAAAAGAAAACAAAAATATTAATAATATTAATATTAAGATTTATTAATAAGGTTATTGATACTAATTAATAACTTTATTAATAAGGTTTAATAACACGTTTAAGGTTTATTACTAATATTAATATTAATGTTGAAAACATAAATGTGATTATTAATAATATTAATAACTTTGTAATATTATTTAAACTTTAATAAATTTATAATAGTACATTTATAACTATACATTAATACATCAATGTATAAATTAACACATTAACAATACATTTACATAGACATAATAAACTAATACATCTCAATTATGATTGACCTAGTCAACCATGGTCAACATAGACATTGACCACCATACCTATAATCAACTATAGACACCATGCCCATAGCCGACCTTGACATAAACATTAATATAAAAATGACAATTAATAACTTTCGTAATCATAGTTAATATATATATATATAATATAAATTTTAACCTTTTTCAATATTTCAACAATATTCAACCATGGTCAAACCAACTCAACTATAGTCTCATGGTCACTATGGTCATCCATGGTTAACATGGTTAACCATATACATCTATAGTTAAACATTGAAAACCATGATTAACAATGTTAACCCACACTTAGCCATAGTTGACCATATATAACCATGTTAAAAATTGCACAACAATGTAAATTAGTGCAGAAATAAAAAAAAAATATTAAAGTAGTATCTTTATCACCATCATGAATTTACTATCACGATATCTAACCTTGATATAGTCGGGATTGATGATTGGGATACAAATTCTCATAACCATTCAAACATTCCTGAAATGATCAACCTAAAATAAAACAAAGTACATATGTTCAGAAAACCTTCCACACACTAGATACAGAAATGAGGACTGAATGACATATTACAAGCTAGAAACTATGTCTATAATAACTTCAATGAATCGCTATAATGGCTTAATGGAAATAAATTCTAATGCATGAAACCATATACAAATCACATTCAATAATAAAGGAAAATTCTAGGGAGGGTTCGAATTACTGATAAAACTCTCAGCCCGTCATTACCGACAATAATCAAAGAGGTTACAAAATAAATACCTGTATATGAGAATGCATCCACCAAGTTTAGCACCCACAGAAAGCGACAAGTCGATATTAACAAAAAATACGAGTGAATTCATTGGGAAATAAAAACCTCAAGTGAAATGAAAAAAACCCTCATAAATTATTTTGAACAATGAACTTTTACAACCCACCTATTTTATTTTCCTCTATTTCAGGAAATATGGCAGAGTAAACTATGTCAAATAACCTATTAGGTCCCTATATTACTAGTATAGTCCCTTATTGTTGTTAGTGTAACCCCCTTATTGTTATTTTTGTACCCCTGTAATCCCCATATTGTTATTATTGTTCCATTACATTATTATTGTTAGGTTAGCTAGGATTAGATTGTGGCCCCATGGACTCCTATATATAGAAGGGAGGTTTTGTCATTTTTATCATCCAAAAATTGTTCATTTATGTAATGTATTGGAGCTTCCCCCCTCAAAGTGGCTTATTTCTAAGGCATTGATCTCTCTTTGCTTCTATTTTTGGAGCTGGTTTCATAACATTTGGTATCAAAGCTTTGAATTCTAGGGTTTTGCTACTCCAAACAGGTCATCGTGAAATTTTCGCTATAACGTTTTTTCTACGAAGGTTCAAACGCTGAAATTTTTACAGAGCGAAGATGAAATCCTGAAGAACATCTTCTAAAAATTTCAGATTTTGGTTCGAAATATTTTTGGAGATATCATCTGTGGAAGTTAGGATGTTCTTAGGCTCCCGAATTTCACCTAAAACATGTCATCTTGGAATTTTCGTTATAGTTTTTTTTTTACGAAGGTTCAAAAGCTGAAATTTTCAAAGAGCAAAGAAAAAATCCTATGGAACCTTCTGTACAAATTTCAAATCTTGGTTTGCAATATTTTCGGAGATATGATCTATGGAAGTTAGGGTTGTTTCAGGCTTCCGAATTTCATATCAAAGAGGTGACCATGGGAAAATCATCACAACTCTCTCTCTCTGAGCGTCGGATTGAATTCTGTAAAAGGTGGCCGCAAGTACACAGACTGTAGTTTTTTGTATATTAATTTTAGAGTCGAAGGAGGAAATAGTGACACATGGCACATTGTACAACTTTGTTGTACTGAACCAGCCCATAATTAGGTCATTGTGGGAAATTGGGCATAACTTTGTCTTGAAGAATCCAAATCAAGTCATACTTATGGAATTCAAAAGAAGATTTAGATTGCTACTATAGGGATGAATTTCAAATATTGGAGATCCAAAATAATATAGATAATTCAATTTCAATATCGATCTCCTCAAAAGAAAGAAAAAGGTGTGTAATTTGTTTTCCGAATTGCATAAGTCTTGTTTGAAGAATCAATTTGAATTTATTCCAAGGGCATATTGTAGAATAAATATCAGTACTGGGTTCTAAAATGCCTCCTAAAAAGAATTCAACACCCATTAAGCCTTCAAAAGGCTCTACTATGGCTCATGAAGATGAATAAATGCAACATGACATATCAAAATTACAAGAGCAAGTGCACCAAATTTCACTCTCGCAAAGAGCAACAAAAAATGAAATGGATGTTTTGAAGAAAAGCGTGGAAGCCAAGATGGATGGTTTGAAGAATGGTATGGAAGATAAAAAGGATGTTTTAAAGAATGGTATGGAATAAAAAATGGAAGGTTTGAAGGAGGACATGGAAGATTTGAAGGAAGGTTTGTCAAATTTGGTATAAGAAATGATTCCTAATGGTGAAAAGGTTGTAGAGGAAACTCATGATGAGAACAAAATAAATGTTAATCGTGATTTCATAAACTGTAATGTTGGATTGAAGAATCACCATATTCCAAATATCTATATGGGGAAGTTTGATGGCAAGGATCTCTTAACATGGATACTACAGATGGAGAAATATTTTGATCTCAATAATGTGAAAAACACACAAAAGGTATGCATTGCAACTTTACATTTAGAACAAAATACATTTGTATGGTATCGATGGCTTTGCTTCCGTAAAAAAATTGTCACTTGGTTAATTTTTATGGAGGAAATGATATCACATTATGAGGATACAAAGAGCAACACCTTCTTTAGCGAATTGATAAATCTCAAACAAAAGGGTTCAGTGGTGGAGCACATCGAGGACTTCCAAAAATTGAATATAAGGGTAAATGATATTCTAGAGGAACATAGGATTGATGTCTTCATAGGGACTTTAAGGGATAACATACAACATGAATTTTGCATTTGGGAACCTGATTCATTGGAGAATTCATTCCGGTTGGCAAGAAAAATTGGATGTAAAATTATGGCGACAAGGAAGCCTACCACTCACATCTATAAAGATGGAAGTGTTGCTACTCCTAGACTTCCACAACCTACAAGGTTGACACCACAAAAATTGGAAGAAAAAATAGAAAAATGGCTTTGCTACAGTTGTGATAGAAAATACACTAAAGGTCGTAAGTGTGTTGAGAAGAAATTATTTTACATATATTGTGAAGAGGAGGAAGAAAATTAACAAGAAACTTCAAAAGAAGAGGATATACACCAGGAACCAACCCTAGAAGAAGAAGAAATGAGTCCGACCATATCATGTAATTCATTGGCAGGAATTACCACTCCTCAAACTCTCAGGATAGAAGGACATATCAAGAATAATAATGTAATAGTGTTGATTGATTCAGTTAGTACCCATAATTTTATTCATTCTAAGGTAGCCAAGGAATTGAATTGTTTCCTATACCCAGCACCAGAATTTCAAGTGATGGTTGCAAATGGAGGAACGATAAGTTTCTTTGGAAAATTCCATAATATCAAGCTACGCATGGGGAATATGTATCGAATATTGCAATGCTTTCCATCACAATGAGAGGTGTCGATGTTGTACTAGGAGTACAATGGTTACAATCCTTGGGGACAGAAGCTTTTAATTTTCAAGAACATTTCTTGAATTTTTTTTGGAATGAAAGGAAATCGAATTACGGGGTATCACAGGGAAGCCAAGAAATATATTAAGCTCTAATGTCATGACAAAGATTCTAAAGAAATAACAATGAGGCATAATTGCACAATTATGCTCACTAGAAGTTCCAACATAAAAATCATCTATTTCCCCAGATCTCCAAAAAGTCTTGGACAATCATTCCAAGCTGTTTGAAACTCCCAAAGGACTCCTAGGTATTCATGATCATGATCATGCTATTCATTTGATTCCAGGTAGTGTTCCTCCAAACATTAGGCCTTACAGATATCCTTATGTCCAAAAGAAAGAAATTGAACGTATGTGTTACACAGTAATTTGTCACCGTCCCTACCATTCCCCGTCCCGCACAATGGAGGACCCATTATGTGACCTGTGAACACTGTCATGCCTTGAAAACATCATCAATGCATCCCTCTGAGTATGAGCTTCATTTCCCCTTGAGACATCTCCTTGCAAAATCCATGAAAAACAACTCTTTTTGCATTGGCGCGGGTAGACAGTTCAGTGCTCGCGCCAATCAGGGAAATCCTGTAAAGAGGTCGCGCCACTTGGCGCTCTGTCATAGAGCAACAATCGCGCCACCCATTTTAGGGATTGTTTTTTAAATATGGATGGCGGAAGTTGAGTTCAAACAAACTCACAAACCACTGCCTATCTTGAGTTGGGAGGTTTGGCTGCGGGAGTTCTATGGAAGGGAATTGGTTTTGCCACCTCCCATGGAACCTTCCTTGTTGATAGGGCCAATCCCATAATAATAGGGATCCCAACTCCCTCCTCCCCCATCTATAAAAGCCTGCTCAGATCCATGGCAAGCTAGTCTTGAAGTGCTGAAGCTTTGCATCTCCCTATTCCCAAGTGCCTTTGTGTTGTAAAGAATCCCTTCTTTCCCTTAAGGCCCATTCAGGCGAGGAGACCATTGTTACGAGACTCAGGAGAGGTTTCCCTTTCCTTGGCGAGCTTTGCGAGACGTGGACGACCGGGGACCCGTTCGAAGGAAGCTGCGACGTCAGAACTTGGTTGTAACTTCTATTCGTTTATCATTTTAATAGATGACTATGATTATGGTTCCACTACTTTTTCCATCATGTTAATGCGAGTAATATCTTTTCTGACCGATGTTTAGTTACGTATGCTGGTTCCTATGCTTGTATCTGTTCGTTTCTTCTGTGTGCAGGTGTTCATCCGCGGAGATCGTGGAAGGATTGTGATTTGCCAGGGCTGAAGGACGGGGACATCTCTTCTTCAGATCTAGCGTTGGAATCCAGGTAGGCTCTTATCCCAAGTCTTTCATTCGTAACTAGGAGCTTGCGTCATAGCATTGTTTGTTTGTTGCTAGACCCCTGCTGGGCTAGTAGGGATCGCCTCTGTCCGCAGAGGGGATTTACCTCCTCAACAAATTGGCGACTCCGCTGGGGACGTCCGGTTTTCCTTGTCCCGTTTATGATTGGTTCGCTTTGATTGTTTCTCCTTGCTTGATGAACCTTCTGGGTTGGATTCTTTCACTATTTTAGCTTCTTGGTTTGCTTAGCTTGTATTGGTCTACTTTCAGAGTAGCTTGTTTTTTAATTTTTATTGAAGAACTCGACTGGCGCGGGTTTTAACCCGACAGTCGCGCCACTTGGCGCTTGTTGCATCTGTCTGTCTCGCGCCAATCGGCCTCTGGCGCTAGTTTCAAGGCCACAGTCGCGCCACCCCTGTGACTTTTTTGAGTTTCTTCATTTTTTGGCTTTCTGAGCTTGACCAGTATTTTTCTTCTTGATTTTCTGACTGTCTGAGTGTGTTGGAGTCTTTTTTGACTGGAATTCACCGCTATCCTTTGGTTGTTTGCCTCTGTCTATCGATTTCACAATTTGAGCCCTAGGGCATCTAGTGGCTTAGTGAATCGAGCCCTCCTTTGGAGTTTTGGTGTCTTGATTGTCCTGTCAACTTGTTGATTGATTCTCCACGCTCTCTTATCAGTCTTTGATTGTTTTGCTGCGTCTTTTGAGTGATTGTTCATTCCTTCATTCAGAATTCGTTTGCCTTGCTTTGGACCTAGATCACACGGTCCATCGGAAGTTTTCAAGTCTTTCTTTGCTTTGAAGGACTTTGGGTCGATTTAGAGATTTGGTTGCTTGCTTCGTTGAGTGAATGTTGTTTGCTTCGCTCTCTTAGATATCATTTCTCAAATTGTTCCTTTTGTTTTCAGTGCACATTAGCCATTAAACATTGAAAATCAAAAAAAAAATATATATAATCTCTTTTGCTTTTGTTAAATTAGTGCAAATTGTGATCTTGTCCATATTGCTAGTGATTAGTGTTTGAATGAAAAGTGTGCAATTGCATTAGTTGCATTAGAGATATTCTTGTTTATATTCCGTTCATTTCGTTTGCATAAAAGCTCTCAACTCTCATTTAACTAGTTTTCATCGAACGAAATGTTGCACCGTGGCATATAGCTTGCATTTAGGAGACACTACATACGATAGGGCCTGGAAATTGAAACTTAATTGAAGATCAACTGTAAAATTTATTCAACTAACCTAAGGCAACATTGGAACTTAACGCAACATATTTAGAAGGTCTAGGCTAGAGACGTGTTCCGGCGTCGTTAAACCTAGCAGCTGTCGTTCGCCTATTGGCTTTAGACAGCGCTAGTACGGACTTGCGCTCCCCGTACCGTCGCGTATAAAAAGGGAGACCCCTCTAGGTTTTCAATCCTTTATCCACAGGAAGCCGAGTCTGCCGCCCTATACCCGTGATACACCGAACACAGCATTCGGGGAGACTACCTGCACGTACGGAAAGTCCTTGGTCGATTTCCGTTTCATTTTTGAAACCAAGGTGTATATTGCAGTTCACGGATATTTGGTACACCCTTTGTGCCTAGTTTTTCCTGAGCAGTCATTTGGTCTTTTCTGACTCCCTAAACTTGAAAAGACCGTCAAGCACTTGTCCTTTCACGCTTGTGTCAACTCTGAAAGAGATAGAGTCATCTTTTTATCGTTTCTCGACTCTTAAAATATGAAACGGTAGAATTTCTTACTTTCCAATGTGGTAAAATTAATCGCCCACGATTACACACCCGTTTAGACATTACTTGTTGACCATTTGATCGTGTGTCTTGACTCTTTTTTCAGCCCGTGTGTGGTTTTGAGTTTTGATGGCAACTTTTTCAGAGTTCACTAACCAAGGAATCCCCTCAGAAGGGAATCCTGGTCATTTTCCTCCTTTTGGAAATGTTGGTGCTCCTTACATGGCGACGTTGTCCCTTCCTGGGTTAACTGTTGGGTTGCCTGTTTGGTTGTTCTCAACCTCTGTTGTCCCGAATGTCTCCCATACTGTTCAATCAGTTTCTCCGCCTGAACAACATCATGTTGATTCCCAGGTGGACCTCTCCCCTTCTTCGCCTGTTTCTGCGTCCTCCTCTTCTAATTCGCCTGGTGAAAGTCTGGATTCAAGTAACCAGGTGGCTAAGAAGAAGAAGAAGAAGACAAAGAAGAAGAAGTTTGATAAGCGAGAGGCTAAATGTACGGCTACTGCCTCCGAGATATCTCCTCTGGATAAACCTTCCAACCCTCCACGGAAAGTCAAGTTCCCTTGCCTGTTGTGCACGGGAGACCATCTTCTTCGAGACTGCCCTGGCATTCCCAAGGTGCTCGAAGTATGGTCCAACGGCCGCCCACCGTTGCCTTTGGCTTTCGGGAGTCAGGTTGGGGGCACCTTTTCAGCTGCTGTTGATAAGAATTCTAAGAAGCAGGGTAAGATCACCAATCCCTGTAAGTTGTGTGAAGGGCACCATGCCATTAACCTTTGTCCTTATATGGATGAAGCCAAGCAAGTCTTGGACAACCCAGTCGGTTCTACACCACACCTTCCACCTGGTTACAATCGGCTTTCTTTAAGTTCTCCGTCAGCTGATCCTACGATTGGTCAAGAGTCATCCTTGGTCGATCCCACTCCCCCAGAAATTCAAATTCATGAATCCGTCCCTGATCGACCATTGGTCGTTGGATCGGTTGAGCTGGCCCCGTCCGCGGTGCACCAGGTCTTTTCTGTCGAGAGTGGATCTCACACCCCCCATGTCCTTCTGATTTCTTCAGATTCTTCAGACTTGGAGAAAGATTCTCCTGTCCCTGTGCTTCAAGAAGCCGCTCCTCCGCCTCCCATGATGGAGGCTCCAGAGGATATTCCTCCCGCCTTCGAGATGGAGGTCACGGAGGGGGCTTCTGCTTCCGTAACATCAGGGGAAGACCTTCGCATTTCGATGGTAGCCCCTCCGAGTAGTTTGGTCGCTTCCTTTGATTGGAATCGATTTGCAGGATTTCGCCTTCCGTCTTATGTGCCTTTCGAGATCACAATACAGGCTCTTGGTCTGGTTGTACCCAGCACCATTATAGACGAAGGTGCGTCTGTTAGTATTCTGTCTTCAACTACCTGGCAAGCTTTCGGTTCACCACCGCTTGCGCCTGTTACGCACGATCTGTTGTCATTCAATAGAAGGACCAGTCAACCGTTGGGGATCCTTCCAAGGTTACCAATTACTCTGGGAGGGAAAACCGTCCATATGGACGTGATGGTTGTTCCAGGCCCTTTGGATTTCAATCTGCTCCTGGGGCGCGATTACACCTATGCCATGGGAGCGCTTGTCTCCTCCCTCTTTCGCGTAATGTGTTTTCCACATGAAGGACGGATTATGACCATTGATCAGATTTCGTTCTTTGGTCCTAATATGGCATCTGGTCCGCCATCACCCCCTCTTGGTTTCTATCCACCCGTTGTATCTGCTCCACCGCAGGTCAACTATGTGGCTACTTACCCCGTGCCTGTGCTCAGTGACGATGCCATTGTGCATAATGTGCTGGGGGCATTGGGTCCTGACTTCCAGAATGTTTTTCTTCCATCGGGAGTGGAACTCTTGGAAGCATTGACTTCTTATTCATTATGATGAGGTTTGTCGGAGCACAGTTCCTTGTCTTGTGTCAAGCTCCTTAAAAAATGAAACAAGGTTTGTCGGAGCACAGTTCCTGGTCTTGTGTCAAGCTCCCTAAACCATGAAACAAGGTGTCCGAGGATAGTTCTTTTAATGTGTCAACCTCGTTAAAACAATGAAACACGTTCCTGTTCAATTCGAGTCTTTGATAAGATCTCGTAAAATCCCAATCGAGTCTTTTCTTTTGATCTTGTAATTTGAACATTCACTCCATCTGCTTTTTGGATTGAAGCTTGGGGGGCATGTACCTCGAATTGAGTCACCATGCTGGGGGCATGCTCACTTTTTCAAGCATAGTTTGTTTCCGTTTCAAGCTTGTGTAAAAATGAAACCGGTTTCAAGCATAGTTTATCTTTGTTTCAAGCTTGTGTAAAAAATGAAACCAACTTCAAGCAAAGTTTCCTGATTTCAAGCTTGTGTAAAAATGAAACCTTGCCCGTTTTACCTCTTGTGATTGCCATTTTATCAGCCTGTTTTGCCAGATGAGCCTTGGTTTTCTCACTCCATCGTCACTATCTGCTTGGCCGATCATATGCCTTCACTTGGTTGTTTTACCCGTTCCTGAGGAACCGCTGCGATGAGTGGTCTTGTTAGCCAACCTCTTGACTTTTATCATGTTTTGAGCAGTTCCACCATTACCGGAACCAGTTGCTACCCTTTATACCACTCGTTCCTCCAGGAGGAGTCATCTTTCAGCTCTTTTCTGACTCTCTAAACATGAAAAGATCGTCGAGGCCCTTGTCGTTTCGATCTCGTTAAAATGGACACGAATCGACATTCACCCGGTATAAGTTTAACCCTTTTTCGGGTCGGGCTGGATCGATTACGAAAAAGGAATACCCTAGCCTATCGCGACTAGGAGGTTTTCCCGGATATTGTTTTCTACCTTTTCGGATCTGGGGAACTATTTACGAAAAGGGACTTGTGGAGTTTTCTTTTCCGTTGTCTTTTCAAACTCTCTAAACATGAAAAGACGTCGAGTTCTTCCTTTGTCAGACTCGTTAAACCCTGATGACATCGGATCCAGTCGAAACGACGTTATTCGAGTCGCTCCTTCCTAGGGCTCGTTAAATGTACTAGGATGGATTCGCCCGAAGGGCGAACTTATATGACAAGCATATGGTATCCTCTTCAAGCTTGTGTGAAAATAAGGAGGTACTCACCGAAATGGTGGGGAAAAATGGAACCAATATCATTGTCGTCGGCAGTATGTCGCTCTTAAACATGGCACTTGTCTGCATTCGTGTCGGGTTGGGGACATCTCATCTCGCTGCTTCGCTTTGCCTCCATGGGTTTGGGTAATCTCTTTTGACCTCTCATCTGTTCACTGCCTTGTCGCCATGACCTCTGATCCGTTGATGTCAAATACTGCCAAGTCCATTGTCGTGTCGTTCATATGTTCAAGAGAAGTTGGCCTCTGCAAATATCAACCTTCCTCTGTTTCTCATATGGTCCTAATTCACAACAAAACATTATGTTCCTCTGTCTCGTGTCGATGATGTGGGAATCATTATGGCCCACCTTCGATCAAGGTCACTTCCTGTCGACTTCAACTCATTATCCAGGAAGTTGGTCTAGAGACTCCCGATGGTACCTTGGAGCCTGCATGCCTTAATGGCAGGTTCGTCACATTCGACGAGAGGTTTTCGTTATTGGCCTCCGATCGGATGATTCTGCGGGTGTTCGACGTCAGCTCATTTATTCACACGCCGTAGATTGTACCTGTAGTACCTTGAGGACCATCGTCATTATTGGTGGTTTCTCTCGCGTCCGTTAACGGCTTTCATCATTGGCTGGTAATCAGACGATGTTCTTGCATGTTCGACATCAGCTCACACATTCGCATGCTAGAACTTGTACTTGTTTGGGTCGAGATGGAGCGCAAGACCCTGGATTGTGTCTGTTGTAATCCAGGCTGCGATTGTGGATTATTGTCATTATATACATGACTCAATGATTGGATGGCTGCGACCATACCCGAGTCTATTTGTTTGATCTTAGTTGGATGGCTGCGCCCATACCCTGGATCCGGATTATAGCATACTCTGTTCGGATGGCTGCGTCCATACCATATATATACATCATGTACTTGAGATATCAGTTGTATCTGTCTGTGCAGGTTTTCCGACGGTGGGCCTTCAGTTGGACATGTTCTCGTAAAGCATTTCACCCCCCTCTCTCTCGGGCCTCATGCTTTAGGGGGCATCTGTTACACAGTAATTTGTCACCGTCCCTACCATTCCCCGTCCCGCACAATGGAGGACCCATAATGTGACCTGTGAACACTGTCATGCACTGAAAACATCATCATTGCATCCCTCTGAGTATGAGCTTCATTTCCCCTTGAGACATCTCCTTGAAAAATCCATGAAAAACAGCTCTTTTTGCATTGGCGCGGGTATACAGTTCAGTACTCGCGCCACTCAGGGAAATCCTGTAAAGAGGTCGCGCCACTTGGCGCTCTGTCATAGAGCAGCAATCGCGCCACCCATTTTAGGGACTGTTTTTTAAATATGGATGGCGGAAGTTGAGTTCAAACAAACTCACAACCATTGCCTATCTTGAGTTGGGAGGTTTGGTTGTGGGAGTTCTATGGAAGGGAAGTAGTTTTGCCACCTTCTATAGAACCTTCCTTGTTGATAGGGCCAATCCCATAATAATAGGGATCCCAACTCCCTCCTTCCCCATCTATAAAAGCTTGCTCAGATCCATGGCAAGCTAGTCTTGAAGTGCCGAAGCTTTGCATCTCCCTATTCCCAAGTGCCTTTGTGCTGTAAAGAATCCCTTCTTTCCCTTAAGGCCCATTCAAGCGAGGAGACCATTGTTACGAGACTCGGGAGAGGTTTCCCTTTCCCTTGGCGAGCTTTGCGAGACGTGGACGACCGGAGACCCGTTCGAAGGAAGCTGCGACGTCAGAACTTGGTTGTAACTTCTATTCGTTTATCACTTTAATAGATGACTATGATTATGGTTCCACTCCTTTTTCTATCATGTTAATGCGAGTAATATCTTTTCTGACCGATGTTTAGTTACGTATGCCGGTTCCTATGCATGTATCTGTTCGTTTCTTCTGTGTGCAGGTGTTCATCCACGGAGATCGTGGAAGGATTGTGATCTGCCAGGGCTGAAGGACGGGGACATCTTCTTCTTCAGATCTAGCGTTGGAATTCAGGTAGGCTCTTATCCCAAGTCATTCATTCGTAACTAGGAGCTTGCTTCATAGAATTGTTTGTTTGTTGCTAGACCCCTGCTGGGCTAGTAGGGATCGCCTCTGTCCGCAGAGGGGATTTACCTCCTCAACAGTATGATTGCAAAAATGTTAGAGGCTAGTATAATTCAACCTAGTCAAAGTTATTTCTCTACTCCAATAGTATTGGTGCACAAGAAGGATGGATCATGGCGCATGTGTCCAGATTATAGGGAGCTCAATAAGCTCACTATTAAAGATAAATTTCCCCTTCCTGTGATTGATGAATTACATGTAAAGATTTATTTGACCAAGTTGGATCTTCATTCAGGATATCATCAAATTAGAATGAAAACTGAAGATATTTTGAAAACAACATTTCAAACTCATGAGGGTCATTATGAATTTTTGGTCATGCCTTTTGGCCCTACCAATGCACCTTCTACATTTCAAGGGTTGATGAATTCCATTTTCAAACCCTTCCTTAGAAAATTTGTGCTAGTATTTTTTGATGATATCACTAGTAAAAAATGATGAAATTAGTGACTAGCTGACTAAAAATTTGATGAATTCCATTTTCAAACCCTTCCTTAGAAAATTTGTGCTAGTATTTTTTGATGATATCACTAGTAAAAAATGATGAAATTAGTGACTAGCTGACTAAAAATGTTAGTCACCGCAATTATTTCAAGTGGAATACTACTAAATTTGAGTAATTTTAAGTGATTGAACTAAAAATGACTAACTTAAATGACTAATTTAGTCTAGGAATAAAATATACGACTAGATAATAAGTGACTAAATTAAAAATGACTAACTTAAATGACTAATTTAGTCTAGGAATAAAATATACGACTAGATAATAAGTGACTAAACTAAAAACAACTAACTTAAATGAATAATTTATTCTAGGATTAAAATATATGACTAGATAATAAATAACAAAATTAATAATGATTAATGTAAATGACTATTATAGTCCAAGAAGAAAAATATGACCAAATAACAAGTACAACAAGTATATGAATTAGTCATTTATGTTAGTAATTTTTAATTGTGGACACACTATTTGTTATGGGTTTTTTGTGGCGTTGTTACATACTGTGGTTGATTATTGCACTAGATTCATCGAGAATGATTTCATTAATTTGAATTCAAAGTATGTTGATTTATACATGGTAAATTGATATAAATATTGACTCGAAATTGGTGTATGAGACCCCTTGTTTTTGGAACAAGGGACCCACGTTTGGGCAACGATTTGACTACTAAGTCTACGAAAACATACATACTTTACCCCCTCTGATTTTAAACACATGACCTTTTGAAAAAAAACACACACTCTTAACCATTAAACCATCTCAAACTATATAATAATTTATAAAATATAATAATTTTATACGAATCCTTCTTCTCATACCATTATATTATTATATTATTGATTTATTACACTGTATATAATTTATATTTTACGTTAATCCTTCTCCTCATACCATTGTACCATTAATTTATTACACTATATATAATAATTTATAATATATAATAGTTTCATGTCAATTTATTACACTATATGTAATAATTTATAATATATAATTAGTTTATAATATATAATTGTTTGATGCATTGGCAATGTATAATTTATATTATATAATAGTTTCATGTCAATTTATTACATTATATATAATAATTTATAATATATAATTAGTTTATAATATATAATAGTTTGATGCATTGGCAATGTAAAGATTTGAATATATGACATTCGCGGGCATTTGCACCAACTTCAGAATTTTAGTTTGGCCATACGCGGGAATATCTGATTTGGCGTGTTCAGAGTATTACTATTACAACTGACAAATAATCAAAGCGGACAATTGTGGGAGCACTGGTGTTTCGATCTTTAGTTGTTTGGTTGGAGATTTGGGAAAGCCATTGCTTTCTATTAATTGAAAATTATCAATTACTTGGTTGGAGGAGCCTTGTGGGTTGGAGTAGTTATTATTTAGTATGCAGAGTTTTAAATACAGGTCTTAGAAAGGGCTAATGTAAGCGAGTAGTTCTGATCTTGTATTCCATCCTGATTCGAAAAAGAGTATTCTTAAAGAGTTGTTGCATCTCTTCCAGTTACAGATCGATTTATTTACCTTTAATCTGTTTACTCATAACCGACCTGGTTTTCCGAGAAAAATCTACAGTTTTAGCCATTGAACCAGTTGAACGAGAAGCTCGTTCAGTACCGATCATCAATCTGTGTAATCTACGCAAAGAAAAATCAAGAAGCAAGGAGATATCTGTTCTTATCCGGAGAAGGGAGAGCAACGCAAGCAGGAGAGCCCAAGTAGAAGAGCCGCAGGATGAGAGTTGCTACATCTGGTGCTTTGAGAGCTGGTACGCCTGGTGCTTAATGTTACAGGTATGTATCTGTCTGGATGTTAACTTAGTTTTTTAAGCACTGGTGCTGAAAGATCTGCTTCACAGGGATTGATGATTCAACTTAAAATTTAAAGTGAAAGTAAATCCCATTGTGTGGGTTCTTTAGAATATCACCATCAAGACCAACAAGCAGAAATGCCTCCTCTTAATAATGGATTGGCAATAATGAGAATACAGAGCACGGCTAGTGGATTGGCAATAATGGCAATACAGAGCAGGGCGGGTGCTGATTAGCGTTGTGGTTTTAATATGGGTTACTTGTGTCGAAGTTACTCAGGTATGTACTACTCGAACCTAGACAACCAGAGAAGGATTTTGTGTGTAATTTTCTTCAGATCTGATAGGTTGTATAAAGAGTGATGAATTTTATATGAAAAATCAATCGAATTAAAGGGCAGATTATCTACCTTCCCTGCCCTGAATGTGCATCATATGATAGGGACTCGCCCCACAACCATTAGATGTGCACTCTGTTCTGCGCTCATTTGTTTTTATTCCTTAAAAAGACCCAGCGAGAAGATCATAGAACGACCTATTTCTACTCTCATTGTTAACAACAATGCATGCTTTTGATGGTCATACGCTGGAGCATGCAGTGGAAACTAGTTCTAATTGATGTACAATTGAAGGTTACTGCGTCACTTGCCCTTGGGATGGTCACAAAAATGGTGGTTATGTTCCCACAAAACAAAAACGCTCCTCAAAAAAACCAAAATTTCCCGACCCTACATTACCCTACCCTACTGTAACGTGGGAAATGGAAAATGTTGAAAAGCTACTTAAGGCCGTGCAAATATTTTGAAATAAAGAGGAACACTAGATCAGAGAGTGTTGCGATACGATGTAGTGTAAGGTTTAGTGTTTCTCTGGCTCACAAAGTTTGAAGGGTTTATCTCGATATTTAAGCCTCCGAACAGATCAGTAGCGAGACTGTAAAATTGAAGTGCAATGGCTGTGTCTTCTTCATCCTCGATAGATTTCTCTTTGGAAGTGAAATGGCTGTGTCTTCCTCATCTTCGTCTGATACGGGGCCATCGAATCCTTCACTGACAGGCACATCTGGGATCAGACCAAGCATTTTTACATAAAGTGCTTCCCCATTCTGCTCTGCAAGATCTTCGGCTTCGAGGAGGCCTTACAGCCGTCCAGCATTGGTGGATGGATCGCACAGACCTCCGAGCATTCCGCGAATGTTATCATAAATCTTATTTCGCCGTCTGGATCTTTGTTTTTGTCAATCTTTGCCGCAGATGAGGCAATTGTGTTTCACTATGTGTTTCCATACAAGCACCTTCAGGCGTGGATTCGTCCCATGCTTCAGTCGAAGAGGGGTTTGTATATCTTATCTGAAGTCTGCCCTGCTTTATTTAAAGGTTGATTAATGGAGGATGTCCATGGGGGAGGATTTCAGGTGCAGTTGAATGCATTTGAGTATTTTATGTTTTGGTTTCCTTATTATGCTATATGCAAAGATAATTATATTATGCATCGTTCGGATTCAAATGAAATGAAATGGGGGTTTAAGAAACGTTCCCGGTCTCGTTTCGAGAAATGGGTGTCTTCTCTGCATCGTTTGCGTGGTAGCCATGACAATAGAAGGCCTGTAAAGTTCAATTCTAACCCTTATTTTCATCTTCTGAATTTGTATCTATACAAATTTGTTCCTATCTAATCTTTGCGCTCCTAGTGTGTCTGCACACCTTTTTTTTCGAGGAGAATCCATTGATATTTCCTCGCGCAGAGTTTATTTTTCATACCTTTGTACAATTTTGGTTGGTGAATGACGATTTTCGCCCTTGTCTTCATGGGGCTTCTAGTCTTTTAGTATCTTGTTACCTGTTAAAAATCGATATCAGAGGTATACTCTCCCCAATGTAGAAATCATGGAGGCTGTGAAAATATTGGTCAATTATGTAAAAAGTACTTTGTGTTGTCCTCAAGAAGAGTCGAATTCTGGATGGGGAACTGCATTACAAATGGATACCTTGATATTCTGGTCATTTTCTTTGCCACCGAGCACTTTGTTTGTGCCTGCTACATGGTCCCTTCTGCTACAGAGGCCTTTGTACATGTTTATATTACGAGCTTTCAGTTATTGGCTAGTAGGTGCTTGTTTGAAGAATGCTACACCTATTATTGATCTATGGTTGGATTATTTATAGCCTTGGAATATTGGTGTAGAAGGAAAAATAATGCATGCTCTCGAAGAGGATCATTATTTGAGGCAGAGAATAAGATGCTCAGGATAGGGATCAACCATTGTTTCCACTTTCAGGGAGCTTGCTTAATTATTTTATCCTAAAGTATAACCCTCACTTTCCATGACAAAAAAATTGAGGTACCATCTAGTTTCTCCTCAAATTTGAGGTAAACTAAGCCCATCTCTAAGATATAATGCAAAAACTTCCAAATAAGAAAATTATTTAAGAAAGATTGTTGAAACCCTCTAATTGATGGCCCTTCTTTTTTGCATTTGAATTAATGTTGTAAATTCTTTATAGTATCACTATGAGAGATAGCTTTTGTACCATGTAAGATTTTCAAGCCTAAGTGATTGTTGTCCTCGTGTTAAATAACCCAAAAAAAATTTCATTAACAGTAGAAAAATAAATTTCATAACATTGCACCGATCACACAAATAGTTGAAAAATGAACAATGGAAAAATAAAATACAGACACATGGATTTCTCCTTCAAATCAATTTTTCAATCTTTTGATCAAAACTTACAAGGTGACCTCTGCAACCTGCTTTAAACAGGTAGTTGTACAGTCAATAAAATCACCTCAAACAACAATTTATTCCCTGTGAAAATAAGCTACAGTTATAACAATACAACCTGATCTATTTATGCCTTTCCTGAATAGCTAATCACTACGTACAACTAAAATAGTACAACCTGATCTATTTATTCCTTTCTTGGGCAGAAAATCACTCTTTCTACCTCTCAATAACTAAAGCACACTCCATAAATACACTCTATGTTAATACCTGAAGGTGTATGTCTAGATTTGATGTATGGCATGTGCATGAAGAAAAAACAATGGTCCCAGTTGTATGGTTTGTTGTACTTGCTGGACTCTTTAACATATTTGATTTTATTTTCTTCTGGATGCACTCTTCCTTCCTCCAACTCTCTTGCTTTCTTCTCATGTGCATGATATCTCTCTTATATGATCTTATTTATGTTTTTAGAGAGGATAACTAATATCCCCAATTCTAGGATTACATTGACTTAAAAAAAAAAACAGTACTTTCACTTTTAATTTTTATGTAAATATTACAAAATAGAATTAGTCATCACCTTTCCAAGGTGCTCATTAAAGAAATGCGGACATTCACATTGAAACCTGAAACGTGTGCAAGAAGTTTATGCTTGAACTACATTTCTCAACATTTTGTAGCAGCATCGACCTTCCTATTATGTTCTCTGAAAATATGTGAGGAGGAGATTTTCTGAAAAGAATAATTGATCTCCTTTGCCTGTCTGATGACATCCTTAATAAGTATATTTCTGTTCTTCTGGGAGCCAGAGAAAACCCCTTCCCTACCACCCACACGCATAGAAGCTGGTCTGGTAAGATTAAAACTAGCATATATTCATCTTAGTATTAAATCTCTTAAGTCCACCTTGAGCTTTTTGATCTAAGGGTGGGATGGATCCATGCTAAAAGGTAAAATCAAACTGAGGTGGGCTTAAAAGGAACGCAAGATTGAGTTAGAGACTTTGATTTTAAAATCAAGTTGTTATTGATGGAATTGTTCTCAGCTCTTTTGGAAGGTGGAATCTGGTTACATTTATCTAATGTTCACTGGTATCTTTTCCAAAAATTCACGTGTGCTAGGCATGCCTTTTAAACAAACATTGTCATAACAGTTGTTCCGATGAAGAGTTGGATTTTGAAAACCTCACTTTCTACTTGACCTGTAGTGAATATAATATAATATAAATGATGCATCATAATGACTAAAAAGTTCTAAACGCTCAAATATTTACATTATTATATTATGGTTTAAATAAATCTAAATTGACATACTTTGGTGGAACAAGCTGACATACTGTAGTGGAACGAGATGCCTATCTTTTGTGGCATTTTTGGGAAATTACATAATTCAGAAAATAGTGTTTTTCAACATGCATTCCCATGTTCTTTGTTCTTAGATATTCTCTTATTTCTTTTCCTTTATCTATAATTTGTTCGTAAACCATGATTACTCAAAGTTGGATACAATTGAGGAAAAATATACTGCAGGAGATAATGGTACAGAGAGGCCTTCTATGTACAAAAAAACTGTTGCTGAATTGTACATTCCATTGACAAAGAACTGCTACTATACCATATTCTTTACTTCATAGTACAATATCCATGTTTTCTTAGACCATTTTTTTATCCACTTTGTGTTCATTTCATAGGAACCAGGACAGTGCTGACTGGTTGCAAGCTCAAGGGGAAGAAAAGAAGTGAATTTCATAATCACATTCTGCCTTGAGAATCAATTCTATATATTGATGACTTTCATATAATCTAAGACCTTGTAGAGATGGTTTTTTTTCACACCATTGATAGAACCTATATTTAATTTGCAACTTTGTGTTTTAAAATTCTATAGAATCCTAGTGGTATTACTAGCTTTGGGGCCTCATCTATTTCTTCTCTCTGTTTTTTTCTTTTCAAAGCTTTGATTCTAGGAAATCTATCTAGCACTTGCTAAAAGAGAAAAATGATCTTGAACCAGATTCTCTCTTGAACAAGAGAACGATACAAGTGCATTATGCTTATAAATTTTTCTTTGATTCTAGTTTAACAGATTATCATTAAGGTTGTCAATCCTGCATCCCAAGAGTGTTTCTGTGTCAGGGTTGTGAGATTTTGTGGATCAGCTGCACCAAATGTTCTCTAGGAAATGGTGCATCAAGGACCATGGTTATTTATTTCTTCACTATGCTGGTAAAGACAACAGTCATGATTCATCATTAAATGTTAGGTAAAGGTAATGAGGAAGGGATCACCATAATGTTCTTTTCTATTATGGTTTTTTTAATCTCATTTATTGTATTTTTTTTTATAGGGTTTAGAATTTTTAGTGAATGGATGACTGTCAAGGCACTCTTTTTGTCATGGTCATAGGATCGAAATCCTGTAAGTATCTTACTTACCTAAATTTATAAGTATAGGTCAGTGTTCTTGGAGCCTTCAGTATCTTCTGCTAAAGTATAACCCTCACTTTCCATGCCAAAAAATTTGAGGCATCATCTAGTTTGTCCTCAAATACGAGGAAAACTAAGCCCATCTCTAAGATCTAATGCACAAACTTCCAAATAAGAAAATTATTTAAGAAAGATTGTTGAAACCCTCTAATTGCTGGCCCTTGTTTTTTTCATTTGAATTACTGTTGTAAATCCTTTATAGTATCACTATGAGAGGTCACTTTGGTACCATGTAAGCTTTTCAAGCCTAAGTGATTTTTGTCATTGTGTTAAATAACTCAAACAAAATTTAATTAACAGCAGAAAAATAAATTTCATAACATCCTACCGATCACACAAATAGTTGAAAAATGTGGAAAAATAAAATACATACCCATGGATTTCTCCTCCAAATCAAATTTTCAATCTTTTGACCAAAGCTTACAAGGTGAGCTTTACAACCTGCTTTGAACAAGTAGTTTTATAGTCAATAAAATCACCTCAAACAATAGTTTATGCCCTGTGAAAATAAGCTACGATTACAACAATACAACCTGATCTATTTCTTCCTTTCCTGAATAGCTAATTGCTACATACAACTACAGTAGTACAACCTGATCTATTTCTTCCTTTCTTGGGCCGAAAATCACTGTTTCTGCCTCTCAATAACTGAAGCACACTCCAGAAATACACTCTATGTTAATACCTGAAGGTGTATGTCCATATCTAATGTATGGCTTGTGCATGAAGAAAAGACAGTTGTACCAGTTGTATGGTTTGTTGTACATGCTGGTCTCTAACATATTTGCTTTTATTTTCTTCTGGATGGCTCTTCCTTCCTCCAACTCTCTTTCTTTGTTCTCATGTGCATGGGAACTCTTTTATATTTTCTTATATGAAATCCTGTAAGTATCTTACTGAAATGGGCAAAATACTAGCACTGACACTATGGGATCATTAGTAAAAAGAAGCATGGAAGATAGTTGTTATGGATATAATGATCAGTGGCAAAACTATCTTCTTGCTAATTATCCTTTTTACAGCTCTCTTGTTGTTCACTTTGTTGTATTTTTCCACAAGTTTGTGCACATCGATACCAAGGCAGTTCTTCATATGACTCACAAGGTGCATTTCTCTTTCCTTCATTCTATTATGTCTTATTGATAGTATCAAGTAATAGATGAATAAACATTTACTCTTCAAGCAAGATCCCATGGTTATTTAAAGCAAGATCCCATGGTGGATTAAAGGGACTTATTTTAAGGTAGGATCCACAATTAGGATTATTACACCTAGGTTTTGTATCTCAAAAATTAGGACACGAAAAATTTACTTGTGGAACTGTGAAAATCAATTAATTGGAACTTCCTATTGCATGGAAATAATGACATTGCAGGGAATATGTAGATTTCTACCTTTTAAATATTGAATTTGCCTATGCAGTCAGTGCTAAATAAACAAAAAAATCAACATTAACATCAAATGATCCATTCCTAATAGATTAAGTTATGAACAACCTTCATGCATGTAAATGTAGGCTTGAACTTGATATAATTGTTTATTAGGTTAACTATCCTTCTATTTTGCACTCAAATGCTTTGTATGTGAAAAGTACCTCGTGTTATTGAAACTTAATATGGTTGTTAATTCAACAAGCAAAGTATTGTTTTTGGTTTAAATTAGAGACATTTAGATTAGTGTCTATGTTTTGGATCTCAAATGCTTTTTCTTAAAAATACTTTCCAACTTATCATTTTATGTTGACTAATTCATCGTAGTTTAAATAGTTGTAGACAAGATTTCCAATCAAATAGCTAAGCACACCATCTATTTATAGTCTTTTGTGGAGGGTCATTTCCATAAATGATTGTTGTTATTGAGACTAATGTCTTGCTCGAGAGACAATGGGTAAATTCAGCCTGAAGTCATCGTACTTAAGTTACTTCTATTTGATAATTCAGCGTGCAATTTATATGCTTCCTGTTTTGGACGACTTCTACAAATAAGGATTGAGTTTTTCATTTTACATCAGATACGTACTTTTCTAACTTTGTATAAGTGGCAGAGATGTTGAATGGATATGGAAAAACTTGTGATCCCAACCCAAAACTATTTTCAAGATTTTTTTTTTTGGTATATTCTTATACACTGTCAAGGGTTCCGACGCAAATTGGGACAGATCATGGAAAATTGGAACAAGGATATAGTTAGTTTAATCTTTTTCACATGTTTGCTGTCTTTATATTATAAAAAATCGTAATGCTTTTCTTACCAAAAAAATTCCTAAACTTGTGTAGTAAGTCTATTGCCTTCAATGAAAATTGAAGACCTAATTTTCTCAATTCATTCCCTATAACTGTCAGGATAATGTTGATATGCCAATAGTCGGACTTCGCAATCCATTCTCAAGTTACATAAGAAGTGAGTGTAACTCAGTGTTACTTAGGTGGATC
This sequence comes from Pinus albicaulis, assembly GCA_034641835.2. Lineage (NCBI taxonomy): Eukaryota > Viridiplantae > Streptophyta > Pinopsida > Pinales > Pinaceae > Pinus > Pinus albicaulis. Next base: position 1,652,030,611 of record CM076578.1, on the reverse strand, counting down.
ATGGTTGGGTAGCAGTGGTCTTGCATGAAACCTTGTATTTCCTGCTAAGTTTGATGAATTTTTTTGCTTTCTTATTGAAAATGTTCCCGGATTTCAATATTTCACTGTTTTAGCTTGATCTTCTAATAGGTTCGCTTTGATAATGGTAATAGTTTGTGGTTATTATTTCCAATTTGTTTCTTTTATCCATATAGAAAAAATACTTGAAATCCAATTTACATTTGTGCATTTTCATTGTATATTCATGGTCACCTTAATTTTCAATAGGTTTTTGTATTTGGATTAGATTGATCTCAGTTTATACTGGTCTTCATAGAACCTGTATAATTTTGTTTATTAATGTATTTTCTGACAAGTATATCAAACGAGATTCAAAAGGGTGGAATATGATTATTCATAGTTGAATTTCCATTCGTATTTCATTGTATCATTCTAACTAAGATATGTATTGGCAATGGCATCTTTTTTCTAATGCGTCCTTTGTGTTATTACCTCTATTCTTTTCTTTTCCAGAAAACAGGTTTTATAATTTGTTAAAGTCTTTTGTATTCTAATATAATGTTATGTTTTCATCTGTAGGTATTAAGTGTTTTGGTATCTTCAAAAGAGATACTATGTCTTATTCGAAGCACAAATTTGACATACAATGATGTGAAGTCGGGAAGTGCACCATGCTGTTTTGACAGTTTGCATAAGGTTGTGCTTTCCATTCGAGAGCAGCTACAAGTCTTCCCTCTATGAGCTATATAGTGTTATGATGTAGGGTACCATTATCCAATGTACCATTTTTAACGAGGTTTTGTTTGGAAAATGTCTCATTATATTAAGAGGTTTCTTTGTGACAACTACAGGACTGGGAGGGCGATTTATCAAATTTTGAGAAAGGCAGTGAACTTACTCACTCTCCTTCGGAAAAAGAAACACAAATGTTGCAACTTTTCAGAACCAGTGATAGTGGAGGCCATCAAATTCTAAAGGTGAGTTTTGTGAATGGTTTCTTTCTCCGTTTTGCAAGACTCATTTGGTTGATGGGGTAGGTTTATAATTTATTTTGTCCATACATCAAATTTGGAAATTTACAAAGATAACTCCTTACAAACATTAATTCAACACAATTATTATTTGTGCCATTGTAAGGAGGCAACTACATTAGTAATTGTTTATATTAATTTTTTCCTAGGGAAATATGTTCCCATAACTTGCCCACATATTAAATGTTCCAAGTGAGGAAGTTGGTACCTTGTCAGAGTATGATGGAATCCCCATTTCTCCCTCCTTTCCTTGTATCTTTTCCGTATGAGGAATGGAATCGACTTCTAGTTGAAATACCAATTGGTAACTGGACATAACTACTTGGGAATAGATCTTGTAACCTCCCTGGGTATTATGCCTTCTATAGAAAGCGTTGGGAAAACTGAGCTATACTATTGTGCTAACTGTTTATTACATATGTACAAACATGAAATCTATATTTATTGGGATTTTCTATAACTAAAATGGAAATGAATTATATAAGTCTTCCATATAAAGAGCTATAATGACTTTAAATGTTAGGTAGTTGAACACTATTTTATTCAAGAGAAGAGCTGTGTTGGAGTATATTATTCCTCAATATTTTGACCATACTGCAGAGCTCATCTTCAGGGTATAATTGAAGTTTGATTAAACTTGGGATTTTAACTTATTTTATAAAATTTGAATTCTGCTAAAATTAGTTGAATAAGAATATAGTTTTAAAAAACCGATTTCTAATTAATGTTAGCTGGATAATAACATAGTTCTGATTTAATTTTTCCAGTTGGAAAATAATTGAGTTTCTGAACTTTATAGATGATATTTTTTTGGGAGGGAGATGGGAAGGTAATTTAAAGGCCTTTTATTAACAGATGATGATTACCTATGATTCAACCTTTTGTATGCCTCTGGTCTGCCACTAGGGAAACTAGGCCATTTGCAATACAGGAGGTCTGCTGTCCAAAAAATATACATTTTCCAAAAATATACTGAGTTCTAAAAAATACTATAGTGCCTTGGCTTAACAACCACAAAATCTAACAACATATAATCCTACTATAATTGTAAAGATAGAAAACATAAATTTTCATGAAGAGACTAGGAGGTGGAAACTTCCACATCTATGGGTGCTTGATCACCTGGACTGTCTGGATGAGTTGGGCTTTTGCCATCCAGTAAGACCGTTTTGATCCTTGCCAAATTCTTTCCCATAACTTTGTTCATCATCATCAAAATTTTGTTTTTAGTGTCATTTTTGTCAAGGAGCACCCTTCCCAGCAACTGTCTAGTTGTAATGCTCATCCAGGTTGTAGGTTTTAACCCTAAATAGAAATTATCTACACACGAATCTTATAACAGAAAATAAACAATAGCGAGAGCATAAAACATAAAACAGATAAACACAGAGATTTTCCCCTCGATCCCAAATTGGGACTACCAGCTTGATTTTTCATTATATTCCTTTTAGTGTTACAACACATATATATACATGCCGAAGCATACATAAACCCCAATCCATTAACCCTGGATTAGAAAATAACCGTAGTTCCCTTGACCGGATCTACAAAATACCAGGGGCCGAAAACCATCGTACCCCAAAACCACGTGCAAACTCACGCACAAAACATGGGTGGGTCCGCATATGATTGGGACCGCATACCCAAAAAAATTTCGCCGGGGCGCTGCCCCGGACCCTGATAGGGGGGGTTGCCGCCCCCCCTGTGACCCCCCTACTGCGCCCGGCGCAACGTACAGCGCATGGGGCTAGTCGTGGAAAGAATATAACACATACCCAACATTCTCCAACTTGTTGTTTTCTTTCCACAGGGGGCCACAGGAGAGCTTAGTCATTTGGCCAATTCTTCAACACCCATTGTTTCTCTACACCAAGAGAACTTCTGAGTGCTTACAAACTTCGTCAATGCATCTGCAACATTCTTCAAAGTGTCCACCTTTACCAGCAACACCCTTTTAGCCTCAATCATATCTCTAACAAAGTGATATTGAACATCAATGTGCTTTGTCTTTGAATGATAAGCAGGGTTCTTAGCCAAGAAAATTGCACTTTGGCTATCACAGTCTATCCTTATAGCTTGCCGTACCAACCCCATACTTGAACACAATCTTTGCAACCAAACTGCTTCCTTGCTTGCATGAGTGGCTGCTATGTATTCTGCCTCTGTAGTTGAAAGAGCCACTACAGACTGTCTTTTACTCATCCAACCGACTGCACCTCCAAATAGGCTAAACACATACCCACTTGTAGATCTTCTTTGGTCCAGATCTCCAGCCCAGTCTGCATCAACAAAACCACGAATGTCCAACATTCTTTCCAATCCTGGTCTTCCCTGGTAGCACAAGCCATAATCACTAGTGCCACGTAAATATCTGAAAACTCGCTTCACTACTGTCCAATGCTCCTTCCCCGGGTTTGACATAAACCTGCTCAATACTCCCACTGCATGTGCAATGTCTGGTCTAGTACAGACCATTGCATACATCAGGCTACCCACTGCACTTGCATATGGAACACGGGACATATCCTCCTCTTCTTCTTGTGTCTTGGGACACTGTTCAGCAGACAGCTTTACACCTACAAGAATAGGAACATTCACCGGTTTACTATCCTACATATTGAACCTCTGCAATATAGTCTCAACATACTTCCTCTGGTTTAACCAGAGCTTCCTCTTTGCCCGATCTCTCTTAATTTCCATGCCCAAAATATAATTTTTAGCACCCAGATCCTTCATGTCGAATTTGGAGAACAGTTGGGTCTTCAAATCTTGGATAATTTCTTTGTCATTTCCAATCAACAACATATCATCCACATACAAGACCAAATAAATAACATGGTCACCAATTAATTTAAAATAAACACAATGATCCTCATTGCTTCTGGTGAAGCCAAGTCCCCATATATAGGTATCAAATTTATGATACCACATCCTTGGTGACTGTTTTAACCCATACAGAGACTTCTTAAACCTGCATACTAGTTCTTTCTTACCCTTCACCATAAAGCCTTCAGGTTGCTCCATGTATATCTCCTCTTCTAGATCCCCGTGAATAAATTTTGTCTTCAAATCCATCTGTTCTATCTCAAAATCAAATGCAGCAGCAACAGATAAAAGTAATCTAATAGAAGTAACCTTGGCAACAGGAGAAAAAATATCACCAAAATCAATTCCCGGCACCTGGGAATAACCTTTTGCTACCAACCGAGCTTTTTATTTCTCCACCTTGCCTTCTACATTCATCTTCTTCTTAAACACCCATTTGCTCCCAATGGGCTTCCTTCCAGCCGGCAACTCCACCAGATCCCATGCATCGTTTTTGTGCAAGGATGCCATTTCATCAACCATGACCTCCTTCCAGAGTTTTCCATCCTCTGAATCTACTGCCTCCCTGACAGTTCTGGGTTCATCATCAGTTATAGTTAAGGCAAAACCTGAACAGAAAGCAGATGGACTATACCTTTCCGGTTGCCTTCTTTCCCGAACTGATCTTCTTAAAGCTAGAGTTTGTGGCTCATCATCTTCTGAGTCTTCTTCTGTTGTAGAGTCTGATTCATCCTCCTTTAGCTCAAACTCTATCTTCTCAGGTTCCTTTGGTAGGACTTCATGTTTAATAACATCTTTCACTTCTCTAAACACCACATCTCGGCTGTACACAACCTTCCTTGTTTCTGGGTTCCAAAGCTTGTAACCCTTTAAACCATCCTTATACCCAATAAAGATGCACCTTTCAGATTTATTATCCAACTTGGTCCTTTTCTCCTTTGGAAGATGTACATATGCATCACATCCAAATACCCTTAGATGTGAAATAGAGGGTTTCTTACCAGTCCATACCTCATGTGGGGTCTTATCCTCCAATGCTGATGAAGGTGATCTGTTAACTAAGTAACATGCAGTCTCCACTGCCTCTGCCCAGAATTCTTGTCCTAACTCGGTACCACTGAGCATGCTTCTTGCCTTTTCCATCAATTTTATATTCATTCTTTCTGCAACTCCATTTTGCTGAGGTGTGTATGGAGTAGTCTTCTGCCGTGCTATACCACACTTCTTACAGAACTCTTCAAATTCCTTCTTGCAGAACTCCCCACCATTATCTGTCCTCAACGCCTTTATCTTCTTCTCTGTCTGGTTTTCCACCAGTGCCTTAAATTCTTTAAATTTTTCAAAGACTTCAGATTTCTTCCTCAAGAAATATATCCATGTATTCCTTGAGAAGTCATCTATGAATGAAACATAGTACACAGACTTTCCCAGTGATGGAACTGACACAGGTCCAAACACATCATTGTGCACAAGTTCTAATATCTTGTTTGCCCTCTTAGCACCAGAAGGAAAACTCACCCGATTATGCTTCCCATATACACAATTTTCACAGAAATCGAAATCCAGAGAACAATTAGACATACCTTCTACCATACCATCTCTATGCAGTATCCGAAGGCCCTTCTCTCCAATATGTCCAAGCCTTTGATGCCATAGCATGGTCTTTTCTCCAGAGACAGCTAGACTTTTCGTCCCACTTTCAGGAACCACAGAACTGTTACACCCATCAATAACAGTGCTACCTTGTAGCTTGTACAGAGTTCCAGTCCGACCTCCCCGCATTAATACCAGTGCTCCCCGAACCATCTTGCAGGCATCTTTCTCGAACACTGTTTTTACACCTGCATCATCCATCTTGCTTACAGAAATTATATTTCTGGCCAATGCAGGAATATGCAGAACTCCAGGAAGTGTTCTAATCCTCCCACCTTGCAGCTTCAGCTTGACCTTTCCACGTCCGACGATTTTGGCCTTCCTATCATCCCCTAGGAAGACATCACCACCATCATATTTCTCATACTCGCAGAACCACTCCCTATGGGGAGTGAAGTGAAAGGATGCACCTGAGTCAATCAACCATGACTCATGATCTACATGTGTATTTAAAGAAGAAGCCAAATACACATCCCCACCTTCATCTGAGGTGGTTTTTGCCTCTGCAGAAGGAGCTTCATCAGATCCCTTTCCTTTCTTAGGAGCTTTAGATCTGCATTCCTTTTTGTAGTGTCCTTCCTTTCCACATTTCCAGCACACCTTTACAAACTTTCCAGGAGATTTAGATCTCCCTCTAGATTTGGATCTCCCACTCGAACCCTTATTCTTGTTTCTGTTCTGGGACCTTCCTCGTACAGATAAGGCATCTCCATTCTGACCCTCCATATTTCTCCGTCTCATTTCCTCCGATAGCAAGGTTGAGACAATGTCATCAAAATTCAAGGTAGTTGTATTGCTACCTATTGCAATAACCAGACTGTCCCACGAGTCTGGTAGAGAGCACAACAAACTGATGCACTTATCTTCATCTGAGATTTTAATATCAACAGACGATAGTTGACTTACCACAGTATTGAAGGCATTCAGATGCTCCGTCACCGAGTCTCCATCCTTCATCCTCAGGTTATACAGATTTTTCCGCAGGAACAACTTATTCACCAGAGACTTAGATTGGTACAAAGTCCCAAGTTTTTCCCACAAATTCTTCGTCGTAGCTTCCCCAGATACATTCAACAATACTGAATCTGAGACACACAATCGTATTGTGCTCTTAGCCTTCTGATCCAGTTTCTTCCAGTCTTCATCTGACATTGCCGTTGGTTTAGTACCTGGATCTACCACGATCCACTGATCTTTATCCACCAGCAGATCCTCCATCTTGAGCTTCCACAACTCAAAACTCTGACCATTAAATTTCTCGATCTCTATCTTTCCGCCGCTCGCCATATTCTTTCACCGCAAGAATCGATCCCGCAGATCTCCCACTGCACAGGGTCTACCACAGGCCCGAGAAAAAAACCCTCAACAACAAAGGCGTCCCCTTGAAGCCGAAACAACTCTGATACCAAATGTAGGTTTTAACCCTGAACAGAAATTATCTACACACGAATCTTATAACAGAAAATAAACAATAGCGAGAGAATAAAACATAAAACAGATAAACACAGAGATTTTCCCTGGATCCCAAATTGGGATGACCAGCCTGATTTTCATTATATTCTTTAGTGTTACAACACATATATATACATGCCGAAGCATACATAAACCCCAATCCATTAACCATGGATTAGAACATAACCGTAGTTCCCTTGACTCGGATCTACAAAATACCAAAATACGAAACCATCGCATTCAAAACCACGTGCAAACTCACGCACAAAACATGGGTGGGTCCGCATATGATTGGGACCGCATACCCAAACACAGGTGGCATGATCCAAGCATTGCATCGCCAGAGACCTTTGGTAAGTCTGGCGAATGGGACTGGTACAACTACTCTTGATAGATGGGCTTTCAACAACGAGGCTACGATACCACTCAAATTTCCATTGCCAATTTCCCACACTCAAATGCTACTAGACAGTGTCAAGTCACATGGCAATTGATGAGCTTTCGGGTTTTATGTATGCGCTCGGGTGGCCTTTCCGCAGATAGAATCCACCTCAGATATAAGTGCCTTGACCAACTGAGGAGTAAGGACTTGACGAGAGGAACAAAAATAGACCCGAGAAGGAGTTGATCCCAAGAGGAGGGTAGCCCAAGATGGCTTGGTCCCTCTCTCAAACCACACCTCGATAAAGCCTTGCACCACCATAAACAAAACCAGAAAACCCATAAAGTAGCAAGAACTGACAGAGGATGCCCTGGATTTAGCATAATCAGATAGAAATTTCCATTTTGAATAATAATTGCCATCATGAAACAAATGTTCTTTGCAAAGCTTCCCAAATCTAAACTGAGGCCTTGCAAAGATCGCTTCTCACATGGGAGTAGTTTGGTCGAGAGTAAAAGCATCATCTGAGATAATGAAGGGACTTCCAAGTTCCAATTGTGTACATGTTCTCATGAAGTGGTGTGGTGGGCACATCTACCTTGCCCACTGCTCAAGGTGACAGAGGCCCATCCAATCCTACTATGTGTTCCCTCCCTCATCACCCTATTTGGGGTTAGATGACATTAATTTGATGTAAAGCATTAAAGAGGAAACCTGACTTCAATGACTAGTTAAATGTATTGTTTATAAATTAGACAAGGTTAGTGAAGGTTGTATGGAAATTTCATATTGTTTTTGCCTATATCTTTATCCTTTTTTTTGTTTTTTCTCTTTTTTTAGGTTTTATTATTTATTTTTTTTACCCAGAGGAGAAATTGCATGTTTGCAAAACGAGGCTTTTAGAAACATCTTTGTCCATATGACGAAGTTATAATTTCCATAAATATACAAAATGGTGATACAACCTTTAGGCATCCATATTTTATTGATTATCTCTTCTATTTTTTCCTCCCTCGGATACTTCTAATTGATTTATTCCAATGGGTGTTTCCATCAATAGTGTCAATAGATTTTTGTATAGGGGCCCTTGCTAAAAAGATATTCCATTCTATTTCTTGTCCTCATGCTTATTTAATAAAATTTGCCTATTTCCAATGGAGTAGATGCCACTTGTTTTCATTTTTATCACTCCAAAGGATGTTTCTAATGATTCTTTCTAGATATTCTATAATTGCAGCAGGGACCATTAAAATGTTGCTTTGATAGAGGGATATCTGGTAGGACTGTGGATAAATATCCTCGAGTCTTGTACTTCAGTTTATGTTTCAGCTTATCATATAATAATAGTGTCCAGTCTCTTGCCTTATGTTTTGAACTTGACAAATAAATAGGATAGAACAATGGGATTGCTAAATTTGTTAGTGTTGATATGGTAGGGATGTAAAGGTTTCCCTATCTAGTGTTTTTAAGAAAAACCATATCTCTTGTCTCTCATGCCTATTTAAGAAAAATCACCCATTTCTAGTGGAGTAGATGCCACTTATTTTCATTTTTATCTCTCCAAAGGATGTTTCTAATGATTCTTTCTAGCTATTGTATAATTGTAGCAGGGGCCATTACAATGTTGCTTTGATAGAGGGATATATGATAGGATTGGTAGAATTGGGTTCATCCTCCCCAACTAAACTTGGGTTGTGATATGAATCATAAAATGACTTTGAGATTTTGAGATGTTTCTAACTGATATTCTTCTTGATACACAGCACATTGAGCTAATTTCTCCACCTGCCCCAAAGGAAAAAATTCAAACTTTTGATGTTGTTGGGCCTGTCTGCGAGTCTGTAGACTTTTTAGGAAAGGACAGGGAACTTCCAACTCCAGAAATGGTGGTTAGTTACAGGAAAATAATTATCACACATAATATACATGCATGATGAGAAGGAATTGATTTTCCAATATGATATTTAATTGTTTCTAGAATTGTTTTGTGATGCTTCTTTGAAGGCATACACTTGTGGCTTAACTTTGAGTGGCCATCCTCTTTTAGTGGGTAGGAATGGTGGTCCATGACACGGGAGCTTACTGCATGAGTAGGGCATCAACTTACAACTTAAGAATGAGGCCAGTAGAATACTGGGTAAGTTGAGTTGTGAATGCATATTTTTGTTTCTAGATTGGAGTGAATGCTATATTTTTAAATTTTGACAATGCTGATTTTGACGATTGAGAGAATGCTAGATAGATTCAAGATGATGGATCAGTTAAAAAGATAAGACATGCTGAAACAATTGTAGGTGCTTGTTATAACTCATGACATTGTTGACCATCTTGTCTTATAGCGTACAAGAACAGTCAGGGTCTTCTTGTCAAGTTTGCTAGGCTGTTGGGTAGTTGGTGCTGAAGTTAGGATCTTGAAAATTACAAAATTTTGGATTGACATTAACAGATTTTGATGTTAACAGATTTTCATATGAATATTTTTTAGAGTAAAATGTAACTGCAGATAAACTTTTCATTTTCCTCTTCTGGGCTATTGGTGTGTTCTCTATATGGATTACTTCATAGAGTGTATTTGTATAGCAGTTTATTGAAGGTGTTTGTATGACATCTTTTAAAGTTGTTAGAAGGTAGTTTTGGACCAACTTTAAAATAGTCTTGTAGCAGCAATTGAAAGTTTTTTTTTAAAAACCTTTAAATACCCATTTCTAGCACATTGAAAACCTTTTGATGATGGATTTAGAGTGGGTTTGAATATTTAGTTTCGATAGTTATTTGAATCATTTGAAGAGCTAGAGCAATCTCCTTGGAGCGACTATTGAAGAATCTTTGATACCATCATTACTATGCCATTATTCTGGGACAATTATATTAGTGTTCCTTTATGTTAGTGTAACTTTCTTTTAAATTTTAACCTCCTATTACATTCTTTGAAAGATATATAGGAACTAAAATTTCCATATATTTCACTTAATTATTGTTTTCCCCACTCCCCGGCGTTACTTTGCACCTCTCGGTGCAAATGCTAGTTACATAGTCATTACAAGGAAGACCTACCTAGTTACACTCTTCAAGATTATAACTATATATAATTTTGATGTTTCTAGGTTGGAGATTGTACTATTTTCATTGGAGGATGCTACTATTGATGTGCACGAGGCTCTTGAGTTACTTGGTAGGATTCTCGCAAAATTGGTTTTTGAAGGGATATTCTTTATTCAAGATATAACAAGGGAAATCAAGGATGGAGGTACATAGCCATGAAGCTTATTAGAAACGAGGGGATTTTGAGGTATTTCTCAAGAAGAAAATTTCAAGGTAGTCTGCTCACAATTTTAATGCCTGATCAATTTTGTGGTTTATTTGTGATCTCTCATGTTGACTAGTAAATGGTTGGTTAGTTTTTATCTCGTGCTCACATTTTTTGGTTCCTGAAGCTTGAGCACTTTATAACAAAAATAGGCAAAGTCAAACAACACAAATGGTACACTAGCTCTCTTTTCATTTGCTAATATTATAATGAAGTTTTATTAGAGACACTGTTTGTTTGTTTTTTTTGGTTAGAAAAGGGTTTGCTCTTGGTTTTATGTGATTTTCAATTTATCGTATGTAGCATGTTGAGAAATGGGAAAGAATAACGTGACATTTATTTTGCAGAAATTGATGTTGAAGGAAAATTGCTTTGACATTGTTGATGTTAAGGTATATGTTGTATAAACTATTTATAGTCTAATTTATGTTATATTCTAGTGTTCATTGTCTTTCATTTCTTACAATGCATTGTATTTTTTTTTTTTTTTTCAGAAAATGAAATCAGTATTGATGGTAAGAAGCATGAATTGAAAAAAGAGAAGAGCAATAACATTGGAGCGACAAATGAAAAAAAGAGAGAGGAGAACTGGTTTGGTGATACCCTTAGAACCAATATCTTGCATACGACACACATATAAAGACTGATGATCAAGTCTTCAGAGTTGGTGAATTCACCTGTAATGCCTTGACAACACAACGATAATGTTTTGAAGTGATGAAACATCATTTCATGTGTAAATTGTAGTCCAACTAATATAAAGTTGGAAACTCATATTGTAATATTTTAACATTTCATATAATATAATTTATGTGCTTGAAATTATTTATAGTTGCACTTGATGTTGTTTAGTATTGTAATTAAAATATGCGAATTTGTGTTTTCATATTAGATGAACATGCACATTGTATGACATTTTTTAAATCATACAAATTAATTTATGTTAATTAATAATGAACACAAATAAAATGAATATGCGACTAAATTAATCATTTAGAATGATTATTAATGAAATGAATATAAACTACTAAATTATTCGTTTATATAATGAATAGATGGCTACTGCAAATGATAAATTTGTGACTACAAATGATGACTAATTTTTGCATATATACGACTATTAGTAGCTAATTTACAGTATCTTATAACACGACTAAAATTTAGTCACATTTCTTCGGTCATTAATTGGTTTCAAACAATGACTAAAATTTGCATATATATGACTATTAGTAGCTAATTTACAGTATCTTATAACATGACCAACATGTTGGTCATAGTTCTTTGGTCATTAATTGGTTTTCTTGGGTAATCATATAGTAATATATTTTGTTGTATATTTGGTCATTAATTGTGACATTTAATGACCAAATCAAAGACCAAATCAATGACTAAATCAATGACTAAATCAATGACCAAATGAATGACTAAATGAATGACTAAATCAGTGACAAAATGAAAGACCAAATGAATGACTAAATTAGTGATCAAATCAATGACTAAATCAATGACCAAATATACAACTAGATAACAAAATTGAGATAACCAATTAATGACTAAGCTAAAAACGACCAAAATTTGGTCGCGTTATAAGATACTGTAAATTAGCTACTATTGTTCACCGACCGAAAAATAGTCGTTTATATGCAAATTTTAGTCGTTTTTTTAGTAACAAATTAGCCTTTTTGTACTAGTGTATACTAATCTATAGTAGGTCTTGGAAGGATCATGTTCAACATGTTGTTAGGGTGCTCAAACTATTGGAGTAGAAACAATTATATGCAAAAACATCCAAATGCTTCTTTGGAGTACAAGTGGTGGAATATATGGGAAAATTAAAGCCATTAGGGAATGGAAAGTCCCCACAACCATAAAGAATTTAAGCGGATTTCTTCGGTTGACAGGTTATTATCGCAAATTTGTTAAGAATTATGGGAGAATAGAAGCACCTCTAACAAAATTATTGAAGAAAAATGCATTTTCATGGACTCCTGAAGCAACTAAGGCCTTTCAACATCTTAAAGAGGCAATGTGCCTAGCACTAGTCTTAGCTATACCAAACTTTACAAACACCTTTATTGTGGAATGTGATGCATCAAGAAATGGAATTGGTGTTTTTTTAATGCAAGAAGGAAGACCCATTGCTTTTGAAATTCGTCCAATCAAAGGAAAGTATTTACAAAAGGATATTTATGAGAAGGAAATGTTGGCAATACTACATGCACTAAAGAAATGGAGACCTTACCTAATTGGAAGACACTTCAAGGTAAAAACTGATCATGGTAGTCTTAAACAATTTTTGGAGTAAAGACTATCTTCAGAAGAGTAGTAAAAATGGGTCACAAAGATGTTGGGTTATGAATTTGAAATCATCTACAAAAAAGGGGAAGAAAAATGTTGTTTCAGATGCACTATCAAGAAATGATGAAGAGGTGGAAGCATTGCTTTGTACCATTTCTATTATCCAACCATATTGGATAACCGAAGCAAGGGATGAATGGAAGAAGGACGAAGAAGTGTGGACAGTCATTCAAAATTTACAACAAGATCCTAGTTGTTGGGAAAAATACTGAGAGGGGGGGGGGGGGGTGAATCAGTATTTAGGGCAATCTAAAACTTTTTACTTTTTCATGCTCTAAAACTCATACGCTACTTTGCTGAAGCAAAATCGCGTATACACACGGATATCCTTCATAAAACTCGCGTATACACAAAGATCTAATTATGCCATTAGTTCTTCAGTTATATCATTCCATCATTCATTAGATGTTCTATAAATAGTAAACATGTGCAGTAAGAACAGAATAAACCATCACACATAAGCATCACACATGAACACCAGGATTTTTAGGTGGAAACCCAAGTCGGGAGAAAACCACCGCTGCAGTTGCTCAACCTTCAATATTTTATTATATAGAAAACATCTTACAACATATGTGCTGGTGCAGACTCCTACCAACACGCAGGCACCCACCTGCGCTCGTTTACCAGCCTCTCCTGGAAGGGAGCTCCAACCCCCTGACTCGTTTACCAGCCTCTCCTGGAAGGGAGCTACGACCCCCTGCTCTCGTTTACCAGCCTCACCTGGAAGGGAGCTACAACCCCCTGATTGAAGGCTACAACCCTCAGCACCTCTATGGACCACGTTTCATCAATTTTCACACTGGATCCAACAGCTTCAATAGAACACAACTTGTAGGCCACGTTTCATCATATTTTCAGACTAGACCCTTTCCATAATTTTAAACACAGTCAACCATGAACCAGATACATATAACTCACTAACAGATATCAGTAAACCATCAGAACAGATCAGATATTTCTTACCATAGACTTCTGCAAACCCTAGTTTGCATACGCGCTTTCCCTTCACTGATGTCGCGTATATACGCGCTTCCTTTCACATAAACCAGCGTATACTTCTGTACATATTACAGATCCAATTTCATTGCGCATACGCGCTTTCTCTTCAGCGAAGCCACGTATATACGCACTTCCTCTTCGGCGAACTAGCGTATGATTCTTCAGACTTTAATGTCATTGCAATTCTTCACAACAGATGCATCACTTTAGATTTTACCCTTTACCTCAGACAGATGTTTGCCTCATCACAGATCTAATCATTCCATAAACAGATCTAGCAAATACAAGTACATTTCAGATCTAGATCCCCTTCTTCATCATTGGTGCATCATACATTCAGATCTATCATTCAAACCTTTACCCTTTCCATACAGATATACTTCACAAAGAAGTATTCATTCAAGCTCAGACATCTTGCACCCACACTCATGATTTTCACAATGAATTTCTTCTCCTTATATAGGTTTATCCTTCTTCAATACCACGGGCCCCTTTTTCAATACCATGAGCCAAAACAATACCATGAGCCCAAAACTGCATTACTTCCGATGGTATTCCTAGACGGGGTCATTTAGACGAATCATTACCCAATACAATGGGTCAATACCATGGTGGTTACCCCTGGTTTTGCACTTTATGAGCGCTTTTTCCCATACGCGACTTGGAACATTGTTTCCCGCATGCATACGCGACTTTCCTTAAACAGATCCGCGTATTCCTTAAGACATACTATTTTTACCATAGATCTAGCACATGCTGAATTCCTTTCTTCATTACATTCTGTACACACTGCAGATACATCATATTTAGTTCATCAAGACATATTCTATCAAGCACAACTTCATCCAGTAAGTTGCCATCATCTTGCCATACAAGGACAATACTCAGCATCATATTGCTAACAAACATCCTTTCATATTAGATTTACATCCTTTCAGGTGGATTTCCATCAAGGACAACACATGTCAACAGTCGCATGTCTTCATCTTCATTCAGTGGGTTGCCATCAAGGAAAACACTCTGCATCATATTTCCAACAATCTCCCCCTTTGGACTTGATGGCAACCACGATGGTGTTTGGTTACCACAACAGATAGGTACATTAAGAATACAATGACACCATGTCACTCTCTCCAATTTTGACACCATTATCTTCATTCAAACACCATGTCACTCTCCCCCTTTGACATCAAGGGCAAAGGGCGGATCAAAACTAACATACTCTCCCCCTTTTCTCCTCATGTGGAAGAAGCGTTCTATAGATCTGATATATACTGAGATGACCAAGCTCCCCCTGAGTTCATGCTGAAGCTTCGAACATATTTTTCAATAAAGTACATGACTCTATGAACTTCCTATCACCAAAGACTCAGACTTACATCAAATATCCAACCAAGTGGATTTACATATAAGACTCAAGTATCCAACCAAGAGGGTTTACACATTTCAACTCAGCTACCCAACCAAGTGGGTTTACAAAATTTGACTCAGCTACCCAACTAAGTGGGTTTACAAATTTGACAAGTCCTTACATGACTGAATATTACAATTTTACATCATGGGTCTCAACAAGACCTTTTCATCAAATTACAAGTATGACTTTTCATGATCAATACCAGAAAATCCACAAGAGAGATCATATATCAGAACCACCATAATGCCAACAATGCAGAATACTTAGCAACGCTAAAGCTCCCCCTGAATCTGTGCATCCAAGCATCCTTTTCATATGACTAAGGCTCCCCCCTTAGTTTGTGCATCCTGAACACTTTCACCAACAAATCATCAAGGTATCTTTATCAAAACATTAGAAATAGAATTAAGAGAACTGGAACACCACCAAAGATACCAGAAATACCAAACAGCACTGCAACTGTGCTGAAGAGAGCTGACTCCAAATAGAAATTTGTCACCAATCAGACATACGCGGATTTATGTGCATGAACTCACGTATATACGCTATTGTGTTTCAGGAAACCCTCATATCCAATACCATCTTCTAAATTTTAACCAGATCTGATCCTCTGTGAGAAAAGGACAGTGTTCAGCTTCTTTCTGAGATATTTGAATGCTTCCCTGGACTACAGATAGATAGAACAGTGTAGTTGTGACTTCAAGCGTCATCCAACGGTTAGAGCATAAGCACATTAGTAACCAAGACTTTAGATTCATTGCAGCATCAATACAATCTTTCCAAGAAAGATTATCATACCAGAACAACATCTTCAAATAAGTGTCAAGCAATCATCCATGTGGTCCAACATCACCATGATCTTCCAGTTTTAACATGAAGTAACATATGTAGGAAAAATATTTTCAACCATAGTAACAAACTCTGCATGATCTATTCTTATTTCTGAATCAAACGAGTTCCAACTCATCCATGTGTGAGCACAAAAGATACTAAACAAGGCTAAAAATCTTATCATAATTAACCATATACCAAGTCATCATCATTTTAGCATGAGTATCACAAGCAGTCATAGTGCCAACAATGCAATCATTAGTATTCAACCTGCTGCTCCCCCTGAACCAGTGCTCCTCCTTAACTTGTGCAACCTGAATACCTTTATCAGCAAGTCATCAGCAACAATCTCTGCATGGTCTGACCTTATCTCTGAATCATAAGACTTTCATCTTAGCAACGAATACTCTTCATCAACAAGTAAACAGGACTCATCCATAATCTTCAACAAAAGTAACCAAGTATCATATCATCATTGTTTAAAACTGAGAAACTAAGCTGATATTGAGTCAATAATATAGTTATTAACAGTCATACTGATGCTCCCCCTGAACCTCTGCTCCTGATCTTCAGCTGTCATATAAATTCTCTTATCATCAATGCATACGCGACTGTGTCTGCTCGAACTCGCATGTATACGTGACTTTTGTTCATCGAACCCGTGTATGGAAAGTGAAGCATAGAAATTTTTCACATTCCTTCATCTCCCCCTGAACTTGTACTTCCTGTACCTATCTTTTCCACATCAGATGCACTGTCAGAAGTAAACATAACCAGAATGATCAAATCAACCATGAGATTCATCATACATTGCTCCCCTTGTGACGATACATTACTAAATCTCATAATGTATCCCACATCATTCCTGTAGTCAATAAGAGAAGTAAGCTTCAGAAGCGGATGACTGCAGTAGGGTCAGTATTCCCTACGTTTCTGATTGGTCTTCCTTCTTTTTCCAAATTTGCTTGAACTTCCTAACTGTGTGCTGAAAATTGTCCACTTTCTCAGATCTGTCCAACCTGCATTCCTTTTCTACATGTCCATACTTGTTACAAGAATAACATCTCATGTGTCCAGAGAAATAAGCATAAGAATCATAATGAGTATTTCTAATCTTCCTCCTTTTACAATCACCTGCTTTATGTCCATACTTGTTACATGAAAAACAATATCCCTTGAAGAAACCAGAGTACCTTTCTATGTAGGAACTGTTTGTTTGAGGCTGAAATGATCTGCTCCTGCAATTTGTTGCAACATGCCCATAATTATGACATTTGAAACATTCAACATTATTGAATGATTTCCTTTGAGATTTCATCATTGTTGGTTGACCTTTTGTTTCTTTCAACTCTTCAGGTTTTGCATTGACTTCCTTTGAATCTTTAGCACTTCCTTGTGAACTAGATTCTCCTTTAAGAGTTTCATGAAAGCCAAGACCAAGTTTGATAGAAGGAGACCTTTGATTACTAAGAATATTGTCCAGAGTCTTAGTACTATCTTGAAACCTCAAAAGTTTAACCTTTTCTTCTAATTTACCTTTGAGAACGTTTACCTCAACCTCCAGGGCTTGACATTGCTTTGTCATGCTTTCTTCTTTCCTTCTTCCATCTTCTACTTCATCCTTCAGATTTAGAATCTCTTCTTTCAACCAATTTTCGTTTTCTTCACATGTTTTTTGCAGCTCTTCATTCTTCTTCTTCGATGCTTCGAGATCTTCTTTCAGAGATATGTTTTTTGCTTCAAGTCCTGCATTCTTCTTATTTGATTTATCCAGGTCTTCTTTGAGGGAAATGATTTCCGCTTCAAGTCCTTCATTTTCAAATGATTGTAGTGGTTCCTCACTCTTCTTACTTGATGTTTCAAGTTTTTCTTGTAGAGAGATGATTCCAGCTTCAAGACCTTCATTCTTCCTTTTTGATTTTTCCAGATCTGTTTTTAGAGAAACGTTTTTAGCTTCAAGTCCTTCATTCTTCTTATTTGATTCTTCAAGATCTACTTGCAGAGAGATGATTCCAGCTTCATATCCTTTAATTCGATTGTATACATCATCGAACATCCTTTTCAGTCTAAATATCAAAGCTTTGGAGGCAGATTCCTTCTCATTAAATATTCTTTGTTGATCTTTAATAACTTCTTCTAAGTCGATAGTACATTTTTCACTATCTTCACCCTTCTTTGTACAAATAAGAATATCAGGACCCCAATCACTATCATATTCATCTTTGTCAATTTCAGCTATCTCCTTACTTTGAGTAGCCTTCTTCTTTTGCTTCTTTGCCATGAGTACTTGTAGAGCTTGGTCAGAATCTTCTTCATCTTCACTTTCACTATCATAACCTTTGCATATACAGGTAAGTGAAATACAAGAACAACGATCAATACCTATTTCATCTCCTTCAATTTCTGCTATACACGATTTCTGAGGCATCTTCTTTCCTTGAGCAACCTTCTTCTTTTGCTTCTTTCCCATTGCGACGGATCTCCTTCAAGCGATCAAGCTTATGCAGAAGAACCTGCTCTGATACCAATTGTTGGGAAAAATACTGAGAGGGGGGGGGGGGGGTGAATCAGTATTTAGGGCAATCTAAAACTTTTTAATTTTTCATGCTCTAAAACCGATACGCTACTTTGCTGAAGCAAACTCGCGTATACACGCGGATATCCTTCATAAAACTCGCGTATACACAGAGATCTAATTATGCAATTAGTTCTTCATTTATATCATTCCATCATTCATTAGATGTTCTATAATCAGTAAACATGTGCAGTAAGAACATAATAAACCATCACACATAAGCATCACACATGAACACCAGGATTTTTAGGTGGAAACCCAAGTCGGGAGAAAACCACCGCTGCAGTTGCTCAGCCTTCAATATTTTATTATAGAGAAAACATCTTACAACATATGTGCTGGCGCAGACTTGACCAGCACGCAGGCACCCACCCGCGCTCGTTTACCAGCCTCTCCTGGAAGGGAGCTCCAACCCCCTGACTCGTTTACCAGCCTCTCCTGGAAGGGAGCTACGACCCCCTGATCTCGTTTACCAGCCTCACCTGGAAGGGAGCTACAACCCCCTGACTGAAGGCTACAACCCTCAGCCCCTCTATGGACCACGTTTCATCAATTTTCACACTGGATCCAAAGCATCCTTTAGGACACCACTTGCAGGCCACGTTTCATCATATTTTCAGACTGGACCCACTCCATACTTTTAAGCACAGTCAACCATGAAACATATACATATAACTCACTGACAGATATCAGTAAACCAGTAGAACAGATCAGACATTTCTTACCACAGACTTCAGCAAACCCTAGTTTGCATACGCGCTTTCCTTTCTCTGATGTCGCGTATATACGCGCTTCCGTTCACATAAACCAGCGTATACTTATGTACATATTACAGATCCAATTTCATTGCGCATACGCGCTTTCTCTTCAGCGAAGCCGCGTATATACGCATTTCCTCTTCGGCGAACTAGCGTATGGTTCTTCAAACTTTTATGTCATTGCAATTCTTCACCACAGATACATTACTTCAGATTTTACCCTTTACCTCAGACAGATGTTCGCCTCATCACAGATCTAATCATTCCATAAACAGATCTAGCAAATACAAGTACATTTCAAATCTAGACCCCCTTCTTCATCATTGGTGCATCATACATTCAGATCTATCATTCAACTGTAACCCTTTCCATTCAGATATACTTCAGAGAGAAGTATTCATTCAAGCTCAGACATCTTGCACCCACACTCATGATTTTCACAATGAATTTCTTCTCCTTATATAGGTTTGCCCTTTTTCAATACCATGAGCCAAAACCACATTACTTCCGATGGTATTCCTGGACGGGGTCATTTAGACGAATCATTACCCAATACAATGGGTCAATACCATGGTGGTTACCCCTGGTTTTGCACTTTATGAGCGCTTTTGCCCATACGCGACTTGGAACGTTGTTTCCCGCATGCATACGCGACTTCCCTTAAATAGATCCGCGTATTCCTTAATACATACTATTTTTACCATAGATCTAGCACATGCTGAATTCCTTTCTCCATTACCTTCTGTACACACTGCAGATACATCATATTTAGTTCATCAAGACATATTCTATCAAGCACAACTTCATCCAGTAAGTTGCCATCATCTTGCCATACAAGGACAATACTCATCATCATATTGCTAAAAAACATCCTTTCATATTAGATTTACATCCTTTCAGGTGGATTGCCATCAAGGACAACACATGTCAACAGTCGCATGTCTTCATCTTCATTCAGTGGGTTGCCATCAAGGACAACACTCTGCATCATATTTCCAACACTAGTATATCTGATACATTTATTTGGAAAAATGATTCCTTATGGTACAAAGATCGCTTATATATTTGCAAGAATTCCCAACTAAAACAAAATATTCTTTTGGAATTGCACACTATTTATCCTTTAGGAGGACACTCGGGATTTTTGAAAACTTACCATAGGGTGAAGAAAGATTTTTTTTGGGATAGCCTTAAATATGATATTCAAAAGTTTGTGGCATAATGTTTGGTTTTCCAGAAAAATAAAGTTGAGACAATTAAGACCACAGGTCTTCTACAACCTTTATCCATTCCAAGTCAACGTTAGGAGGATATTTAAATGTATTTTATCAAAAGTTTACATAAGTCTGAAGGAAGGAGTGTCATCATGGTGGTATTTTATAGACTTACCAAGTATGCACACTTTATGGAAACAATTCAAAATCTACATGGAAACCCGAAGATTATTGTATGTGACAAAGATCCCATTTTTACAAGAAATTTTTGGACAGAATTATTCTCTTGTTTGGGTACTCAACTAGCTCATAGCTCATCTTATCATCCTCAATCCGATGGTCAAATAGAGATAGTGAATAAATGTTTGGAAGAATATCTTCCTTGTTTTGTATCTGATAAGCAAGCATAGTGGGTCAAGTGGTTACCTCTCGCTGAATGGTGGTATAACACTTCCTTCCATATTGCAGCAAAAATGACCCCATTTATGGCACTTTATGGATATCATCCACCATCCATCACATTTCCATGTTTCATGCTTAAAGAAGGTTATAGGATACAAACTTCCAGTTCAAACAATATTACCAGAACTTGATGAGGAAGGAAAAATCATATTGGAACTTGAACCAGTCACAAAAACAAGAACTCGACAGCTATGAAATTGATCAATTTTAGAGTATCTCATCAAATGGAAGAACTTACCCACTGAAGATTCTACATGGGAGGATGATAATTTTATACAAAAGCACCCGGAGCTACTCAAGCATTGAGGACAACACTTTTTGAAGGAAAGGAGCATGTCAGGTCCCTATATTACTAGTATAGTCCCTTATTGTTGTTAGTGTAACCCCCTTATTGTTATTGTTGTACTCCTGTAACCCCCATATTGTTATTATTGTGACCTTAAATTATTATTGTTAGGTCGACTAGGATTAGATTGTGGCCCCATGAACTCCTATATATAGAAGGGAGGTTTTTTCATTTGTATCATCCAATAATTGTTTATTTATGTAATGTATTGGACGTTCCCCCCTCGAAGTGGCTTATTTCTAAGGCATTGATCTCTCTTTTCTTCTATTTTTGGAGCTGCTTTCATAACATAACCCTGCTGAAAAATAACGACCAACATGGAAAGCCAAAATCATTGGAATAGGTATCAAAAGCACTGAAATGTGTTATAAAAGTCCAAAATATAGAAAAATTCGAGAGGGACAGAGTATACCAGCAAAATGCATGAGAAAGGCACCAAATAAGTTATATTAATTCGACATATCTAACTTAGTGAGGAAATAAACATAATTTTCAAAAAGTGCAATAATTTACCTGAAAAGATGAAGATAAACCTAGTAGTGGCGATTGAGTCTGTTCCATAAGGGAAAGAAATTATAATAAAAATCCAAATACACAGATAAATAGGACATATAGAAAAATAAGGTGATTATTGCACCTACTGGCGAACCAGATTCACTTGAGAATATGGTAGATCTCGTGCCTATTAGAGAGAGGATTAGAGTGTCAGTCTGAATCTAGGTACTCTACCAAAAATAGTAACACCATTTTGTGCTTATAATTTGGTAATCCCTACTAAATATTTTAACTATAGACACACACAAAATATACCAAGAAAAAAGAAAGGAAATAAAATCTTACCTTGTGGGAAAAATTTGTTCTCCGAAGTAATGAAAAAATTACATTAATGACACCAAGTATTCCCTACACTATACCTATAATTTCGCCTAAAATAAAGTAGCACATGATGGATTAGATCCATAGGAAGCTAATATACGCCACAACTCAAACCTAAAAAAGTGTTATGTTGCTAAAATGGCCACATTCCTTACCTAAGTGTGAAGAACCATGCAATTTTTGAAGAAGCTAGCGCTGAATAGACGACATAAATGCTTTGTAAGCCATGAAAAAGGAAAAATATACCAATTGTCGACTCCACAGTCTCAGAGGGCCAACACTCGTAGAGACAAGAAAAAAATGTGGCATAACACCTCGGGGTACACAAGAATACATTTTAGGGTTACGAAAATTGGTATCAACTGTAGATCATGGTTCTCCATGGTCTTATACATACAAGCATTGAACATTACCCAAGGGTCACCTGAGGCCATGTGAAAATTGGTTATGTGGAACTATTACACTAAGTAGTGTGTTTCTAGGATGAAACCACTTGGGACTATCAGTATTGAGTTAAAGCAACACTGGAGGATGGTACATACAATAAAAATACACCATAAATGCCTTGGCATTACCTTGATATCATATAAATATTTTTTGACAAATAATATCAACGACACCATGGAAGTCATGGTATGATAGGAAAGAGAGAATAAATAGAATCATGTAAATATAGTAAGAGAACCAACATAAATTAAGGACTATAGTGGCTATCTAACCTTAGGAGATGATTATAAACTAAAAAATAGTGCCAAGAGGATGTCATTAAAAATTTCGCAATGGAGGATGGAAATATATTTTAATATTGTATTAGTCAACGATATGATCTTAACCAAAGAAATGAAATTGGGATATAGATATTCTACTAAGGTATAACCATCATATCAATCGATTATTAATATAATATGACCTTTACCCAAGGGTGTATGAAAATACTAAATAATGGGTATGAAATAATTATTTAATAATTCATTAAAAACAAATATGATGAGGTAAAGCCTATCAATACATGTAGTATCTATTAATAAATAAATAAATAATTGTACAATAGGGGTTTTTACAAAGGATATCAAGCGAGGTGTATGAAAAATGGTATCAGAGCCCTAGGTTCAACCCTTACACCTAATGGGCTTAAATAGAGAAGGAATTTTTTGTGTGCATATATATCATTGGTATGAGTAGAGCATGGGAAGATAATAGTCAAGTGTTCCACTATTCCATCATAAGAGTATATGAAATAATTTGTAGCACTTGTACCTAATATTCGTGTGGTAGGCATGTACATAATAAAACTATATGACAAGACCTATGATATAATAGCTAAAAGTGCAAGCCCACAACATACTTTTGTTGATTGGAAATCATAGATCTTAAAAAAAAAAAATAGTGTTGACATATGTTTATAATTATTTTAATTTTTATTATAGGTACTTTTATTTACCGTTGTGGTATTGGGGTTTTTAATTTCTATACATAGATTTTGGTCACCCACTATGAATGTATTGGTGCTAATTAGGAGTGAGAACACCTTCCAATGCCCATTATTATACCTATGGATCTCTTTTATATAGTATGTTGTTTTCTGGAGGTTATGATAAAAGTTATTACTAGGTAAGGAATGGGTTATTTTCTTTAGTTGTCCTTTGTAATAATTAGGCTTATAATGTTAAAAGATATACTTAGAACAATTTATAGATGTCAGAGAAAGATAAATTTTGGTACCAGATTACCAAGGCAATTAACCGTATGTTTTAATGGGACCATTTGTGAAGGGAACTATGGTTTTTGAAGGAATGAGAATTTTAATATTATATAAACTTGAAATAAATAACATAGAAAAAATATTCAGGTTGTTGAGTAAACTAGGTACCTGGGAGGTTGTCTCTAGGAAAGAAAATGGCAGGAGTAACCTATAGGAAAATTTCTCTTATAACAGATTTGGAAACTATATCGAGGAAAGGGGATAAATCAAGAATATTTATTGATTAAGTACATGCATCCAATATTAGTTTTCATTATAGACAAAAAATTATCTCCTTAAAGCCAAAGTGGGTGGATTTTCTTAATGATTTTAATTTAATGTTTGAAAAGCAAGATATTGTTCCAGTTGAGAAACAAAGATAGGGGGCTATATTAAAAAAAAAAAACTTATGCTTTCAAACATGCTTTTGTAACTGAGTAAAATAACCATGGTGTTATAAGATTTATCCAATGTGGCATTATGGTTGTTTGTGGAAACAAATTTAAAGTGATTCTATCAGGTCCTAAATTTTGGTAGTCATAGAATAATCCTAAGCAGTTTCTATCGTTAAATCACAAGATATATATATATATATATATATATATATATATATATATATATATATATATATATATATATATATATATATATATATATAACCATAAAAAGAGTAGACAAAACATCTTTATATGAAGTCTACATGGTAGTTTTGAGGTAACAAAAGGCTAATAGGTTAGGTGTAATAATAATTAGTCTCCTAGTGGAAAACCCTTTCGCAATTCTCATAACTTCCAACACATATCAATGAATATTGCACACAACTAATTTATGTATGTTGGAATGAGTGCTTGAACCGTGGGTATGTTATAATGATACTAATAGTATCATGGACTAAAACATTGTCGAAGTAAATAAGAATGACAATTCTTAATAGAAATTCTGTAGTAAGATAAGACTATGGCTAAGCGGAAATATGGTAGGTAAGGGAATGGTATGACGTTGTTTATATATATATTTGTAGTTGGATTTTGGCCTAAATTGACCAAAAGAGGAAGTGCCACACTAATTTTATTAACCGCTATAGTCTTGAGTAGTGTTGGGTTGATCAGTTTGAGTGAGGGGTGTAAGTTACATAAGATTGAAGAGTGGAAAGGGTCAGTCAAATCAGTGACCCGGGTTGCAGAAAGACTGAACTTAATAGAAAAAATGTGTCAGACATATTTATGCCAGAGAAATGAAGTTCGAGACATGCCTTGAAAGCATAATAACTTATCAAATATATGAACCAACATTAATTTGGAAAGAAAAGGTAAAAAAAATAGTATTTTTAGAGAAAACTTAATATAGGATAACAAGTGGAAATATAAATTATTAATTTTTTACAATGAAATTTGAATGATTAAGGAAACATATAGAATTTCCTATAAGTTCTTATTGTGAAATAAAATAAGAAGATAAAAAATTTAATTGGAAGTTGAGAATACCAAATATGTTATGAACCAATTGTCTACGACAAGTTTTTCCATTAGAAAGGAAGGAGCATGCTGTGTGCTAATACGATACTCTCTCTCTCTCTCTCTCTCTCTCTCTCTCTCTCTCTCTCTCTCTCTCTGTATGTATATATATATATAAAGCTCGATAGAAAATGAACTAAGAGAAGGATTCAGAACTATTAATGTACAACAAGTATGGAAAAGTTCATTCTTCTTGAGCATCGCTAATATCCATATCAAGAAACCAAATATGTTTAGAGTGATATTGCTAAATAATTGATAAACTTTTTAATCATCCATATTTTTGAGTTATCACTTTTCTTCTGATTTTGTGAAAAGCAATTTTTTTTCATTTTTATGGTTTCGTCCATAGTCTTTGGATTATCAAACTCAATTTTTTATCTATATGAGAAAGGTATACAATTGATAAATATTTTTATTTTAGCTTTATCCTCATTTAAGTAAGGCACATACCTGAACAAGCTCGTAAATTTACTAGCAAACTGATCCATAGTAGATTGTCTCAGTCTCACCTCATGAAAATCTCTAGATTTTTCATCAAAATACCTTTTAGTGAGATATTTATTTTTGAATTCCTTCCTAAACAGTTTCCAATTTTAGTTATTACACCTAATTCTCTTGACAACTTTGTTCTCTTCCCACCATAATGATACCTTACCAGTTAACTTGTAAGTTTTCAATCTTGCTTTCATAGTACCTAGATAATTGTATACTTCAGAATATTTGGACATATTGAGGAGTCATGCCTCCTCTCCTTCTTTAGATTCACCATCAAAATTAGGAGGCCTATTTTTCTTAAATTCTCCTTGCAACTAAGATTTGGTCATCTTCTTTCTAGAAATGGGGGTGATACTTTTATATTTCTATTCTTCTTTCTCTTCTAATTCAAGAGACTCCTCTTCACTAGAAGTTAAATAGTAGTAATATTTTTTTACTCACTTCTAGCTCTTTTCTTATGAATCTTTTTATTGAATATTTCTTCTTCCAATTTCCTTAACAAGTAGCGACTAATTTCCTCATGTTACTCTTTAGCTTTAGACAACCTTTCATGAATTTTCTTAATGTCATATATATATAATTTCAAGATTTGTATTACTTTCAATAACTTAGACCCTTTATTTCTTGCATTACTGGCTGCACCACCCATCATTTCGAGTTCAATATTAGGTTCTTCAACACCCCTTCATGATCCTATAGAAGTTTTTCCATTAAATTATTCAGCCATGATTCAAAACTCCTAACAATCCTTTGATCAATATATTCATGAAATATATATATATATATATATATATATATATATATATAACTCTTTTAGTTTCAAAACCCATAAAAGACTCAATTTTGTAACCTATAGCTTTAATACCATTTGTAATGTACCTTGCATAGTCCTATTTTTTTTTAAGAAACACACATATATATATTTGTGTGTTTCTATTTATGCATGCACATACTTTCCACTCATTTATGTCATGGTCAAAACATCCTATTAGTTTTAAACTAGTTATTTATATTGAAGGACTACTACTTCCTTTCTTTAACTTATTTTATAACAAATGTCACTTACAAGGTTTTCATTACAATATCTTTCAATAACCCTAAATGATTATAATTTATTTGCATAAAATAAGTTCATATTATATCTTTGAACGATTAAAAGTCTTTGAACGATTGAAAAATTCTCAATAGTAGTTATTTTTCATAAATATTGTCTCTAATATTAATTCAAAATAATTTTTCTCTTTGTAATGGCATTTTCCCAATTAATATTGTATACTCTCTATATTTAATTTAACAAACGCAGGGCCATCAAATAAAACACATGTATCTCATATACTTCTCATATACCTTACATCTTCAACTTAGTAGGTATATGAATTACCTTTGTGTTATTATATGCATCATCACTATATTATAAAGTTCGTGGTATTTGTTAACAATGTGGTATATTGTTGAGGTTGTCGGTCATTGGCTCGATGATGTTTATATTTGTATTTGTCAATCATATTCCATAAATTTACATGTCAACGGATAATGTTTCCAAGGATTTCACATACTTACCTACCAAATCAACAACCATTCTAAAGTTTGGATATATCGATGGTGCTTGTTTCCTTTAGGGTTTATTTCTTGAATTCATTAGATTCTCATGACATATTTAAACTTATTTATTTTTTTATCGGCACTATCTTATACATGTCAATTCATTATCCATCCATGGAGGTCCTTCTAACCTAACCAATCTACGGTGATGAGGGGTTTACTCCAAATCAACGGTGATTTTCACTCTTAGGGTTTTGTGGTGAGATAATGAATATTATTCCTTCGTATTTGTGTTGTTTCGTTTTCATGGATTTTATTGTTTGTTGAGCTCTAAAACCTTGCAACTAGCTTGAATTGTCAGATTTTCCTTTTACCAACTTCACTTTTTATTCCATGAATGTGTTTGTTGACTTTTATCTATTTGTTATATCGGTGGTTTTTACTAATTCTTTGTCATGGCACTCCTACTCAGTTATGGGAGTGTTACTCCTGGTTAATTCTTGAAACTCTTGTGTTTATTCTCCATTACTTCAAGTATGATTGCTTAAGATTAAAATTTTAGCATTATTTCATGATTTTAAACTAATGCCTCTATTACAAGGTTTTTTGGCAGAGAATTAGCTTTCAAGGTCTCATGGCTCTATTTACCTATGGAACCATGGATTCCTCACCAGATATAGTTAGATGAATAATTGGTTGTCTCCACCTTATTCAAGTACTGGAAATAACTCTCTTTACTAGTTACTTCCTTCTAGTAAGTTTTGTGTTTGGATCTTCAAACTTGTATACACTTATATTTTAGCTATTTTCTATTTATTTTCTTATAAACTCATGTTTAATGTTAATTCTAGAATGTATTTACACATTTGTCAGGATTATTTGATAATAACCCTTTGTGGGTAACTTATTTTCTTTTTTATGAGGTTGGATTTAATATTTTGTTTGACTCATCATATAATTTCATTTGTTATACATATATTACACACTCAATTTTTGAAATAGATGACAGGGTTTGTATTCTTTTGTGGCGCCATTCTCCTTATGAACTCCTACAAAGTTATTGATCTTTGTTTAAAGTTACGCATTGTGTTTCTTTGGACTCGCACTATAGTTACCACTTGAAAGTTTTATTTTACCATTTCATTCTGTTATATATGTCTTGTACTATTCATTGCAATGATTAGTTTACTTTCTTGTTTATGTATGGTTATTTATATGGAAACTTTTTTATTAATATCTTGAATCTTCAACATATTCTTACAATGGTTTTTTTTACGATTATTTCCTCTTTGAGTTTCTAATTTACTGATACGCTCTCTGTCAAAGAAATAATCACAGTCGTGGGTTTATATAAGATTAATGGTAATTAAGGCTAGCATAATTTCACTACTGTGATCATTCTTTTAATGTCTCTTTATATTTCCTCTTTTACTATTTTAGTTTCTTACTTGTGTGTCGAGGTAACGCTTTCAACACTTCAGGGGAAAATTCCTTTCTCCCTAAGAGTTTTCAAATTCAAGTTCGATTGTACTATTTTTTAATTTTTCAACTCCCTTATTTATGAGGTTGTGTCTCTTGCTCAAGCTAGCATGAATGCACTGTATGAAGGCAAAATTTGTCTCTATTAAAATTAAGTTATTATTCCTATTTGGAATAATATTTTCATGGATTTGGTCATTTGTAATTGTATACATTACATAGTTATGGAATAATTATTCGCGAAATTTTTAACACTAAATGATTTCTTTGATAAACCTTCTTTTCGGCCATTTGTGTCAGACCCTATATAGTTCAAATTTTATTTTACAATTATGACCATTTACATACAATTATTTTTTGGACAATAATTCTTGTAGAAATATATTCTTATATGTTTAGCTTGTCTTGAAAGATCTTTTTCTTTCACTGTACAATGTATTGTGTGGCATACTCCTTGTTTAAGCTTGAAACCATTGGATTTACAAATAAATTGTTATCTTAAAGACTTATTCTACTCATTATTTCTATGCCTATAGAGGAACAACCTACAATAATTTGGTCGTTTGTTTATATAAATTATTTTCTGAATAAGTAAAATGGCACTTACTTTTATCAATACTAGTTTGCACACTAGTATTTTCTTATACTGGTTGTAAAACCGTCTTCCTACATCTACCCAAGTAACTGACCAACCAGGGTAAACATGTGATGAGAGGCTACAAATACAAGATCCAACCTCCTAGATGACCTTAAGGAAGTGGATTCAATGGAAACACCAAAAACACACCTTATATTGCAACATTGACATCACAAGGAGGTAACCCAACCTCGTAGGGCCCTGTTCCCCAAGGAGGGACTGATTTTTAGCCCCTTTTTAGGCCGATTCACGGGCTTATAAGGGAAAGGGAGTAGCTATATACCCTAGAGCCACAGGCTAGCATTATCAAGGTAGCGGATCAGGCCTAAATAACATTTATTTTTTCCTGTAGCTCCAAGATTTTTGCCACATTTTCAGCCACTGAGCCCAGGTCACTACACAAAACTTCCTATAACTTCAAGAGAGGGTAAGAAAAGAAAAATCATATGGAAGAAATCACATCACTCAGAACTCATCCAACCCCACCCAACCATGACATAAATTTTGTCCAACATGTCACAAACATAGCATCTACATATAGAACCAACAGATTTAAACAAAGGGGTCTCTTCCTTATCTAAGAATGGATAATAAGAATTTTCCCCCTACATCATAAGCTATCATACAATCAATTTTACCACAGATACTTGGGATATTCATATGGGAAAAACATGAATAGAGCCATACATCATCACTGATCGAGTACATTCTCATAACCAACATATTAATAACAGAAATATAATGGATACACTAGCAATAAAATCAATATAAACTAATACATTTTCATATCGAATACAAAATAAATGAGCTCTTCATTACTAAATGTAAAAAACCAATCGGATATGGGAATTCCACGTTCAACCTGACCATAGATTGGTTGAGCCAAGTCTCACTTCAGGCAATCACCCCCATGCCATATTCCAAGCGTGAATGTGAGACTTAATCAAACACATCAATCACAATCAATTCAAGGCTTCCAAAGGCCAAACAACCTCAACCCTAAACCATTGATTCCACCTCATGGTCAGACATCACAACCATCATGTATTGGTCAGGGCTCTAGAGTGTCTGTTCCAACCAGGGCTTCTAGAACTAGTAACTCAACCCCAACTATTACAGGGCTTCCAAGATTAGTAACTCAACCCACCTAGGGTTTCTAAAGAATTTTTCCAACCAAGGCTTCGAGGACTAGTAACTCAACCCACATTTGTCTGTCGGGCTTCCAGAGCGTTTTTCCAACCAAGGCTTCGAATAACTAATAACTCAACCCAAAAACTGAAGGAATCATGAGAACCAACTAGAAAATGATAAATGTAAATAAACCCACAATACCATGGTTTTCTAGGAAATGGCAAGGCTAGGAAATCCACATGCATACACCATGCATGCAAAAACTAATGACTAAACATATATGTAACTAGGTACCTGCAATCAAATCCCGATGTAGTTGTTGATACCTATGTCCACCTGCATTTTCCTTCTCTTGCTTTTCCTTCTTACTCCAAATAACCAAGTATCCACACTCTCCAAGAGTGCTCCAAGAAAACTCTAAGTATCCAAGAGTATGAGAGAGAGTGATAATAGTGACAGAGCTCCAAAAATGCACTCAAAAAAGGTACCAATTGATCCTCATAATCCTTTTTATAGAAGAGGCCTCTATTTTCTTCATTTTCCATTATTTTCTTTCAATTTAATCCTCACATGCAACCTGTGACCTTTCATCTCCCTTTTCTCCTAATTTTCATTAGTTTCAAAAATAAATTTGCCCAAAAATACTTTTTCCCCTTTAATTCCTTAGCCACAACCTTTTCCAATTTCCTTAGCCATAACAAACCATGTGAACACCTTCACTAGGATTTTTTTTTCCAACATTCAACTTGGAACATGTGTCCCATCAACCGTGTTTATTATTTTTAACATTTATTACATGGTATTTTCACTAGGGTTGTTACAGAACCCTCCCCCTTGGAGGACACCATCCTTGGTGTTCAATCACACATATACCTCAACAACACTACTGACAAGAAAACATACTCCCCATGGTGCTTTGTAACATAGCTCTTTGCAGCATTTACAATGATCACCGTGTTGAAAAGAAAAGCAACATGAAATCACAACAATATGAAAAATATAATGACATGACACTATACCGCTTTTTGGAGCTTTATAACATAGTTCATGGTGGTATTTAAATCCATATACATATGTACATACATCCAACCATCACATCAAAAATATACCAAAATGTTGCCTAAACATATGCTAAACAAAAACCAACATCACTCCAAAAATGATTTGCCTCAACCAAAAAACAATGAAGAATTCATAACCCGCATCTAATCCACCATCTCCCATGTAGCTTCATTGAGACCAAAGTGCTTCCATTACACTTTAACTTGCTCTATTTCTCGATTATAGAGCATGAGCGTATTTTTCTACAAAATGAAGTGTGGTTCCGATTGGAACTCTCCTTGTGCTTTCACCTGCAATAAAGACCAGTCAATAACATGATCAAAATCTTTAACATATTTCTTAAGCAATGATATATGAAAAAAATCATGGAATTTCGCTATGGAAGGCAGTGCAAGTGGATATGCCACTGGTCCAATCCTCTCAATGATCCTAAAGGGTCCACAAAAACTTGGTGCCAACTTGGCACATGATCGAATCCTCAAGGATATATTCTTAGGCTTAATACAAAAGTAGACATGATCCCCTATATGAAACTCCTTGAAGAACTTGTTTTTCTTCTGCATAACTCTTCTGCCTATTCTATTATGCTTTCAAGTTATTCCTAATCACCTACATTTATTATTCCATGTCTGCCAACATCTCTAGTCCAATAAGTACCATGTTCACTAGATCAATCAAATTGATAGGAGTGTTGCAACTTTGGCCATACAGTGCCTTAAATTGACTCATCCTTAACGACTCCTGATACCCATTATTGTAGTAAATCTCTACCAGTGGAAGATACTCTTCCCACTTGCATTGTTGATGCATCACATACATCCTCAAAATATAATCCAATATCTTGTTGACCATCTCATATTTTCCATCTTTCTGCGAATGATAAGTTGCGATGAAGGCCAATTTGGTGCCCAAACCTGCAAAAAAATCCTTCCAAAACTTGGGATACTTTAACTTTGCATCCCTGTTGGACACAGTCTTCTTTGGAACACCATTCAATCTGACTGTGTCTTTGATAAACACCCGTGATAGATCACTATCTTTGTATGTAGTTTTCACCGGTATGAAATGTGCAACCTTTGTTAACCATTCCACAACAACCATAATAGAATCATGTTTTCTAGATGTCATAGGAAAACCTATGATGAATTCCATGGAAATAACCTCCCATTTCCACTCTAGAATCTCAATCGATTGTAGAAATCCACCTGGACGCTTGCACTCTGCCTTAACCATCTGAAAGTCTAAAAATCTAGCTACAAACTCTACCGCATCCCTCTTTAGATTCAACCAATAGTAGAATCTCTTCACTGCAATCAAATTCTTATGGTAGATTAGCTGACCTAAATATGGTTTTGCGTGAAAATCTCTCAAGGTCACCTTCTTGAGCTCACTGTTGTCTTGTACATATACCTTGTCTCGAAATATGAACAATCCATATGTCATGAGACGATAGTTGAAATCATGTACACATGTACCTGTACTTGTACCACTCATACCTTTACATGTACTTGTACTTGTGCTACCACCTATACATGTAACAAAACTTATACCTATACATGTACCATAACTTGTGCCTATACATGTACCTATGCATGTACTTATACCAACACCTGTACCTATACATGTACCAACACATGTACCTGTACTTTGTTGCAACTTGTGCACAATCTCCATGTACCCATGCTCTAGTTGACCTACTTGCAAGATCCTATCCTATAATTTTGTCCCATAGGAGCTCATCACTACTAAGTGATTTACCTGTACGTTCCTGCTAAGGGCATTTGCAACCATGTTCTTCTTTCCCTTGATATAACTAATCTCGATGTCAAAGTCATCGATCATAGCGAAACATCTAGCCTACCTGGCATTCAGATTTAGCTGGTCAAAACAAGTACCTCAACCCATTGTGATCACTCATTAGTACAAAGCTCCTACCAAGAAGATATTTCCTCCACATCTTCAGTGCGTGAATGATTATTGCTAGCTCAAGATCATGTGTCGGGTAGTTCTACTTGTGCTCATTCATTTTCTGCGACTCATAGAATACCAACTATCCATCCAGCATAAGGACTCCACCAAGTCCTCTCTTGGAAGCATCTATGCATACTACAAACTACTTTTCTATATCTGCAATATTTAACATTGGAGCATGTGTCAATAACTATTTGGCATAGAGTTGATCTTCCATTTGGTGGCGCTTCACCCTCTCGGAATGGAGTGTTTTATAAAACTAAATTTTTTTGGCTCTATCTAGATAGGGAGTATGAATATTATCCTCGACATGGGTATATATTCTACTAGTTTTATGTAATAAAAAATGAATGGGGTTTTTAATTTGTTTCAATCACTCACATACGTTGTATGTCATTAGCAATATGCATGAATCAATTGATATGTCTTGTCAATGATGGATCCACTTCTGTATGGTCAATTGAAGAAATAGATAATTTCCTATTAGGTCAGTCATTTGTTGAAAAAATAATTGACTACTTTGAGGATGATTGGGGCTTCAGATGGAAGTTTTTGGAATAAATTTATATAGATGTAAATAGAAAATGTCCTGGTTATCTTCCATTTCAAACAGTCCAGTGTGTTGTTGTTATGTGCAACTGCAGTGAAGTTCCTTTCCTACTATATGACATGATTTCTAGCCTTTATTTTCCAACAGATATTGATAATTCAACTAATGAACAGATGTATGGGTTTTGGTCTCCAACGTTGTAGGAGTGCAAAGATTTGATTGAGTCTGGAAATGTTTTTGCAATTTCTCCCCGTATGGATTCTGTTTATGAGTTTCCACCATTAGCTATGGACATGGAGTGTTAGGCTATTAATCATGTTAGGATTTCTTATATATATTTTCATTTTATATATTATTTTTGGTTGTGGAAAATATTTTCATTTCTTTTCACTTTACATACTTTTGGGTCTGTATGCTAATACTTTAAAATTACAATTCTATGGATATTTATATGGCTCCTGTTGGGATTTATTCTACATGTATATGTATTAGATGTTGGATATTTAATACCATTGCAATTTTCTCAAAAATATTTCTTATTTTTTCCCCTTTAGTTCTCTTATTTGCATTTGAAAGTCTTTGGATGCTATCCCTTTCTATTTGTTTTTATAATTATAATTGTGATTATTTATTATATACATGGTCTTTGCATTAGTTTTTTTCTCATTGGTTCTCAAACAATGTTATAGATTTAGGTACATTTTAGTATTTACATTTATATTTTGATGGTATATAGCTCCAAATATATAGATATACTTCCAAGTCATATAATCCTTATCGTATTTTGTTCCAATTATATGGGTTTCCCATTATGATTCAAATATGAAACCTGAAAATTTTGCCTTTTTTGTTTTATCCATTTGGAGAAATCCATTTTTCTTTTTATCTATATGAAAAAATCCTTTTACATTTTCATAAGTTTATATGGCTGGGAAAAGACCATATACGCTTTTAATTTTTCATATTGTTGAAAAAAAAAATTCCATTTGAATTCTTCTATGTTTATTTATATTGGATATATTATATGTTCCATGTTTATAGTTCCATAATAAATATGTTATTATTCATTGTATAAATTTCATCCGAATGCATAAGAAAGCATACAAAAAAATGGAAACTGTCACAAGTGTTGCGTGATAGATCTAATGAAACTCACTGTTTACAGTATCAACAAAATAAGGACACACTAAATGAGCATAAGAGAGCTACATATCATAGTCGAACAAGTGAAACCACTCTTCAAAATTATTTTATGATTCCTTGTACGTATCTTACTAAGGATGATATAATGGAAAGAACATTTCGCATTGATAGTTCATTGTCATAATATGCTCCTCGTCAGCATAATTTTGTTGTTCGATGCTCTCCTAGAAATGTTCTTAATAATGGGGAAACATATCGCAATAGGGAAGAACATTGTATCAATAACGTGGATGAAAATTTTCATCCTAACCCTTATGTCTCTGTCATTGCATGTTTTGAGCAAGGCCGAAGGTTGCAAAACATCCATGGTGGAGGCAATGATGACATTGTATGTGATGATTTGGATGATAATTTGGTTAGCCATTTTTTTTATAATCTTGAGCTAGTCATTCGAAACATCAAATCTTCCAATCTCCCTTCTCAAAATATTATTGTCCCACGAACAAAATCAGTCATCCCTGATAGAATTTCGCGTTGAACAATGGAGGCAACATAATGATATTTTGATGTTTGTTGGAATAGTGGTTGTTTTATTACATTCCTCTGTTTACAATCAGTTTTTTTACTAGGCTTATAACATATTTTCTTCTCTTGGAATAGGGTACAACTCATTTTAATATAGGTCTAGAAATTAACTCCCCAATTGTTCCAACTACTAATCCGAGAATTGAAGAATAAACATGTCATAGCCTTCCACTGCATTCTCCTCAACAACAAAATTGGAAAACTAATGTAAATGTTCAATGTATCTGATTTGATTCTTCATTTTTTGAATTTTTAGTAGGTTTGAAATGGATTTTATTACATACTTTATTCTCTTCAAACAAGACACAACTCATTTCAATATAGGAATAAAAACTAGCTTCGTAGGCATTCGATCTACTAATGTTATAGGTGAACAGGAACCATCTCATAGAGTTCATCCAGGTCACCAACCAAATGTAAATGTTGAATACATTTCATATTTTCCTCATATTTTCATTTATTGTTAGTTTTACATTGAATTTGATATCCTTATATGGAAAAAACATGATTTCATCTGATGAGGTTGGAGAAATGGAATCCAAAACATCAAATTTTAAAACTAATGTAATGTTTGATGCATTTATTTTATTTTACAATTTGTTATCTTTATAGGAAACAACTCATTTGAATAGAGACATAGAAACTAAATCCCCAAATGTTACATCTACTGATGTTAATAGTGAATAGAAACCATCTAATAGGTTTCATCCACGTCGCCAAACAAATGTAAATATTGAATGCAGTTGATTGTTTTTTCATTTTTTCATTTATAACTAGTTGGACATTAAATTTTTAAAAATAGTATGCTAAATGCACCTTATCATCCTCTAAGGTTCCAGAAATGCAGACCATAAATTTGGAAAGACCCTATCATACATCCATTCCACATGTTTCAATTTGGGAAGGGAATATAATGATGCTGAAGATAAATTACATTTTATAATAAATTTTACTCTTCCGCATTGTTCTCCAAATGGTCCAACCGATACAGATCATATTCATTTTGATGAAAATATTATTGCAGTGCATAAAAGATTTCAAGAAAAGATAGGTAGCTTTTCAGTTGTCCAAATGTGCCACATCTGCCAAGAATCATATCTCAAAATCCAGGTTTTGAGATATTTTGAAGGACCTATTTGCAGATGATGTAAGAATGAGAGTGCTTCCCATCATTTTTCTGGATATAATAACATGGATCCTGGTGAGAAAACTCATATTTTAAGAGTTATTACTCAAGTTGAGGAAATTTAAATAGCACGTGTGAATCCTATTTTCCAAGTGACACATACTCAAGGTGGGTAATATAAATATAAAAACCACACAATTAGCTCTCCCCAAAATATTTCTACAATTGCACAAAGTCTTCCTCGACATGTTGAATATCTTGAATTTCTAATTGTGAGGAGACATGATGCTCAGTCTAAATATTATGAATGTTATGTCAAAATATCTTGAGTTATGGCTGCATTTATTTTCAAAATTGAACGTGATCAATATTATCGAGATGTTGTGATTGGCTATGATTTAGTGAATGCTCTGCCCAAAAGATTAGCATATGTCTCCTGCAGGCTTAATTTTTTTTATTGTGATATTGAATAATCTCAAATAATTGCAACTAACAATGAAGGGTTTCCTTTTGAGCATTTACCCTCTCATCCTTCTTATTTTCTTGCTAGCCTACCCAATGAATGGAGATAAGTGGAAGAAATTAGAGCATTTCTTGATAATGTTGATTCCTCACATTTTCAAGAAATGGATTGGCCCAATATTGGAACCTCTCTGGTGAATGCATATAATACTCAGGGGTTCTAGATATGACATTCCCCAAATTGTTCCTCATTGGTGATGATGATTGGTTGCAACCACATATTTGTAGTGTTGAACCTCATGAGTATGATTTGCATCTTCTTAGATGCTATGATCAGAGGTTTGGAAGCCAACCTCATTTTTGATATTACTTATTGAACATGATAACGTGGAACCAGAGCCAAGAAACTGCTCCATTTTTTATGAAGAATAATTTACATGATAACTCACCAGCAACAATTGAAAACTTGCATCACCAACTTTTTGATTTACTAGAAAATAAGTTGGTTGAGTTTCTTATGTAGTTTGGTTCTTATCTGAGAGGTACAAGAGTATACTAGACTAAATAT
Organism: Pinus albicaulis; assembly: GCA_034641835.2. Classification (NCBI taxonomy): domain Eukaryota; kingdom Viridiplantae; phylum Streptophyta; class Pinopsida; order Pinales; family Pinaceae; genus Pinus; species Pinus albicaulis. The sequence continues at coordinate 1,651,992,115 of CM076578.1, read as the reverse complement.
CGGGCTGAATTGACTAACATGATTACTCAGTTGGGATGTCCATCTTTATTTTTTACTTTGAGTGCATCTGAAACAAAGTGGCCAGAGTTTCATAGCCTCATGCCTGTACCCTCACATTATTGTTCCTTAAATGACCATCGTATGAAAATTGAGAATGTTATCCAGTACCCTCATATTATTGCCACATATATGCTCCATAGATTCAATATATTTCGATAGGAAGTTATCCAAAAATATCTTAAAGCAAAAGACTTTTGGTACAGGTTTATGTTGTTGAATTTACTTTCTATTCATTGTCAATTTTTTATTATGGTTATGTTTATATTTTTTGTAGTAACTCTATATTTATTTTCTTCATATATGAGTGGAAACATAGAGGTTCAACACATATCCATGGTTTCCTATGGTTGCAAGGCGCTCTTGACATGGAAAGACTTGAGTGGTAAAATGCTTCTGAGGTACAACTTGCATAGAGATTATTTCACAATTATGTAACTGCATGGAATCCATGTGACATACATCGTCGCAACATGATGGTTCCAAGAAGTCTCAATGATGACCCTTTCCTATTGAATATTGATCATGTTTTCTCTTGCAATCCTCATAATTATTATGAATAATTGTTAAACCGTATCCAAAGGCACACAAAACGTAGTGTGGATTCTTGTTTGCGCAAAAAGGGCACTATTCTCACATGTCGGTACAATGCTCCATGGGATATTTCTAAGGAATCATGATTTCTCATTGATGATCAAGGAACCAAAAAATATAACACAGCAAGAAATGATGATAGGCTCAATGTACATAACAGTTACCTTCTAACAATGTGGCGTGCAATGTTGATTTCCAAGAAATTATTTATCGGTATGTTGTTGTGAAATATATTGCTAAGTATGCATCAAAAGTAGAAAAAAGCTTTGAAAGTTAACATGATATGTTAACTACAATTTAAAATTCTATTTACTGAGGATCATGATTTATGTGCTTACAGAAGGTTTCTTGAAGAAACCATTGTTTACCATGACATTGGAGCACAAGAAACATGCTATATGTGGCTTAAGCTACCTCTTGTTGCGTGTAGTCAAAAATTTGTTTCCTTAAATGTTGGAAGAAAGGTTTTTAGGAAAATATCAAGGGATGACATGTAATTTTCATCAGAGAATACTTTTGTTCAACATTATCAAAAGAGACATTTTTTCCTTAAACATGTATCTTTGATAGAAACAAAAATATATTGGACATTTGATAGCAAGCGTAAAAAGGATCCATAGAAGCCTAGAATTTTTCATGGTGTTGTTCGAGTTTGGCCACTATTTTATCTTATTCCTACTAAGGTTTCACACAAATTCAAAACCTTTTGCTGGACAAAATTTCTCTTGTACAAGCCATTTCGTGACATTTGGGTGTAGATTGGGATTTCACCTGAAATTATTATTGAAACTTAGAGGAATTTCTGATATTGAGCATGGCATGTTGATCAAAATCCATCAATTGTTGACAATATTGAAGATGGAGAAGATGGTGATTTTTCTTACCAGAAAATGAACCTTGAATATGATTTTCAATAATGGCAGCTCTTCTCTCCCTTGGTTCCACCAAATAATGTGAATTTTTCTGATATTCACACCCTTGTTCGAAGGGATTTTTATACATCCTTTGACTGGAAAAGTGCAACTATTTATGATCATACGGCTGAAGAAGCTATAAATTTTATAATGAATGGACAATAAAGGGGTGGTATTGTTGACCTTTCAAATAGAACATTTGTATCTCCAGATTCATTGGAAGAAAAACAACAACTTTCATTTGAAAAAAACAACAAATTGTCCTGATGATGAGTCTAGATCTAGACTCGAAACGTAGACAAAAAAATGACTACTGTGGATATTTCAAGTCCTACATCTAAAAAATTTAAGCCATTTTTCTAAATATGAGATTCATGAGGCTCTTTTTATGATTGTTCATGGCACTGTAGGCACTAGAAAGTCTTTCCTTATACATTGTATTTTTGAATCTCTTTCTAATTTTTCAAGTAATGGAATAATTCCTTTGCTTCTTCTTTCCCTGAAAGGATGATAATTGCATTTGATATACATGCAAAAAAAATACACTTGACTCTAAAAATTATAGTTAAAGATATGAAACCACTATAGGGGCAATCACTAGCAGTATTCCAAGAAGAAATGAGGCATATTCGATATATATTGATTGATGAAATGAAATTTCTAGGATCAATTTTATCCATGCAAGTAGATGCTTAATTACGAGAAGCATTTCTAGAGAAAAAGAATTGTCCTTTAGGTGGTAGATCCATCATCCTCATGGGTGACCTGGGCCAGCTACATCCTGTGAAGGTTAAGCCTTTGTATGCAGGTAATATAACAAGGAATGTCTTGTCGAAAAAATTCAACATTGTTGTCACTCTTGACATAATATTTCACCAACAAGGGGATAATGAGAAACAATATTTTTTTTGTAGAGTCCTCAATAACATAAGAAATGCAGAACCTGTTCTTGAAGTATTGGAGTTTCTTATGTCACACGCTGAGATGAGGTAACATCCTAGAGAAAGGGATTTATCTAATGTAGTAGTTCACATGTTTCCAACAAATAATTTGGTGTCCTTATATAATAGGCATATGTTGAGACGAAAAGACCCTAATGCAGCTCTACACCAGGCTGACCTCCATGACCTAGGGTTTCCTGGTTCTAGCGTTGGCTACCCTAGGCAGACCTCCTCCCCCAAACTAATAGACCGTGAATTCTCACCTAGATAGCTTCAGTCTCACCGATGACCAACTCTAGCTGGGGGCTGATTGCTCCCCCCATCACAGGCCAGCCTCCCATAGGGGCGGTGGCAAGGGCTAATACCGTCAATCAACACAACTCTAGCGCATCTCAAGAAACTACAAGGGTGACACCCATAGTGCATACAATAAGTACATAAGAAAAAACAACAACGAACACTAAATATGCAACATGCTTACCAAATAACTCCAAGAAAACATTGATATAACTCCCAGTGCACCACATGAATGGCATAATCCAATTCATGAAATATCACACACTAATAGGCAAGTTCATGGGCTTCTAGACCACGAAAAAAGCATTGAAAGGATGGATAGCCTCGAAATGGAAACCCAAAGGCCATATTGACCTACAATTTTGCGCTAAAAGCTTCTTAAATATACTCTTCACCTGCTCTAAAGATAAAGATAGGATAATGGATGGGGGTCCCTATTTCTTGAACACTGCAGGTCTATACCTCAAACCCTGGAGTGAGTGTTTCAACCCAGATAAATAGGATCTCACTTGGGGACCAGTCTGGATCCGACTCTACTCTCTCCCCCTAGAATATTGGGACGCGCTTACCCTCAGAGACATCGGAAATGCATTAGGAGAGTTCTTCAAGATTTTAGAGGAGACCAAGATCAACTGCTATGTAGCCTACACTCGCATATGCATCTACATGAACCTAGATGAACCACTACTAGGCGAGGTAAGTTTTTTGCATGAAGATTTTGAATGGACACAAACTGTAGATCATGAGAAAATTCCTTTTAGATGTAGAAAGTGTCACCAAAATGGGCATCTCTTCAGGGATTGTCCCCTAAACAAGAAATCTACAGCTGAAAAGGAATCTAATGAAGAGGAAGTAGAAGGATACATGAAGGTAGCAAGAGAAAGATGACATAATAGGAGAGCTACTGCTCAGAAGAATAGAAAAGGACCTATGATTAGCAATAGCTTCGGAGCCCTAAATCAGTTAAAAGAAACTAAACTTGAACCAGTCATCGAAGCTAGCGGTACCCCTACGGCACAGGACCAGTCCTCTAATGCTCAATAGGACAAGCTCCCTGTTGAGACCTTCTTGAAACCACCTACTGTAAATGCCACAGGGGAAAACAACATGATAAAGGGCAAAGAACAGATCATGGAACTGATCCAAGAAGCAATGGAGGAAGAAGCATAAAGCATAGATCTGGAAGACGTGGATCTCATCGGGCTAGAGGAAGCTTGCAACAAGAAGGACTACATATCAATTTTGGAGCAACAAATCCAGAAAATGGAATAAATCCTCACCAGAGCAAAATAGTTCCCCTCCTTGGGTATCCAGGGGGGAACACTCATAAACATAAAATACTTCACGAAAGAGTCCCACAATAGGGGCAAGAAAACAACCTAGTAAAAAACCATAGAAATTGGGAAAGAAAAGGTGGATTTTGGGTGATTCCCCAAGCTGACTAGATTCTACACCCTCACCGCCAATCATATCCCATGAAGCTCATCTCTTGGACTATTAGAGGGCTCAACAGCCCCATGAAACATAGGATAATAAATAAAATTATTACTGAGGAACATCCGAAAATATTCCACATGAAAGAAACCAAATGTTCCAGTACTACTCTAGATACCATCCTCAAAAAGATTTGGAAAGGCAACAATACAATATTTGTTGATGCAAATGGGGCGTCTATAGGTCTAGAAATCATATGGAACACCGAAATCATCTCCCTAGAGAATTTTAATGCTAACAGACACTTCATTCAGGCCAACTTTCACGTGATTGGAATGGAAATCCATGGCCTGCTTACAAATGTCTACTCTCCACAAAACACTCAACAAAAATTGGCACTCTTGGATAACCTAGAGGAAATCAACAAACGTTGATCCCTCTCTCTCTAGCTCTTGGGAGGAGACTTCAACATGATCACCAATCTTTTGGAAAATAAAGGTGTAAGGATGCATCTGGAATCAGAGAGTAACAGATTCAAAAAATTCATCCAGAGTAATAACCTCATAGATCTACACACCTCCAATGGAACCTTCATGTGGAACCACAAAAGAGGAGGTGCCCATCCGATGGCCTCAAGATTGGACAAATTCCTCATTACCAAATATCTTATCCAACTTGGAGGTAACATAGATGCAACCATCATCCCTGCAGTAGGATCTGACCATTGGCCGATACAACTTCAATGGATCCAACCAGGTAAGCATGCACCTAAACCTTTCTGCTTCAAACATTGCTGGTTCAGGCACCCTGGGTTCAAGGAAATGGTTTCCAAATGGTGGTCCTCCTTAGCACCTCCTCAAGGCACCAAAACTCTCCAGTTCCAGACAAACCTAAAACTACTCAAAGGAAAACTAAAGGTCTGGAAAAAAACAACTTTTGGAAACATATTCACGGAACAGAAAGATCTGGAGTAAAAAATGAATAAACTACAATAGAACATTATCCAAGAGGGGCACTCAGTTGAGTCAGATCAATAGGAGAAATTCCTAACTATTCAGTTGGAAGAAATATGGAACCAAGAAGAAGCCCTCTGGAGACAAATTTCAAGAATCAACTGGCTCAAAGAGGGAGAAAGAAACACCAATTTTTTCCGTCGCTTCACCATTCAGCACAAGATGCAAAACATAATCACAGTCCTCAAGAACCAAACAATGGAAAGGCTGTAAATGCAAGCGACCATCAATAAGGAGCTGTGAAATCATTTTAGGGACATCCTTCAAGAACCCAACCACCAGATGCATGATGCCATTGAGGAAATCACTCAACATATCCACAAGCTGATAACGGATGAACATAATAGGATGTTGCTCACAACTACCTCTCTATCTAAGGTGGTACATGCAGTCTTCCAACTAAAGGCATGGAAAGCTCCAGGTCCTGATGGATTTACCACCAACTTCTACCATTTCTTCTGGGAAACCATCCAAAACAAAGTCTGGGACGTTGTGGAGGAATCATGCTCAACCCATTGGCTTCTACTTGCCTTAAATGCCACCTTAATCACCTTGATTGCAAAAGAATACAGAGAAGCCTCACTAATTAAGTACAGACCTGTAGCTCTCTGCAATTTCATTTACAAAATTATCTCCAAAGTTATTGCTAATAGGTTGAAGAAGCTCCTTCCCCTCATCATCTACCTAGAGCAAACAGGTTCTTTGGAAAGTAGGCATATTCTTGATGGAATCATCCTAACTAATGAAGTCATTCACTCCTCGAAAACCACCAAAAAACCTCGCATGCTTCTTAAAATTGACTTATCCAAATATTTTGACAAACTCAGTTAGGACTACATCAAGAAAGTTCTTTTAGCCTTTGGCTTTAGTCAAACTTGGGTTAGATGGATTATGAGTCTCATCACCTCTCCCTTTCTCTCCATTCTAGTCAATGGCATCCCCTCTGCAAACTTCAACCCCTCGAGAGGCATAAGACAAGGGGACCCTCTCTCTCACTTTATCTTCATCATCATGGTCAAAGGACTGGGTCACCTTCTCAAAATATCCATCCAGACTGGCGCCCTGCTTGGTTTATCCCTCCACAACCTGCTTCCCTCCTCTCACCACTAATTTGTGAATGACAAATTGATTATGGGTTACCCCTCGGTATAGGAAGCCCGGACCCTCAAATCCATTCTAGACTCCTTCTTTGAAGCCTCCGACACAGAGGTTAACTCTGATAAATCACAAATTTCCTTTTTCCATACTTCCCTTTTAACCCAGCGGACCATCATTCGCATCCTTGGATTCTCCATTGAATCTTTACCCTCCAAATACCTAGGAGCTCCATTGACTGACTTTTCCATCAATCACTCCTCCTGGAGAGCTCTACTGGACAAAATGGAAACTCATCTATCCAACTGGACCCACCACACCCTCAACATTTCCAGTCATCTAGTCCTCATTAAATCAATTCTGAAATCCCTTCCCGTATATCTATTCTTCATCCTTGCAGCTCCCAAATGGGTCCTCAAAGACATGCGCAACTTGCAATGACATTTTCTATGGGGAGGCACTAAAGGAAAAAACAAATGGGCCTTAGTAAATTGGAAGGTTGTCTACACCCCTAAAAGTCAAGGAGGACTAAGACTAAGTGATCTTGAGCACAACAATACCATAATGGGAGCTAACTTCTAGTGGAAATGGGTCTCCAACCCCAACAATCCATGGGCCAACCTATGGGCTGCCAAGCATACGCCTTATTGGCCAAAATATATTCTCACAAGGTACAACTTAGATATGGCTCGATCCAAAATCTGGAAAGCAGCAAGCAGTCAAAAACAAATTATTCAAAACCACAGTTTCTGGGAGTTGTGAAGTGGTAACAAGAGCATATTATTGGGGGCTCCTAGAAAGAGATGCCAAGCCTCTCCTCTATCTTCCATAGAACTCTAAGGAGTGCATCACTCCAAGGATGGAAAATATAGAAGGATCAAAACCTCTGGATGTACGATACCTCCCAAGGCTACAGGCAATGGCTTCATATGAGCATATGGCAAGATAACAGGAACAATGAAATCCATACAGAAAATTGGGAGGAGCTCAATACAAAAACAAAAATGAGATTAAAAATAGGACCTGAAATCCTCTGCTAGGGGAATATCCCCAATGGAACTTACTCAACCAAGGAAGCTTACAACATTCTTCATCAGTAGAACCCCGACCCAGTAGTCCTCATCTTGAAAAAGATATGGAAGGCTAATTTGTGGCCTAAAATAGCTACATTCCTATGGCTGCTCAGTAAACGATGCATAATCACTGTTGGAAAAAAAACTGAGAGGGGGGGGTGAATCAATATTTAGAGCTGTCTAAGAATTTTTAGTTTTCCTTCCCTTAAAACCATATGTTACATTACAACATCCATCTTGTATGTCCAGAGATATTATTGTGACTTTAATTAGATCATTGCATCATTCATAAGTAGTAAGCATGAACAGAAATAACAAAACATAATCAACACATATGAACACCAGAATTTAAGGTGGAAACCCAATTCGGGAGAAAACCACCGCTGCCATTGTCTCAGCCTTCAATATTTTATTATCAAGAAAACATCTTACAACTATGTAATGGCGCAGACTCATACCAGTACGCAGGCACCCACATGTGCTCGTTTACCAGCCTCTCCTGGAAGGGAGCTACAACCCCCTGCTCTCGTTTACTAGCCTCAACTGGAAGGGAGCTACGACCCCCTGCTCGCGTTTACGAGCCTCACCTGGAAGGGAGCTACAACCCCCTGACTAAAGATTACAACCCTCAGCTCCACCGTGGACCACATTTCATCAATTTTCATACTGGATCCAATAGCTTCCACACAACATACCTTGCAGACCACCAAATTTACTTATTTTCTTCAGAGGTGCATCCTTAATTCAACAATCTGTTACCCATTCCAAACAGATATACTTCAGAGTGAAGTATTCATTCACAACCCTTATACGTTCTTCATGATTGAACCAGGAATTAATCATCATCTGATCTAAAGATCTTGATCAATCATCATATTCACAGGTGTGCCATAGATTCAGATATATTAGAGTTTATTCATACAGATATCTCTAAAAGAGATTCGTTTATTATCGACCCTTTCGTACGCACGCACTTCTTCATGATTCTCATCACCTTATATAGTTTTTTCTTTTGATAAAACCTTGGGTCAAAACCACAAACCGCTAATGGAATTCCTAGACGGGGTCAAAATAGATAATCAGGTCCAACAATCTACTATAGTCATGACCTCCCCAAAACATACAAAATTGCTTTTACAACACGAAACGACCCAAAAAGGAACTTTATCTCCGCCATATAAGTTTATGATTAATAAATCATTTACAATGGATTGGCGTGGTCATAATATTTAAAACTTAGCTCCGGCCCCCCACCTATATGGTTAACAAGCCAATCAAATTCCCACTCCGTACGCTGGATAATCCTGCGTGCATCTTCATCAAGTGAACACCGTCCGATGACCCCTTCCCAGATCAACGGTGCTCATCAATTTCGTTGGACATCCGTGGTCGAATAATAACGCGCGATGGCGCGTAGTGACAGGCGGTTTTGTAGAGTCGTACAGGGACGCGTGTTACCCAATCAATGGAATCGCTACCCAACCAGAAATTACCGCTTATCCCCAAAAGCCGGTGCGAAATGGGAAAACCGGCTTCATAAAACCCGCACGTGATTCCTTTCCTTCGCTTAGTGCCGCTGACTCAGCAATAAAGTATATTCATATAACTTTCAATTATTTTAAAACTTTACACTGCCTCCGTAACATTACTTTTAATCAAATTTCAATGAACTTTTAACCCGGACTCCAATCTTCAAACAAACGGGATTTCATTCTTTGACCCCGGGCCCACATCGTAGTCGGAACACTTGAATGTGCGATATTGCGATCGTGCGATGGCGCAATGATCGCACGTCGCAAACAACGGAACTTGCGATGGCAGAAATAACAAATGTGTGATATTGCGATAATCGCATATCGCAACAATCAACAAACTATGGCTTGGGCGGAGGGTGATTTTGCGACATTGCGATGTTGCGATGGTGCGACGGCGCGACGATCGCACATCGCAAATATCCACATCAACAAGACATTTAAACTTTAAAACTTGCGATCTTGTGATTTGCGCTAAGGTGGTGGGGACCACTTGATCTTTCCTTTTCAGAAACATAAAGGACCTCCGCTGCTTTAATAAATTTCCTTCATACTTGGTTGTTGAGGGCTTAAACACCCGAAATGACTGTTTTTAAATAAACTCTGCTCCTCCGTAGTCTGGAACTACGAATGTCTTCATTCCACTGTAAGACGGCACTGCCCATCACCATAATGACAATTCATTCATCCTTACATTTTTCCCATCCTTCTTGAATACGTGTTGTTGTTCACCAAAACTCTGTTGTGCCTTTGTATTCTTTTCTCCCATTCTGTCACTGCTCGTTCTGTTCTTCTTTACGGCCTTTGCCAATTCTTTTCCCTTAAATAATGATATTCCAACAATCTCCCCCTTTGGCTTTGATGTGTCTCTTCCTCTGTAATACTTGTCAATATTCTTTCTTTATAATACTCATCCTCTATTTGTCTTATAGAAACCCTTCTTTGCTTTTCCTCCCCCTTTGACATCAATGGAAAAGGGTCGATGAAGACCATGCTCCCCCAGAAATCATGCTGCATCTTCATAATATAACAAGATAACTTATAAATGCCAATAATGCATCCTTTTTCATATAACCAATGCTCCCCCTTAGCCTGTGCATTCAAAGATGCCCAACAACACCTCACAATAAATTTAATCTTCTGTAATTAAGTAGACCTGATCCTCTACATGGCAGAGACTACTCCCAGTTTCTGTCTGAGAGATTCGAATGCTTCCCTGAGTAGAGGTTTGGTAAATATGTCAGCAACTTATTCTTGGAGGAAACATACTCCAATTTCACCTTTTGTTCAAGCACTTGTTCACGTAAGAAATGATATTTGATGGGGATAGCGAGCATTGTTGGAATGCATAACACCAGTTCTTTGGAATCTGATAACTTGTATTATCACACATAATGGAGATAGGAGGTAAGACATTTTGGTTGAAAGAGTCTTATAATGTCTTTTATCATCCCGGAGAAGTTTAGTGCTGACATGATCTGTGACCACATATTACAGCCTGTATAGATAAAGCGATGGAGTTGCCATTCTGTGAACCAAAATACAACCAGGGCCTATAGACCACACCCACCACTAGTGCTTTTCAGATCATATTGCCATTGTCATCGGTGTATGCATGAAGAGTAAGATCAGCATTCTTTGGATACCATAGTCCAAAGTCTTGAGTTCCTTGTAGATATTTGAATATTCTTTTCACAGCCTGAAGGTGGGACTCTTTTGGATTAGCTTGGAATCGTCCAACAATCCCGACTGCATGCATGATGTCTGGTCTTGTCCCAGTGAGATAAAGTAGAATTCCTATCATAGATCTATATTCTGGTTGATTTACGGTGGGGGAATCATCATTAGAACTGAGATTGCATCCTGTTATCATTGGTGTACTTACAGGTTTGCAATCTTCCATGCCATACTTCTTCAGGATTTGCTTGAGGTACTTTGCTTGTGATAAGAATATACCATCTGTTGCTTGTTGCACTTGCAAGCCAAGAAAGAATGTTAGTTCCCCAAGTAAAGACATTTCAAATTCTCGCTGCATATCAGAAGAAAATTTCTGACTTATAGACTCTTCATTACTTCCAAAAATGATATCATCAACTATACAACCACAATCAGCAGTTTGTCATTTTCAGTTTTTGTGTATAAGTTGCTATCAGCAGACCCCTTTGAAAATCCTTGTTGATGAAGATATTTGTCAAGACGATAGTACCATGCCCTTGGAGCTTGTTTAAGACCATATAGAGCCTTTTTAAGTCTACAAACAAGTTTTTCATCATTTCCCAAAATGAATCCTTCTGGTTGTTCTATATAAACTTCTTCTTCTAGATCACCATTGCGAAAAGCAGATTTAACATCAATTTGATAAACTCTGATTTGTTGGAAGCTTGAATAAGCAAGAAACATTCTTATGGCTTCAAGTCTGGCTACAGGAGCAAAGGTTTCTTCAAAGTCTATACCTTCTTGTTGAGCATACCCCTTGCAAACAAGTCTAGCTTTATTTCTTATAAGATCCCCATTCTCATTTAACTTGTTTTTGAATATCCATTTAGTTCCAATGACATTTTTGTCATGAGGTCTTGGTACTAATTCCCAAGTGTGATTATTTTCAATTTGGTCAATCTCTTCATTCATGGCTTGAATCCAACATTCATCTTTGCTAGCTTGATTGACATTGTGTGGTTCAATAGTGGATAGAAATGCCAGATAGCTAGAAGATCCCACAAGATTCCTTCTTGTTTGTACACCTGATCCCTTTTCTCCCAAAATTTGAGATTCTGGATGATTATTTTGAACATATCTGGATGGAGCCTTTTCAGACAAATCATCTTCGGGTTCTTCACTGGGTTCACTATTTGTATCATTACTATTTGATGTAGAAGGATATGTGTCATCATCATCTTCATCTATAGTTTTCTTTTCTTCTTTTGGAGCTGCAGAAGACTCATCAATAACAACATCAATACATTCAACAATCTTCCGAAGTCTTTTATTGTAACATTTATAGGCCCTACTCCTAGAGGAGTATCCAAGAAATATCCCTTCATATGCTTTGGGTTCAAACTTGCCAAGTTTTTCATCATTATTCTTGATGAAGCATTTGCTTCCAAAAATTCTAAAATGCTTTATAGTGGGAGGATTACCATACCAGAGTTCATATGGAGTTTTATCACTATTTACACGAACATGTGCCTTGTTGAGAATGTTTACTGCTGTATGTGTTGCTTCTCCCAAAAATGTGTCAGGTGTTCCGGAATCATCCAATATAGCTCTAGCCATTTTTTGAACTGTTCTATTCATTCTTTCTGCAAGACCATTTTGTTGTGGAGTGCGAGCTACAGAAAACTGTCTTTTTATGCCATGTTGTTCACAAAATTCAAGAAATTCATCTGATGTATATTCTCCTCCTCGATCAAATCTGAGACACTTGATTTTTAGATCTAATTCATTCTCAACTAGTGCTTTGAAGATCTGAAATTTCTCAAATGCTTCATCTTTGTGTTTAAGCAGCCCAATCCAACACATTCTAGAAAAGTCATCAATGAATAAGATATAGTATTATTCACCACGTGGTGACTTTTTCCTCATAGGTCCACATATGTCAGTATGGATGAGTTCAAGAGGCTTACTTGATGATCCTTCCTTGGCATTAAATTGTACTCTGGTTTTCTTACCGAATTGGCAAGATTTACATATGATATTTTCGGGTAGAGAAATATTGGGAAGATCTTGAACAACTTTAAGTCTGCTTGATTTGTTGATTTGCGAGAAGCTCAGATGACCCAACCTTCTATGCCATAGCCAATTTTCTAAAGATTTACTCAAATAAAATTGTTCTTTGCAGTTCTTCAATATATACAGGTTGTTTGGAGTTCTTTTTCCTTTTATGATTGCTTTACCTGTATCAAGATCATGTACCACACATTCTTTTGAACTAAGACCACTTCGAGTTCCTTGATCACACATTTGACTTACTTAACAAAGTTATGCCTTAATCCATCCACATACATGACATTACTTTGTTTTCTTTGTTTCAGACCCTTTACTATTTCATGGCGAGAGTATGTTTCAATGTAACATTCTTCTCCCTTTCTAGAGCACTATATGCAAGAAGTTTGTCTTTATCACCTTTCATGTGTCTTGAGCATCCACTATCAATGTACCATTGGTTCTCTTCATCTTCTGCAAATAACACTATGCCACAATTTTCAACCTGTAACTCCTTCTTTTTCCATACTTTGGATCTTGAAGGAGCATGTTCTTTTGGCTGAACTTTGCTCCTGCATTCAGATTCTTCATGGACAAAGTTATTGCAATAAGTGCATTCAACTTCATTTTGAAGAGGAGAAAAGTTGTTATAAGTATTCTTCTTTGATTCAATATCAGTCCTTTTCTTTCTTGCTTCTCTTGTCATAATAGTTTTATATGCTACACACTGAATAGCTTTATGACCAAAATTGTGACATGAGAAGCATTATCCATTGAAGAAGAAATTTCTGCGATCATAAAATCTTCTATATGAATTTACTTGTTGATTGGTGTTTCCATGAAAGACATTCCTGTTAGTGTTCTTTGAATTGAGATGATCATGCTTTACTTGTAAAGATTCTTTATTCCCTTGCTGAGTGGCATCATAATGTAAACCAGCTATAACTACTTTTAGATAATTTGGTGCTGAAGGCTGAGAAGATTCTCCAGTATATCCAAGTCCTGTCTTTATAAGAGGAGAACGTTGTACCTTGATAATTTCATCTAAGGTTTCAGATCCTTTAGCAAATCTAAGATTCAGAGTCTTTACTTTCTCAATTTCTTTTCTTAGACTTACTACTTCACACTCTAATTTCTCATTGTGCTTCTCCTTTTCTTCAAGCTGATTTTTCAGAGTTTCTATGATTATTTTACTCTCTTCTAGGCAGATTTTGAGTTTATTGTTTTCATCAAAAAAATCACTGTCTTCTAGAGCATCCACAAAAGTGTCCTTTTCTTCTCTAGATTATTTTTCAAATGCCATGAGAAGTCTAAGATCTTGTTCACATTCTTACTCACTATCAGATAATCCATCACTATCTTCATGAGTATAGAAACTCTTTCTAGAGCTAAAATGATTTTTATTTCTTCTTGCTACTTCCTTCCCCTTTTTATGTGTTTCTTTATAAGGACACTTAGCAGCATAATGACCAAGTCTTCCACAATCAAAACATTTGAAAGGAAGCTTACCTCTGAACCGTCCTGTGCCAAGTTGAAGTTTCTTTACGAAGTTTATCTCGTCTTCCTCTGAGATATATCCTGATCCTTTTGTTATTTGTACTTCCTTCCCTTTTGTAGAAGTTCTAAAGACTGCTTCTTTGACTTCAGATGGTCCTCCTCTTCTCATTTCATATGCAGTTAGTATGCCATGAAGTTGTACCACAGTAAGATTTTGAAGATCCTTCTTTTCTTCAAGAGCTAAAACTTTTGACTCAAATTTTGCTGTTAGAGATCTTACAATTTTCTCAACCAAAGTAGATTTAGTTATTGTTTCTCCCAGATTTCTCATGCGATTTACATTATCATCAAGACATAGAAAGAAATTTGCAATGCTTTCTTCATTAAGCATTTTTAGATTCTCATATTGAATTCTGAGAGTTTGAAGTTTAGCACTTTTTACCTTTGCATCACCTTCATAGCTTAGAACTATTTTGTCCCATATTTCCTTTGCTGTATTCAGCAGCATGACTTTGACAAATTCTGCTTCAGTTAGACTTCCCAATAGAGCATTGACTGCCTTTGCATTTGTTTCATAGTTCTTTCTTTCAGTCGGATCCGTTGGCACTGCAGCTGGATATTGATATCCTTGTTCAACAATTGCCCATACATACAACGGCGTGAGAATAGATCTGTCACTTTTTTTCAAAAAGAATTCAATTGTTTAGTACACAAAAGTGGAGACGATAGATGTTGTTTCGTCTTGATTTCTCATCTTGCTTGATCTTCCTTCTAGCGGCTAAGCTTTTTCAGAAGGACCTGCTCTGATACCAATTGTTGGGAAAAATACTGAGAGGGGGGGGTGAATCAGTATTTAGACCTGACTGAGAACTTTTAATTTTTCTTTCTTGAAACCATATGCTACTTTACTGAATCCAACTTGTATGTTCAGAGATATTATTATGTATTTTCTTAGATCATTGCATCATTTCATAAGTAATGCATGAGCAGAGAAATAACAAAACATAATCACTTTATACTGAACACACAAATTTGGGTGGAAACCCAATTCGACGAGTCAACCACCATTGCTTAGTTATATGACCTTCAATATTTTATTATGAAGAAAACATCTTACAACTATGTAATAAGTATGGACGCTCATACCAGTGGGCACACATGTGCTGAGTTTGCTGACCTCACGGAAGGGAGCTACAACCCCCTGCTCTCGTTTACTAGCCTCAACTGGAAGGGAGCTACGACCCCCTGCTCGCGTTTACGAGCCTCACCTGGAAGGGAGCTACAACCCCCTGACTAAAGATTACAACCCTCAGCTCCACCGTGGACCACATTTCATCAATTTTCATACTGGATCCAATAGCTTCCACACAACATACCTTGCAGACCACCAAATTTACTTATTTTCTTCAGAGGTGCATCCTTAATTCAACAATCTGTTACCCATTCCAAACAGATATACTTCAGAGTGAAGTATTCATTCACAACCCTTATACGTTCTTCATGATTGAACCAAGAATTAATCATCATCTGATCTAAAGATCTTGATCAATCATCAAATTCACATGTGCGCCATAGATTCAAATATATCAGAGTTTATTCATGCAGATATCTCTAAAAGAGATTCGTTTATTATTGACCCTTTCACACACCCACTTCTTCATGATTCTCAACACCTTATATAGTTTTTGCTTTTAATAAAACCTTGGGTCAAAACCACGAACCGCTAATGGTATTCCTGGACGGGGTCAAAATAGATAATCGGGTCCAACAATCTACTATAGTCATGACCTCCCCAAAACATACAGAATTGCTTTTACAACACGAAAAGACCCAAAAAGGAACTTTATCTCCGCCATATAAGTTTATGATTAATAAATCATTTACAATGGATTGGCGTGGTCATAATATTTAAAACTTAGCTCCGGACCCCCACCTATATGGTTAAAAAACCAATCAAATTCCCTCACCATATGCTGGATAATCCTTCGTGCATATTCATCAAGCGAACACGGTCCGATGATCCCTTCCCAGATCAATGGTGCTCATCAATTTCGCTGGACATCCATGGTCGAATAATAATGTGCGATGGTGCGTAGTGACAGGCGGTTTTGTAGAGTCGTACAGGGATGCGTGTCACCCAATCAATGGAATCGCTACCAACCGAAAATTACCGCTTATCCCCAAAGGGCAGTGCGAAATGGGCAATCCGGCTTCATAAAACCTGCTTTCACTGTTTATTCCGCACGTGATTCCTTTCCTTCACTTAGTGCCGCTGACTCAGTAGTAATATATATTCATATAACCTTTCGGTTATTTTAAAACTTTACACTTCCCCCGTAACATTACTTTTAATCAAATTTAAATGAATTTTTAACCCGGACTTCAATCTTCAAACAAACGGGATTTTATTCTTTGACCTCGGGCCCACATCGTAGTTGGAACACTTGAATGTGCAATATTGCAATCGTGTGATGGCGCGATGATCGCACGTAACAAACAACGGAACTTGCGATGGAGGAAATAAAAAATGTGCGATATTGCGATAATCGCATATCGCAACAATCAACAAACTCTGGCTTGGGCGGAGGGTGATTTTGTGACATTGCGATGGTGCGACGGCGCAATGATCACACATTGCAAATATCCACATCAACAAGACATTTAGACTTCAAAACTTGCGATCTTGCAATTTGCGCTAAGGTGGTGGGGACCACTTGATCTTTCCTTTTCAGAAACATAAAGGACCTCCGCTGTTTTAATCAATTTCCTTCATACTTGGTTGTTGAGGGCTTAAACTCTCGAAATGAATTTTTTTAAATAAACTCTTCTCCTCCGTAGTCTGGAACTACGAATGTATTCATTCCACTGTAAAATGGTACTATCGATCACCATAATGACAATTCATTCATCCTTACATTTTTCCCATCCTTCTTGAATATGTGTTGTTGTTCACCAAAACTCTACTGCGCCTTTTTATTCTTTTCTCCCATTCTGTCGCTGCTCCTTCTGTTCTTCTTCTATTCTTATCTGCTGACCTTTGCCAATTCCTTTGCCATCAATGACAATATTTCCAACAATCACATGGGAGAATATTTTGAAGAGGAGGTTTTTTGGGCCCTCTAGATGCCCTTTATGTTAGGATAACATGGAAACCATCGACCGCATATTGGACCAATTCCGTTCTTCCAATTTCTTGTGGGACAGAATAGTTTTCTTATGCCAACCATCCAACCATGTCAGAGGCAACATCATTAACACCATCAGCAGCTGGCAAGAAAACCCTTACACCAGTACACTCCTGAATAGATTATGGAAGGTCATTCCAGGCATCCTCGTCTAGAACATCTGGAAGGAAAGAAACAACCACATCCTCAAGGCGAAGGCTTCCACAACTAATCAACTTTGGGATAGGATCCACAACAACCTCTTCGAAACTCTGCCCTTAGAAGCCTGGATTTAGGAGGACCTTCCCACCTCTGCAGTAGAGTGCCACATATGGAACAACTGACAAATGAGTCTAATCACCACCATGGACATCAATCCTAGAAGTGTTGGAAAAACCCCTACTCCAGAAAAATGGTCTCCCACCTTTAATGGCTTCTTCAAATGCAATTTCAATGGAGCGTCCAAAGGCAACCTAGGTAATGCAAGTTTCGGAGGTATTATTAGGAACTCTCAAGGAGATCCTCTCAGAATTTATTATTGGAACATAGGTTTGGACTGTAATAATTTAATGGAGCTGGAAGGGCTAATACAAGGTATTCAAATTTCCATCGAATTTCACTACTTCCCCCTGGAAATGGAGGGAGATTCGTAAATCATAACTATGGCTTCCACCAGAATCCTCCAAGGCATGGCTTCCTCAAAAGTTTCCAATAGCTGGAGACATTCCCACAAGCTCAATATGTTGGAATTGTTGATTCACGACCACATAGCCATCAATTTTGGTCACGTTCGTAGGAAATCCAACTCTGTTGCTGATATTCTGGTGAACAAAGGGGTGGAAAGCAACTGTGAGCTACATCACTCCACCCTTGCACAAGTTGAGGAGGAATATCTCAGACAAGATTTCCCCACTCTCATTCAGAAGGATCGGCACCCCTCGGATGTAGGTGACTGAATTGATACGCATGAAAATCACATCATACACTCCACAGGAAATGGATATCTCTTGTGCAGAGCCTCATTTGCTGCAAATCCTTATATCATTGGTCATTCACACGAGACTTACAGAATCAACAATGATGACGAGGGGATGGGAACTGCGCCATCATGTCTTGAGCATCACCTCACATCCATCACCATTAATTACCATCATGATTAACCTGTATTGCAGCCATCCCCCTTCCCTCAAGCCTGCTCAGGTTCTCAATCATTGCATGCAGATGCATGCGAAGCCTACTCATTTCTATCCTCATCCCACACATCCCCGCCCCTTTAAAGGGATGAGCTCTCTGCCCCTTTCAACACTCAGTTTGTTATCTCAGCCTTTCGCCTACCTTACTCTGCGTTGGCTTCTCCCGACTTCAAAAGGATGTGAAGCTCTACTCTTAGTGTAGCACTGCATGATCTCCTTTGGGCTGCTGCACCCCTTCCTATGCATTTCCCCTCCAGCTACTCCTTCCCCTTAAATCCTAGAGCTACTCACCCTTTTGTGCCACCTTTTTTTTTGAATTTCCCCCCTGCCTCAGTGCGCAATGGCCCCAAGACTCCGCCAACGAACTATTCGAGGAGGTCAATGAGGGGTTCTCCCTAGCCGTTATCACTGTGGTGAGGATAATCATGTGGAGTCGATATATGGCTCTTTTTCCAGCACTTTTTTTGCGTCAGAGTGTTGATCCCGAGTAGCATGAAAAAACCTTTGGGCATTCCGCACAGAGAGGAAGACACAGTCCAAGGAATTCCACCATATCTCCATAGACGCACCCCCAACACTGCAAAACTGACCTGCTGCTGGTTTCGGAGAAGGAAGATGAGGATACGAAAATTTGGGTGATGGAATCCAATGGAATCTGGATGCGTGCTCCCGACGGAGTAGATGTTGGCTCCCTGATCCTCTGTGCACTAGTCTGCAATCCCAAGCATACATTGGCAGCTATGGAGGTAGTTGCTGCATAGGCTCCTGCTTGCCCCATTTATGAGGAGGCCCCCTACAGTGATGATGAAGAGAGAAAGTGATGTCTGCACAACAACACAGTTCTCCTATGTTTTTTTTCATGCTCGCCATCAGTGCCTTTATGCTATCATTTACTTTATGTTTCTTATATATGTCATCACTACTACACATAATGTAATCCTCTGTTCTAAGTTTTCTATGGGCTGGTTTCCTCCCCTGAGGTAGCCCATAAACCGTGTAACAAAGGCTGGGATTGGATAAGTGCAGCTTGTCAACCCAACTTGTGGCATATGTAACTTTATGTTTTCTAATTAATAGAATAGCCCAACTTACCAAAAAAAAATTAGGCATATGTTGAAATCATTAAATTCTCCAATTGCATGATTTACTGCTGAGAATTCAAGTCATTCAAATTTCAGTGGCGATGATGATGATAAATTGGACCGTGAAGTTTTGTTGTGTCGTGGTCAACGTGTTATGTTGACATGTAATTTGTGGGTTGAAACTAGTTTGGTGAATGGTGCACTTTGTTATTTGAAGGATATATTTTATATTCCTACCTCTAAGCCACCTCAACTTCCAATGTTCACAACTGTTGTTTTTTATAAGTATGCTGGTGTTCCATTTGATGCAACCAATCAAAACATCATACCTATCACGCCAATGATAAGAGAAAATCGAAAACAAATTCCTTTAAAGATGACATGGGATGTTACAATCCACAAGTCACAGGGTTTGACGTTAGAACGAGCATCAATTGATATTGGGAATAAAGAGAAGCAAGGCCTAACCTTCACAACCATATCAAGGGTGAAACCAATATATGGTTTATGCATTGCACCACCTTTCTCCTTTTAGCATTATGCCAAGATGAAAGATAGTGCATATGCTACAATTAGGAAGAAAGAAGAGGAGCGATTGAAGTCCATATCACTGTGACATGCAAATATTAATTCTTTTAGCTCTTTATAGAATGTTTTTTGAATTTATTTATTGTCCTCTTTATTTATTTTTAATATAATAATTATTTTCATATATTAATGAGATGAATACATTCATTATATGCATAGTAATATTTCGGAAATTTGTTTACATCGTTTTTTTGTTGTTCAATTTTTTTTTTTTTTTAAAGTGGTTATTATTCTTTTGTTTAAAATGAACCATTCAAAGATAAACAACTAGTTATATGAGCCAATCATTAAAAATCAAGGTTGAATTCCAAATCACTATGACATGCAACTAATAATATTGTGACATATTTATAAAATGTTTTTTTAATTTATTTTATTGTCCTCTTTATTTACATTTTGTATAAAAATGATTTTGATATATTAATAAAATGAATACATTCATCCTAATCATAATAATATCTAAGAAAGTTGTTACATCATTTTTCATGTTGTTCAATTTACTTCCTTTTTTAAAGTCGCTAATGTTATTTTCTTTACAATGAACCATTCAGACATATACAACCAGTTATATGAGCCAATCATTAAAAATCAAGATTGAAGTTCATATCCCTATGACATGCAACTAATAATATTTAGTAATGTGGTTTGGTTCAATTACAACATATTTATATTTGGTATTAATATTAAACTAAAACTAATATATACATTATCATTAATTTAAATACAAATATTAATTACTAACATTATTAATATTTGATTTTAAACATTAAGTTTACCAAATTGTGATTTCTTGTTGATTATTGTAATAAGGGTCATATCAGTCATTTAATTTTATGACTCATTTCGTGTGTACAATATGTATTGCTAATGATGTTTATATTTGTAGAAATGTTTATATCATTTGGTTCATGTAGCGTTAGGTTATTTTATAGCATGACATTTTTAAGGTTAAGTTTTTTAACAATAATAAAAATGGGGTGTTATCTTATATATATGTGTGTGTGTGTGTGTGTGTGTGTGTGTGTGTGTGTGTATTAATTTTGATTTTGTTGTTTTTCCTTTTAAATGAAGATATGGATAATAAGGATGGCATCTATTATAATCAAGTGGTGACAAATATTTCTATAGTGATAAGTTTTCTTTCGTATCTTCGGAACAAGTTCTATAGAAAACATGGCTTCCATCTTGCTTTTATTGATGGGCATCTTCGAGTGCTAGATGAAATTAAAATGAATGTAAAATACTTGTTTCACGTGCACATGAGGGAGGCTGGGAGGAAAACAAGAAGGGATTGGTTGGAAAGCATTAAGTATTGTCACCATTATCCTATTGATTTTAATTGGTGTTCCTTTTGTCATCGGTCTGGTTGTGTTTTGGAAGAGGCTATTTGATAAATGAATTTTGTTGGACAATTTCAAGTCCATTTTTGTAGTGGGATTTTTCAATGTAAATACAACAGAAGATATATGTTACTTTCAATGTTCTTTCTTTGGTTGCATTGATGGTTGAATTGAATATCACTTTATTTTATTAATTCATTCAGTTTATAATATTAAAAAACAATAAGGTTGATTGATTGCTTGGGGTTTATAATATTAAAAATCATGTGAGTTTATCAATCCTTTGTGTTTAAAATATTAAGTTGTAGGCTTTATTAAGCTCTTGTGTTTTTAATATTGATCCCTTGGCCTTACTGATCTCTTAGGTTAATAATAATTATCCCTTGGGTTCACCAATTCCTTTGGTTTATAATATTAAACTCTTGGGTTTATTAGTTCTTTATTTTTGTAATATTAATATTCCCTTGGATTTATTAATCTCTTGAGTTTAAAATATTATTTCCTAGTATTTATTAATTTATTTCGTTTTTTACATTAATTTGTTGGCTTTATTGATCCTTATAATATATTAATCACTTAGATTTATTAATAATTTGTATTTATAATATTTATCGGTTGGTTTTATAATATTAATAATCCCTTCATTTTTTTTTTCTATAAATTAATAATCCCTTGGCTTTATTTTTGTTTTATGTTTATAATATTAATATTTCCCTACATTTGTTGATCCATTGGGTTTATCACACTAATACCTTCAACTTTATAATTGTTTGGTTGGTATTATTGGTCCCTTCAGTTTTTTAAATCAAATTATTAGGGGTTAAATATTAGTCCTACACTTTAATATTAATGCACGGTCCAATGTCATGTTATGAAAAATATTTTCTCAATATGAAAATCAACCATGGGAAACCATCGTTAATCATCACTAGCAATAGTCGATCAATGTCTTCCATGGTCGAATGTCCAATTGTGAAAAATATTGGCTCAATATAAATATCAACCATGGTCAACCATGGTCATAGTTGGTCCAACATCGCATTGTGACAACAATTGTCTCAATATTTAAATCAAGCATGGTAAACCATGTTTATTTCACGGTTTATAGTATTTCTCTAAGGGTTTTTATGTACTTTGGTTTTATAATATTAATTTCTTTGGTTTAATATTATTCCCTTCGATTTCTAATATTAATAATCATGTGAATTTATTAATCTTTTTTGTTTAAAAAATTAATACGTAGGATTTATTAATCTCTTTATTAATCATGTGAGTTTCTCATTCATTTGTATTTAAAATATTTATTCCTACGCTTTACTAATCTCTTCTGTTTTTAATATGGATCCCTTGGCTTTGTTGATCTCTTATGTTTTTAATATTTGTCCCTCGGTTTCACCAATTCCTTTGGTTTACAATATTAAACCCTTGGGTTTATATTAAACCCATAGTCAATCAATGCCTTCCATGGTCGAATGTCACATTGTGACAAATATTGTCTCAACATGAAAATCAACCATGGAAAATGATTGTCATTCTTCGTCCAATGTCGCATTGTGACAATAATTGTCTCATAGTTTAAATCAAGCATGGTCAACCATGTTTATTTTATGGTTTCTACTATTTATCTAAGGGTTTTTATATACTTCAGGTTTATAATATTAATCTCTTAGGTTTAATAATATTCCCTTGGGTTTATAATATTAATAATCATGTGATTTTATCAATCCTTTGTATTCAAAATATTAATTTGTAGGCTTTATTAATCCCTTGTGCTTTTAATATTGATCCCTTTGCCTTATTCATCCCTTAGGTTTTTAATATTTATCCCTTGGGTTCACCAATTCCTTGGGTTTATAATATTAAACCCTTGGGTTTATTAGTTATTTTGGTTTATAATATTAATAACTCCTTCAGTTTGTTAATGTGTTGAGTTTAAAATATTTATTCTTAGGGTGTATTAATTTCTTAGGTTTTGAGTTTAAAATATTAGTTCTTAGTGTTTATTAATATCTTGAGTTTAAAATATTAATTTTGAGGGTTTATTAATTTCTTTGTTTATAATATTAATATTTATCCCATGGGTTTAGGATCCAACTAGGTTAAGTAAGTCATTCATCTATGACCATTTCCATGATAGGTAGTCGTAACTGACTAATTTCTCATTATTTTTGAATAGTCCACTTAGCACTCATTGCATTGGGTGATGCTCACAGAGGTGAAGAAGTGGAATTGAAACCTGTGAAATGAATTGCATAGCACCAATCATCACTTTCGAGGCTTACACCCGGTAACCAAGACTTCCCAGGAGGTCACCCATCCCATATCGCCTCTCGCTCAAGTATGCTTAACTGTGGAGTTTTCCCCACAATCAAGACCATTTGAATTTCTACCCCATTTGAAAAACCTTAGCAAGTTTTGTGCCTCAAGAATCATTCAAGTATGGTCATATATTAATGAATTACTTAACGCAGTTGAATCCCAAAAATGATATCTAATATAATGCATTGCGAAAACCCCTCAATACTTAAATACAAAGAGTGAAAGGAGCTCTACTTGAATGGTTCATGTGGCACAATACTTGCTAAGGTTTGGAAAATGGGGTAGCAAGCTAAGTGGGCTTGATTGTGGGAAAAAAATCCATAGTTAAGAGCACTTGAGCCAGAGGTGATCTGGGATGGGTGACCTACCGAGAAGTCCTGGTTACCAGGTGAAAGCCTCGAAAGTGATGATTGACACTATTTGATTCATTTCACTAGTTTCAATCCCACTTCCTCACCCTTGAGAGCATCACTGGATGCAATGAGTGCTAAGTGGACTATTAAAAAATCATGAGTAATTAGTTAGTTACAGCTACCTCTCCTGGAAATGGTCATAGATGAATGACTTACTTGATGCAACCCTTAGGTCGGAATTAAAAAAAACATCACCTCATGCAAGGTTAGCCGAATCAACCCCACATGTTCTTCCCTTGACTTGACCTCTTTATCAATTTAAATCAAAAGCATGCAGAAGTTTTTACACTTTACCATTATGCATTACCATTCCTTCTCCTTACCTTATCACGTGCATGGCTTCACTTTATATAAATACTTCAGACTTGTGGGTTATGGCCCACACAACTTCTTTATACATTCGAGGAGGATTAAATATATTTTAGATTGATCAAACATACATACTTTATGCAATCAACAAATATTCACTTTAAACAAAGTTCCACATACCCAAATCACTTTACATACGCGCGAAACAGGTTCTCGGTCCCCACAACCTTCAACCAATCAAGGCTCATCGCATCTCGGGAAACTTAACTCCTTACTAATAACACTAAATCGTAAAAATTTTGGTATTCTCTCTTGCGCTATGCCGACACATGGTCGCCCACGCCACAGCTCACGTTTCATTCTTTACCGCATCACAACTAAAACAACATACCTATGATGTCTTAAGGTTAAACCTTGAAATTTCCGATGTACGATTTTGCCGTCTGCCATTCATCTACTAAACGATCCAACAATCCTCACATTCGCCTCCATATCATTGCATCGCAACTTATCTTATTTACTTTATGAAGTCCTCAACTTAACTTCTAAAATTTTCGATGTGTGATATTGCACCACACTGACACACATCCTCATCTGCAACTCTCCAACTTTACCTTGTTGTGTAATCTTTTTCGTTTAATTGCTTGCCTTCATTTCTGCCTACACTTGATCACCGTCATTGATTCTTAAATCTTCGGTTTGCTATTTAATCTTGTTCATCCATTCACCTCTCTAGAATTTGTAAGTGTTCTTTGCCTTCATTACTTTCTCCGCTTTATGCCTCTCTTCTTCTATGCAATACAATCTCTTCTATGCTACTCATCTTTTTCTTGTTCAAAATACTTCAAGTCTATCTCTACTGAGATTACATTTGTTTTTTATTCCATTACACTGTCTCGAAATTTAATACATAATAATCTCTGTCTTATTCCATTTCTTAGATATTTCATAATTTGTTCTTTAATTGACATGTACACACCTCTATTAGATCCAGACTGGAACCACATAGATTCTACCCAGTCGCAAGATTATACCCAGTTGTAAGTCCATTATCACTCAGAAATACTTTAAACATTCAATTTGAATTCATTCATCATGGTTTATCACACAGAAACCATAAATTCACAATTATGGATCACTCAGCACGTAAAAGGAAAGACACACATAGTCACAATGAATTCAATTTCTTCATTTGTTAAACAAATGTACAGATACAAATAAAAACCTATTTTACATTCTAACTTTGGCCTGATCTACCTTTACATGGATCTTTTCTCTTCCTCTCTCTATATATGCCCATAGGATTACAAAATCAAATCTCCTATCTAAGAATGTTCATTTTTTCACTATTTGGGCCTTTGCGGCTTTACAATTATATACAAAAGGCTCTGTAACCAATTTTGGTTCAGATCCATAGGTTACTTGACAAAATCCTAAAAATCCTCTAAATCCTCAAGTAGTTCCTAAAATCCCTTCTTTATCCCTTGAGGATCTCAAATTTCAACTAAATCCTAAGGATCCTCCATAAATCATGAACTAATTTCTAATCTAAGACTTACAATATCTCAATCCATACCAATCACTCATTAATCACTCATGTTCTCCTACATTCGAGAACATTCACAAATATGCCTCTCAATATTTAACTAAATCCTATTCTAAATGTCTCACCTAAACCACTCAAAATATTGAAAATTATATTAATCAAATACTTAGGAAAACCAAATCTTTTGAAAAAAAAATACCCCCTATATTCTACTAATTGTACAAATTTTCGGAACCATGATACTCCTGCGTCAAACTCCCAAGGTAGAAAATATTCATGATCTCTAGATCATGTGCTTCCAATCTTTGTCCTCCTAGATCCCATACTTTATTCTTCAATAATTTCCATGCTCCTTTTAACTGTTTTTCACATACTCTATTGTCTTTCCTTACTTCTCTTGGTTTCCATAATTTATGTTGCATTGCCCCACTATCTATGCTTTCACAGTCTGTTTTTGTCTTTCTCTTACTGTTGCTTCTTTTCTTTCTTGCTAATGTCTTCTTCTGAGACACTTCATCATCAAATTTATTATTCTTTCAATCTCCATGTCCACTTTATCTTCTGACTGGTACTCACTCTTCCAATTGTTGCTGCACTCTGTCGACTCATCTTTAAACTGTTGTTTGTTATCTTCTCTTTGAAGTTGTTGTATTCTCACTACCGCTCTTACATCCTTACCCTCTTGTTGCTTCTAAACTTCTATCTCATCCCCAAAAAAACTCTGTTTAATATTTGCAAATTTAATTTCACAAAGTAGACTGCTTTTCGACTCCCTAAATGCAATAATGTTTGCTTCTAGTTGTTGATTATAATTCCATTCTCCTTCACCGTTATTGTCTTTGAAGACAAAAAATTCTTCATCCTCATACTGCCTTTGAAATTTTCTCTTACCTTCAAAAGATAATATATCCTCCATCTCCTTTATTAAAGCCTCATTTGTATCTTCTTCATCACCTACAAATACATCATACACTTGACAATTTAAACTCACCTTAGTCTCCTTACATGTTATAAGCATATCTTATTCTTTGGCTGTAATTTCCTCTTCACTTTTAGGCTCTCTCAATAACTCTTCTAGTACTCTAATATCTTTCTTACACTTAAAAAATATAAATTCATCTATGGCCATTCTCATAACAATCTCCAACAACTGTTCTTCCTTTTGGCTGCTCATGACAGTCAAACATTTCACAATATATTCATCTTGTCCTTATTTCACATCTTCATTTTATTCATCAAAGAAAATACCTTACTCAGGTTTACAAAAGTAAACATCTTTTTCTTGCTTTTGGCTACTAATATAAGCTAAAATTCCTCTGCTTACAACTCTATCAGTATCCTGAAAAACACTACCTTCTCTTACTTGTGTACAATCTTCCTCCTGAGACCTGAATGTCTCATCCTTATTTTTTAAAACAAAATTCAGATTTTGTCTCTCTGCTTCTTCTTTGAAAATATTCAAAGGTTGTCCATCATCCCGTCTTACACCTACAAGCACACACAAATTATTAATTTCAAAATCATAAGGCTCAATAGCCTCAACTGATGTTTCATACCTCATTTCTCCATCTTCAAGTTCAAAAGAATCTTGTTCATTTCTAGAAACTTTGCTTTGTTGTAGCTCAACTCCTTCGAGATTCTCTACCCTCAATTGAACATTTATTATCTCCTCACTCTTCCTCAGCTCCTCTATTAGATGCATATTCACCTACTTCTTTCTATTCTCTTGTAGTCTATGCCACTTCACTTTTTTTCTCATAGTCCAACCATACCTCTGGTCTACCCTATCACTCTGCAAGATATCCATCAACAGTTCAATTTGGAAAGCTTTCTCTTTGTCAATCTCTTCTTGAATTATCTTCTGTCTCTTGTGAACTTCATCTGTTCACTTGTGAATTGCATTAAGCCTCTTTTTCTCAACAAGTATCTATACCTGTTGCAAGTACCTCACTATGCCTTCTCTCCCTAGTCTTTGGGTAACACTGGTTCTCTATCTTTGGAACCTCTCTTGAGCAACTCCTTTTCTCCTTGGTTTCTGCAATTCTAATTTATTTTGAGAATACTCTTTTCCTCTCTGTCGAACCTTCAACTAGAACATTCAGGTTCACTGCCACTTTCTTTAAAGTGTCCACTTTACTCTGTCTTCAAGAACACAACTAGTTATTATTTTATTTACAACTTTCCTCTTTCTATTTTTCCTGAGATATTTCTCCATTGTTTGCAACTTGAAAAACTCAAACCAGAGTTAAATAAAACAATACCTACATGATTTCAAAAGTAGTATACTTCCACTCTTCACATTCGAATGGATCTCCATTCTCCTCAATAAAACAACCATCCCTTTGTCAGCTTTCACTGTCTAAATTTTCCCTTGCATTTATCTCCACATTTTCAGATTTATAATCTAAATTCTTCTCCTCTGATTCACAATCACGCTAAATCTCACTATGTTCTGATACCAATGTCTTCTACATAGTTTAACTCTATCATCATCATCAAAACTTTGGTTGTTCTGAATTTTCCCCAAAATAGATTTTACTCTACTTCGATACCAAATTGATGCAACCATAAGGTTGCAATTAACCAAAATGTCACCTCATGCAAGGTTAGTGGAATTAACCCCACATGTTCTCCCCTTAACTTGAGCTCTTTATCAATTTAAATCAAATGCATGTGGAATTTTTTACACCTTACCTTATCACGTGCACAACTTCACTTTATATAAATACTTCAGGCCTGTAGGTTATGCCCACACAAATTATTTATACATTTGAGGTGGATTAAATATATTTTAGATTGATCAAACATACATACTTTATGAAATCAACAACGCTTCACTTTAAATAGGTTCAACATACCCAAATCACTTTACATACATGTGAAACAGGCTCTCGGGCCCCACAATATTCAACTAATGAGGGCTCATTGCATCCCGAAAAACTTAACTCCTTACTGATAACACTAAATAGTAAAACTTATAGTATGCACTCTTGCGCTATGCCGACACATGGTTTTCCATGCCACATCACACATTTCATTCTTTACCACATTGAAACTAAAACAACATACCCGCGATGCCTTAAGGTTAAACCTTAAAATTGCCAATGTGTGATTTTTCCATCCCATGTTGATCTACTACACAATCCAACGGTCCTCACATTCGCCTCCATCTCATCGCATCACAACTTATCTTATTTACTTTGCGAAGTCCTCAAGTTAACTTCTAAAATCGTTGATGTGTGATATTGTGCCACAATGACATGCGTCCTCGTTCACAACTCTCCAACTTTACCTTGCTGTGTAATCTTTGTCATTTAATTGCTTGCCTTCATTTCTGCCCACACTTTATCTCCACCGTTGATTCTTAAATCTTTGGTTTTGTGATTTAATCTTGTTTGTCTATTCACCTCTTTGGAATTTCTAAGTGTTCTCTGCCTTTGTTACTTTCTCCACTTTATGTCGCTCTACTTCTTTGTAATATAGTCTCTTCTGCGCTAGTCATATTTTTCTTGTTCGGAATAATTCAAGTCTATCTCTCCCGAGCTTACCTTTGTTTGTTATTCCATTACACCGTCTCGAACTTGAATACATAATACTCTCTTTCTTATTCCTTTTCTTCTAGATTTCGAAATTTTTTCTTTACTTGACCTGTACGCACATCTATTAGATCCAGACTAGAATCACACAGATTCTACCCAGCCATAAGTCCATTATCACTCAGAAATATTTTAAACATTCAATTTGAATTCATTCATCATGGTTTATCACACAGAAACCATAAATTCACAATTACGGAACACTCAACACATAAAAGGAATAACACACATAGTCACAATGAATTCAATTTCTTTATTTATTAAAAAAATGTACAGATACAAATAAAAACCTGTTTTACAATCTAACTTTGGCCTGATCTGCCTTTACATGGCCCTTTTCTCTTCCTCTCTCTATATATGCCCGTAGGCTTACACAATCAAATATTCAATCTAATAATGTTCATTTTTTCACTATTTGTGCATTTGAGGCTTTAAAATGATATACAAAAGGATCTGTAACCAAATTTGGTTCAGATCCATAGGTTACTCAACAAAATCCTAAAAATCCTCGAAATCCTCAATTAGTTCCTAAAACATCTTCCTTATCCCTTGAGGATCTCAACTTTAAACTAAATCCTAAGGATCCTCCATAAATCATGAACTACTTTCTAATCTAAGATTTAAAATATCTCAACCCACACCAATCACTCATCAATCACTCATGTTCTCCTACATTCGAGAACATTTACAAATATGCCTCTAAATATTTAATTAGATCATATTATAAATGTCTCACCTAAATCACTCAAAATATTGAAAATTATATTACTTGAATACACAGGAAAACCAACTCTTTTGAAAAACACAAGACCCCCTAGATTCTACTAAATGTACAAATTTTTAGAACCATGAGGCTCCTACATCATTACCTAATGCAGTTGAATCTAAAAAATGCTATCTAATATAATGCACTGAAAAAACACCTAAATACTTAAATACATGTAAAACACCTATACATATGTTTTTTATTTAATATTTGTAAGTTAATGTTTGAAAAGAAATATATTGTTCGAGTTGAGAAACTAAGATAGGGGGGCTATAAAAAAAAAAAAAAAAAACTTATGCTTTCAAACATGCTTTGGTAATTGAGTAAAATAACCATGGTGTTATAAGATGTAACCATTGTGGCATTGTGGCTGTCTGTGGAAACAATCTAGAATTTATTCTATCAAGTTCTAAATTGTGGTAGTCTAGGGAATAATCCTAAGTATTTTATATCATTAAATCGTAGGACATATATCTATGTGTGTGTGTGTGTGTGTATTTTAAAACCAACAAAAGATCAAATATAGCATCTTCATATGAAGTCTACTTGGTATTTTTTATGTAACAAAGGGCTAATAGGTTAGGTGTAATAATAACCAGGCTCTTAGTGGAAAACCTTTTTTCTTCATTATCATGACTTCCAACACAT
Organism: Pinus albicaulis; assembly: GCA_034641835.2. Lineage (NCBI taxonomy): Eukaryota > Viridiplantae > Streptophyta > Pinopsida > Pinales > Pinaceae > Pinus > Pinus albicaulis. The sequence continues at coordinate 1,651,961,002 of CM076578.1, read as the reverse complement.
ACTAGTGATATAACAAGCAACTAATTGATGGATATTGGAATGGGTGTTGGAACCATGGGTATGTTATAATGATACTATTAGTATCATGGACTAAAATATTGTCAAAGTAAATAAAAATGACAATTCATAATCAAAATTATGTAGTAAGATAAAATTGTTTCTAAGAGAAAATATGGTCGTTAAGGGAATGGTATGACACACACACACACACACACTCTCTCTCTCTCTCTCTCTCTCTCTCTCTCTCTCTATATATATATATATATATATATATATATATATATATAATGTTGTATTTTGATCTAAATTTACCAAAAGGAGAACCATGACACTAAGTTTATTAACCCCTATAGTCTCGAGTAGTGTCGAGTTGATCAGTTTGGGATAGGGGTGTAAGGTACATAAGACTAAAGAGTGGAAAGGGTCACTCAAATCAGTCACACGGGTTGAGGAAAGTTTGAACTTAAAAAGAAAAAAATGTGTGAGACATATTTCTGCCAGAGAAATGAAGGTTGAGATACACCTTCAAAGCATAATAATTGATTAGATATATGAACCAACATTAATTTGGAAAGGAAATATAAAAACAATAGTACATTTTATAGAAAACTTAAGATAAGATAACAAGTGGAAATAGAAATTATTAATCATGTACAATAAATTTTATAGGATTAAGGAAACACATAGAATTTCCTATAATTTCGTACTCTGAAATAATGTAATAAGGTACAAATTCCAATTGGAAGTTGAGAATACCAAATAATTTATGAACCAATTTTCTAAGGAAAGTTTTGTGACTAGAATGGAAGGGGCATGCAGTATGCCAATAATATATATATATATATATATATATATATATATATATATATATATATATATATATATATATATATAATGCTGGATAGAAAATGAATTAAAAGAAGGATTCAAAACTATTAACATACAACAAGTATGGAAAAATTCATTCTTCTTGAGCATTGATAATATGAAAAATTTAGTCATCGAAGTTTTTGAATTATCACCTTTTTTTTTTAAATTTTGAGCAAAGAATTTTTTTTACATTCTTATGGTTTCGTTTGTTAGTGTCAGTCTGTTCATCCTGTCACTAGTGATCAAATGGGATCTTACCATGTCTTGTTAAGTTCTCGAAGTCAATTTTTTTTCATTTCATTAGGTCTTCAAGTAAAACTTTTGTTACTGGATAGTGTGTCTATGGCTATTTCCACTCCTTTAAAAAATTTTACATGTCGGTCCTTGTCATCACCTAGTTTAGTGTACCATCATTGAAAGGTCATCATCATCACTTCATTCAACTTCATCATGATTTCATTCAGCTCAGTGTCTCCATTAAGTCATTAGGGTTTTAGTCATTCAAAAATTGTCATTCCATACATAAAATCCGGCAATGAGGAGTGTTAATAGGTAAATTTGTTCAATAAATTTTGATTTAAAATGTAATTAATGTTTCAAATATGTAACAAGTTTCTAAAGCTGCATAAGAAAGTTTCAAATCTACAAGTTTTTGTAGAAAACTGAAAAGACATGTAGTGGGCCATCCTGATACTATGAAGAAAAGTGAACATCACAAGCTATAAAAGGGAAATTAAAGTTCATTATCTTATTCACCTCATTGAAAAAGAGTTCTTTGTCACCTACCAAGACAATTTCAGCAATTTCAAGTCAAAAAAATTCCAAAATTTGATGCCAAAGTAGCCACGATGTGCTTTCTTGGCTCCATGTTGCGCTTTCTTCCACTTATTGTGTTTTCTCTCCTAGAGGCATAAAATAAACTTTTGAAGGTTTATGAAGGCTATCAAGATGTATAAAATAATTAAACAAGTAATTTACACGTCAAGTAACCCCTCCTTGCAGCTCAATTTGATTTTTTAGTTGTATAAACCCTCCATTGGCACCTACGATGCGTTTTAGTGGTTGGCCCATTTTTTAAAATTTTGAAAGGTAAATACATATTCCCATAATTTGCTACCCTCACTCACACTAAATACCATCTCCCATGTCCTTCACACCCTCACATTCTCATTTCCTAAGCCCCAAACCCAAAGCCCTAGCCTAATTCTGCAAATTTGGGCATTTTTCCTACCTAGGATTGTGTAAAAATTCCCTAGCCTAATTCCCATACACATTTCACTTCATAAAGTTTCATAAACCCCTTGTCCACTTATCTAAATTTATCCACTGCCATATCCCTTCCCTGACCCATTCATCCTATCCATTTTCTCCCTTCCCTTGTTTTTTCCCATTAGGGTTTTTCCCTTGCAATCCATCAAATGGAGGAGAAGAAGTCTTACAATAACAGAGGCAAGGTGATAAGACATGAGCCCTTAACCACTCATGAAATTATGAATTCACAATTATCCAATCACCTCTTTTAAAGGGTAGGGTGTCTTCCTTTTTGTGAACAAGCTTAGAGAGTCAAATACCATGCCACATTGACCAAATTATTTGCCACTCAACTAGAAAAGGAAAAGGTAATAATTGCAGGGGTTACTTTCAATATATCAACTGATGTAGTAGCTGAGGCCACATGAATACCTAATAATGGTGAAAAATGGTTTAAAAACCAAGGCTAAACATTCAAAATTACCAGCCCTATCTCATAAGATGCTATCAACAACACATGAAGAAGATTTTTCCTATTGGGCACCTCCTTCATAAGTATACACCAACAATGAAGATCATCATGAAGTACTTCACTTGTGAGGGGATATTTTTTAGACTATATGGGTATCATGCCATACTTATTATGAATTTCAAAGGGGTAAATCCACTCAATTTTACATATTACGTCTATAGAATTTTGGCAAAGATGGAAGAAAAAGTTAAACATAAGTAGAGTAGTCTTCAAAGAAGCCTCTTTCACCATGCTCTTATCAAAATCATTTTTTTACACCAGCTTTAACAGAAGAGAATCACTTTGGAAACCTTCATGCAAACATATGTATTTTTGTCTTCTAGTAGCCAACCTAGTAGCCCTAATTCCCCATGAGCACCATCTAGACATGTGGAGGTTGGATCACCTAGCACAATTTCTGTGAGGAGGAAGATTGAGGTCACTCAAACATACTATAGAGGTAGAATGCTTGTGTTTTCTCCTTAGAATGAGGAAGGGGGTAAGCCCAAATCAATAGAGTAGGTATTACCATCACATCATGAGACATCTATGCATGATGAGGAGCTCATGCATCATGACATTGACATAGTAGACTTGAAGGCTCGTGAAGAGCATGAAAACCTAGAGAGGATCATCAAGGACATATATTCTCAAATCAAATAACTCAAAGACAATTTAGAAACGTCTAATTTCATAATTTACTTCTTAGAGGAAGAGAACAATGAGTTGAAGGAAAAATAATTGTCTTTAGAGAAAGATCAGTTTGAAGCTAGTATGAATGATGTGAAAGGAAAAGTAGTGATTGACACTGAAGATTAAAAAAAGCATGAAAATAAGGTGACAAGGAAAATACCAAGGACCATGGGTCTTCGAAAATCACTTCAGAAATAAATGGAGCAAAATCCACTAGATGAAGAGTTGACATTTGAAGAAAGGATAGTCATGGAAATTAATGAAAATAGGGAGTTTTGGCTTGATAAAGTCAATATTCACTTGGAGAAGCTACTTGAAAAGGATAACAGAGACAACAAGATGAAAATACACATGGCTGACCACTACGACACAAGAAATCAGATTTGGAAAGTCAAAGTCAAACAATTGCAAGCAAAATTGAAGGAAACCTTAAAGAGTCAAAAGGAGAAGGGTAACTTGGAGTTACTTGTTGATGGCTCCTTAGTGGAATAACATACCTTGTCATGCATCTTTGGATGAATTTTGAATACTTTTGGAGCAAATTTTGGTCAAATTTGGCAATTTTGAAAACCAGTCACACTGGCAAAAGTGCAACATGGGCCATGATACGCTTTTGTTGGGGAGATCCATTGGATGAAAAATCAACATTTGTGGATTCCTCTTGATGAGAAAATCAATCCTAGTCAGTCGTGGAGCCATGTCAGCCACTTTTGGAGGGTCCAAATGCCCAACAACATGCAAAAAATGACCTTTATGCTCAGTTTTTCGAGGCCATGTTGCGCTTTATAAGTACTCTTGGGAGAATGAATATTTGGAGGGCTAGGAGCCACATTTTTGAGTGCTTGAAAATCCTATCATGTAGTAGATATCAATATCATTAAGTATATTCAGATCGACATTTCCACACCTCGAATGCCTTTAAATTTCCTTTTTCTCCAGGCACGTTGTGCTTTATCCAATAGGCATTTTTCATAAGCAGTTTAACCTAGTTTAACTTTTTACCTATGTAATTGATGAATGATGATGATTTTGTGATGCCATGAGGTGTAATTGAGCTGGTAAATAGTGGAATAGGGTAGATACATGTTTTTTAATGTAATTTTGGTCAAATGTATTTAGTTTCTTATGATGAGGTGAAATGGTTGACCTCCATTAGACATTACGGTTTTGTTGAGAATATCATATAATCATCTCAAAAATTGATGGATTCAAACCCTTAGAGAGGGTATAGGTTGTTTTGGTCTATATCTATCATTTTCAAAGTCATTTTACTGGTTGGACATTAGAGGATTGTAATCTTGTAGCTTGTACTTTCACTTTCATATTAAGAAATCAAAGGATGCAGTTGCAACTATTATCTAGGAATTCATGTGAAGTGAGTTTATGATCATTTATATTCTCTGCTATAGTCTTTAATGAATGATATATAGCTCCTCTTTCCATATCTTGTATCTCCAATGGCTTTCCTTAAAGTTCATACTCATAGTTCTCTTAATTTACATCGGTTTATATGGAAATTTCATTTTGTGTTTCATGCTCCCAGTTTATTGAATTCATGATTGAACATGCTCATTAAATCCATCTACTTTTTCTGACTCATCACCATACCTAAAAAAACCTAAATCCATCATATATCCACATATACCTTGCTCCTTTATATTTTTTCAGTTGTAAGCCATTTTGATACTTAGACTTAGCTACATGGTTCCATCCCTGATCCAACATCAAACCCTAAAACACTCAAAACGTACCCGAGCCTGTCATATCTAGCCTAACATCCTTCATATCACAGTCAAACCTTGACTGTGATCTCATTGAGAGAGCCCTCTCGGACTGGCAGGGCAAGTTACTAGGTCAAAGTGGTCTGTGGTTACCTTTCTCGGTCTCCTTTTTAACCTTTGAGAACTGGTGGAGTGTTAACATCGTCAATTATTTCTCTATATGAGAAATGTATGCAATTGATAAATCTTTTTATTTTAGCCTTATCCTCCTTTAAGTAAGGAATGTACCTTAGCAAGCTCATAAATTTATTAACAAATTGATTCATAGTAGAATGTCCCAATCTCAACTCATGAAACTTTCTATATTTTTCATCAAAATACCTTTCAGCAAGATATTTAATTTTGAAATCCTTTCAAAATAGTTTCCAAGTTAAGTTCTTACTCCTAATTCTCATGACAACTTTGTTCTCTTCCCACCATAATGTTACCTTACTAGTCAAGTCGTAAGTTTCCAATATTTCTTTCAGATTACTTGGATAATTGCATACTTAAAAATATTTGGACATATTGAGGAGTTATGCCTCCTCTCCTTAATCAAATTCACCATCAAAATTAGGAGGCCTGATTTTCTTAAATTCTCCTTGCAACTGAGATTTGGTCATGTTCTTTCTAGACATGGAGGTGCTAGTTTTATATTTCTATTCTTATTTCTCTTCAAATTCGCGAGACTCCTCTTCACTAGAAGTTAATATTTAGTAGTATTTTTTTATTCACTTATAGCTCTTTTCCTATGAATATTTTTATAGCCTCTTTCTTCTTCCAACTTTGTTAAAAAGTAGCCTTTAATTTCCTCACGTTTTTCTTTGGCTTTAGACAACCTTTCCTGAATTTTCTTAATGTCATATAAATACACTTTCAAGGTTTGTATTACTTGAAATAACCTAGAACCTTGATTTCTTGCATTACTGGCTCCATCACTCATCATTCTGAGTTCAATATTAGGTTCTTCAACACTCCTTCATGATCCTAAATAAGTTTTCCAATAAATTATTCAGCCACACTTCAAAACTCCTAACAATTCTTTGATCAATCTATTCATGATATATATATATATATATATATATATATATATATATATATATATATATATATATAACCCTTTTCGTTTCAGGGCCCATAAAAAGCCTAATGTTGTAACCTATAGCTTTAATACCACTTGTAATTTACTTTGCATAATCCTAATTTTTTTAAAGAAACACACACATATGTGTGTGTATATACTTATACATGAACATAATTTCCATTCATTTATTTCATGTTCAAAACATCTTATTAGTTTTAAACTGGTTATTTATATTCAAGGACTAAAACTTCCCTTTTTTAACTTATTTAACTTCATATTATTTCTTTGAACTATTGAAACTCTTTGAACTGTCGAAAATTTCTCAATTGTAGTTCCTTTTTCATAAATATTGTCTCTAATATTAATTCAAAATACATTTTCTCTTTCTATTGGCATTTTTCCAATTATGGTCTATTATCTATATTTTATTTAACAAATGTAGGGCCATCAAATCAAACACATATGTCTATGGGGTCTTGGTTAAATGGTGATGAGGCGGGCTGTAATAGCACACATCACAGGTTCAATTCCCTTCCCCGACCGGGGTGATGCATCTGGACATGTTGATGGAAATGGAGAAAAAAAAAAAAGTGAAAAAAAGTGAAAAATGAAAGGTACTACCAAACTAAAAATAAAATAAAATCAAACACATATATCTGATATACTTCTCATAGGTCCTATAGCTTCAACTCAGCACGCATATGAATGACCTTTGTGTTATTTTATGTATCATAACTCTTTTATAAATCTCATCGACATAGTTATTTGTTAAAAATGTGCTATACTATTTAGGTTATCAGTCATCGACATAATGAATATTGTGCCTCCAAGTTTTGCATTATTTAATTTTCATGGAGTATATTGTTTGTTGAGCTCTACAACCTTCCAACTAGCTCGAATTGTCATATTTTCCATTTACCAACTCTACATTTTATTCCATGAATGTTTTTGATGACTTTTATTTGTTTTTTCTATCACTGTTTTAGACTTATTCTTCTTCATGGCGTGCCTACTCAGTTATGTGAGTGTTAATATTGGTAATTTTAATTCTTGAAACCGGTGTGTTTCTTCTCCATTACTTCAAGTATGATTACTTAATATTAAAGTGTTGGCATTATATCATGAGTGTAAAATAATGCCTCTATTACATTGTTTCTCTTTAGAGAAATGGCTTTCAAAGTCTCATGGCTCTATTTACCTCTTCAGTCGTGGATTCCTCACCAAATATGGTTAGATGGATGCTTGGTTGTTTATGCCTTATTCAGGTACTTAAAATAACTCTTTTTCCTAGTTACTTCCTTCTAACAACTTATGTGTCTGGATATTCTAACTTGTATAGACTCATATTTTATTTGTTTTCGAATGTTTGTCATATAAAGTCATGTTTAAAATTAATTATAGAAGGTATTTATGCCTTTGTTAGGATTATTTGATAATAAACCTCCATGGGTAACTTATTTTCTTATTTTGTGGTTGAATTTAATTATTTTTTCGACTCTTCATATAATTTCATTTGTCATACATATATTACACACTCTATTTTTGAAATAGATTATAGGGTTTATGTTCTTTTGGTGTGCCCTTATACTTTTGAACTCCTATAGAGTTATTTGATCTTTGTTTAGGACTATGCATTGGGTTTCTTTGGACTCAAACTGTGGTTACCACTTTAAATTTGTATTTCACCATTTCATTCTGTTATATATGTATTGTATTATGCATTGAAATTCTTATTTTACTTTCTTGGTTATGTAGGGTTATTTAGATCGTAATTGTTTTGTCAATATCTTGAATCTTCAAAATATTCTTACAGTCATTTTTTTACAATTATTTCCTCTTTTTTTGAGAATTATTTCCTCTTTGGGTTTCTAATTTACTAACAACCATGGGTTTATATCAACTTAATGGTAATTAAGGCTAACATAATTTCAGTATTGTGATCATTATTTTAATGTATCTTTATATTTCCTCCTTTACTATTATAGTTGCTTATTTGTGTTCCCAGGTAACACTTTCAACGCTTCAAGAGGGATTCATTCTCCTCCAAAGCTTTCAAATTCAAGTTAGAAAGTATAATTTATTAATTTTTAAACTCCCTTATTTACTAGGTTGGGTATCTTTCTCACCCTAGCATGAATGAAGTGTATGAAGGCGAAATTTGTCTATGTTGAAATTAAGTTCTTCCTATTTGGAAGAATATTTTCATGACTTTGGCCATTTTTAATTTCTAGAATAGTTTCCAATTCAAAGTTTTGTAGAATAATTGTGCTTTTAATTTGATAGTTATATTTTCTTTCATTATTTTAGATTATATTTATTCCAAATCTCATAGATTAAAATTAGAGTAAATTTGTCTTATAGTTCATAGAATAGATTTTCTTTTTCAAGTCAGCTAGTTAGATTTCCTTTCATTGTTTAATAAAATAGATTTCAATTTTTGTTCAATATAATAGATTTGAATTTCTTGTCTAATTATAATATATCTCAAACTTTTGATACTATAGTGTTCTTTCAAATTTCATTAAAATTTAAAAGTTTTGAGTTTGAGTGCATTGGCCTTTTAAGACAGAACATGTGTATATGCTTATCAAAACTTAGCCATAAACATGTTTAAATCCTCATGTGAAATTATATTAGTTTCTTTGAATTGAAATAGATATCCTAGCACAGATAGTGCACGTATACTTCATAAGTTCATGTACCCGGATTGACATATAAATGAATGTAATTTAAGAGTCAATTAAATTACCCAACATTTTGGTGTCATTCTCAGGGAAGTATACATAGGTGTTAGCTTTCAATTGCATCACATTATTATTGTTATCCATTTAGTTGCATAATATTAATCACATTTTAGTACATCGTAGAGGTAGATTCATTAAAAAAAAACGTCAATCACCTACCACCCCCACTATATCACGTGGTGTAGTAAGAGCCACACGTCCACATCATGAATTCTTATTTTTTCAAGTACAAGAAGAGGTGACAAAGTAGGTAGAAGAAATGGCTGGAGATGATGACAATGAGAAATATCATTTTGGATTTCCCATTCAAGAAATTGTTATCAACGTTCATATGAAGAACATCGCTCCATCTTTACCTCCTAATTTTAAAGGTACGAGATCAAAATACGTAGAAACCTTTCTTTTTGAATTTGAAACACTTTGTAGATATTATGGCTACTCATTACACACTCAAAACTTTAATTTTTTTCTGGCACCATTAGAGGATAAATCTCTTAGATGATTCATGAAATTAGGAACAAATTCTATTAGGACATGGGATGATAAGAAACGAGTACTTTTGGAAAAATATACATAATTTTGGATACACCATGAACTTAGAAATTAATTCTTTAATATGAACCAAAAAAAGGATGAAAGCCTAGAATATTAGTGGAGAGATTTACTTATAATGTCAAAAGATCTAAATTTCATGATTTAGGATTAGATGCATTAAAAATTATCCTACTAAAAGCTATAAAGGATGAATGGATTGATCTTCTTAACCTAATGGGAAAAGGATATATCTCTCAATTGTCATTTCAAGAGATTTGTGAAATGTACAAGAACATATCCAGAGGAAAATAAAAGAATGGAAGATTCCCTCAAGATCCAATTATGGAAAGAGTAAGTAATTCGACATTAGGATTGGTAAGTCAAATTGAACTTAAAAAATTTGTATACATTCTTAGAAATTTAAATGAACAAGGTGATATGATAAAAATTAAAAACAAGAAAAAGGTTGCGAATGTTGCTTCATTTATGTTTTCCCCTAAATGAATAAAGAAACATGCTTTGCATTAATGTCCAATTGATAACATGAAAATTTATGCAATATGTGTAGTATCACGTACTACTAAACATTTCACATCATTACGAGGGTTAAAGGTAGTTTACCAAGGAGAAAATCAAACTGTGGAATGATCCTGTTATGTAGCTCCAAGAAGACCATGGAAGCCTCATCAATTTGATATGATGCAATATATTAATTATCAATTTTAGGGTTATGCACAACAATCTCAAATTAATTGGAAAACATGATTTCCTTAGAAACCTTTAACATCTCAATCCTAACCTCAAAAAAAATATTGGAAACAAGGTTGGCAAGAGCCTTATAGAAGAAATCTACCATATCCTCAATCAATTCTTCGTTATCGTCAATACTAAATGGTATCCATACCATGCACCTCCATTAAAACATCATTTTCACCCTTATTTGAACTCAATTCAACCTTTCCCATTACCACCCACATAAGAAACCAAAGATCCATTCCCACTCCACTAACTACAAAACCATTTCGGATCCCCAATAATAAAACATCTCAATACACTTAAAATGTTGAGGTATTTTAAAACGATTCTCTAACTGCCATTGAAGAACAACAAATAGAAGAAGAAAAAGAAGAAAAGGTCCAAGAATCATGGGTGGTTGTTGATAAAGAGGAGTTGTTGGAACCTGAAATTGAAAAATTTCTTGCATGCATATCACTACATTATATGAATGGAGATCACATCTATCTTTCAAACCTGCATATGAGTTTATCTATCATCTTTTTACGCACATGGTTCCATTCGAATTATTCATATACTTGAACGATATTTATTTTTGAAGTCAAGTAGGACATATATATATATATATATATATATATATATATATATGTATGTATGTATGTATGTATGTATGTATGTATGTATATGTATATGTATATGTATATGTATGTATATATATATGTGTGTGTGTGTGTGTGTGTATGTATGTATATTTATATGTATATGTATATGTATATGTATATCTATATATATTAAAGAAAAAAATAAGTCTTATTGTGAAAACCAACTTGCTGGCATAATTGGACATGATCATTGCTTGAAAACCAGGCAACTACAAATCAAAGTTTGAAATAAGTTCTGCAATTTCATTATGGTTTCAATATTTTATTATGGTTCTTCAAATCATTTTTGGTGCTATGATTGAGTTGGCTAATGTGGGATTCCTTAAGGCCCACCTTCCAATGGATCTTGTCCCATTGACTTCAACACTTTATCTGGGATCAAGATCAAAGATTATTTGGAGTTTCTTGGAACTTGTATACATCAATGACAAGCCTTCTCATTGAAAATAATGGGAATACAACAATGTATCTTGATTGTAAGATCTTGCAGGAGACTCAAATTCAACACATTCATTTTCCCTGTCTAGATGCACCCAAGTACCTTGAAACTCATTTAAATTATCAGTGAGGTGTCTCACTGATAATTTCCAATGATTTATTTCCATTCTTGACTTCAGCACATTCATTCACATGGTAAGAATTGTACCATGATTTTTATTTTTTGATCAAGACTGTATGGTTTTAAGGAATCAAAAATAACTTGCAATAATATATTTTATTAGGTCCTTGTAGTAGCATGTTCATCCTTTTTTCATTAAAAAACATCATGATGGCACCACTAAAATTCTTCTTCATTCATTTCCTTTTCAAGAAAATAAATAAAATTGGGTATATTTAGGTCAACATGCATTATGTTTTGTGGTTTCTACTTCAATATACATCACACAGTCCAAATCAGCAGATTAGACTCAAAGAAAACAACTTTAGAAAAAGATTGACATTTTCTACAACAACCATGGAAAGTTGCATTTTATGCAGCTATTGTTGTAGGAGGATTTTTTGTTGTTGTAACAACTTGTTCCAGAGGTAGTTTTGGCATAAATATTACAAGAAATTGGAGAAGAAATAAAATATTCTGACACACTGGTTTTTCTCAAAGTATGATAAATTGAGTAAGACGTGGGAAAAAAAAAAATCAATTTTCCAGGACATTTCAAGTAGGTTTTTAAGGAATATCTTCATTTTTCACCACTATGTGAACATCAAGACAAAATTTTCTATTTATGCACAAAAACTCCTTTTATTCATCAAAAATGGATTCTGAAAGGAATTTGGCAGTAAAAATGGTAAAAATACAATAATTCCCTTTTGAACCACTCAATTTGGCCTTAAAATGAGTTCGCATTATATGTTTTTGTTGCAACATTGGGCAACGTGAAGGGTAGAACATGGAAAAAATTAATTTGACCATATCATTCAAACCATGCATCTGCTAGTCTTGGAAATTTTAGGGTAAATGCATCATGGGAGTGTAAATAAATCCAAAACATTTTAAGAAATTCCAGTGTGTATTTTTCCAGAAATTGTTGCTGTCATCTACAACCATTTATTAAATTTCTCGAAATCTGTGAAGCCATTGGCCGATATTTTTGTGGGAATATGCATAATGTTAATGGTAACAGTCTTAGAATTTTTCAGAAGAATTTTATTTACCATTTGACATAAATTGGAAAAAAAATCATGCTACATGAAAAAGATACATTCTGTCGAGCAAGGTCAAATTAATGGTCAACGCATCATGGAGCAGAGTACCTGAGCCAAATCAACACAAAATCAGCCGTCATGTCGTGTTCTTTTATTCAATTCCAACAAGCGAACTGGAGGTAAAAGTAGCCTTAAACTTTTTAATTTGTTAATTTTTTTGGAAAGTGTAATAAGAAAGCTATTGTAAAACATGTGATTTATGTATTTCCCCCTATCATATCCACATTATTTAAAACATTTTCTCAATCCTTCATTCCTATTCTAATTTTCATGCATAATCAATCCCACATAATTATTTCCAACCTCATACATTATTGGATACTCTACAAACCTTGTTATGGTTGAACTCCATACCATGATTGCATAATATTTTCCTTCATAAGGTCTTATGTTTTCCCTGGTAATAATTTTATGTCCCACCATTCTCTTGTTTAACTTTCTCTTCTTGTTGTAGCATAAATTTATTCATACTTCCTTGATGAAATTTTTTACCTTTTTGGCCTTCATATGAGACTAATTTAAAGCATATTGGAGATGTTTCTCTTAATGAACCATCATAGTACATGTTTGTAGCACATGATCAAAAAGTACATGGAGCACTTCATCATGTGTCATATTTTTCATCATCATATGTTTAAAGGAATCCAAGAAATGATGAGTAAAAATCCACAAGAAGAAGAAGGTTGCAACTAGGATTTTTTCACACACTCTTGAAATTAGTTGGAAGTATATTTTCTCTTTGATAAATTGCACAACCTTCACCTACAACTCTTATTTTCTGTTATGTGCAACTCATATTATCAAATATTCATAGTGGGAAGTCATCTTGCATTAACAAGACAAAAATTGTGTTTCACATAAATATCATTCATTAGTTGGCGAGTTCTTGAAGAAAATATTTGACAACATTGTTGAAGTAGGATTGGTTGCTATGAAAATTATTTCTATGCATGGATGATAAGAATGCAAGCATTATGGGCTGAAATCTATGATAATTTCTAGCCATGCTAATGGGATGACCTTCAAAATGATGGAAATAAAATTCTATAGATGGAGTAAAATTCTTGATGTGTTCTTCATCAGATGGCATTCCACCAAGGCTTAAAGAATTTAAGCACAATTAAGTAGTGATAAGAAACTTGTAATTTGTTTCTAAGTTATTGAAAGATTTATATTTGCAAATAATTTCAAATAGTGACAAGTACGTGGATATGCTACTATGTGGGCACTCTTTCCTTTCACACAAGTTGCATATAATATCTAATGAAGGGTTGTTTTTATTAAGAAACTAACAAATCAACAGACATCACTTCTACCTCTACAACATTCATGAGCATCCTAGTATGAGAAGACTTCAAATTCTTTGAATTTCAAAGGAGTGCCTGTAAAACTTATTTCTTACTCTGATGACACAAAAAAAAAGTATAAAGGAAAGAGTTATGCCACTAGATGTGTAATATTGAAAAAAAAAATAGAGAAAAGTGCATCTTATTGAGCTAGATGGTCAATTGATCTCTTGGAGCTTTGGTCAAGGATTTCATTGAAATGTCAAAATAAAGGAGCACCAGGAACCAGTTGGATTATGAAAAAAAAATTAATTGCATGAGGACATACAAAATCTCCAGTGTGGGAGAATGTTTGGACTCTAACTTGTCATGATTTTGTTAATGAAACCATCCATTTTCGCATTATTCCATTCACCCATTGTCAACATTTTTAACCATATTTCTTCATAAATGAACCAAATTCGCACATACATGTTTATATGGATATTATTTTTATTTTCATTATTTTTAATGAATTAAGAAGAACTTTTCTTGGTTTTACTAATGACTGTTTCGCCAGTTCAATATTTTGCAGCTCAAATTGAATTTCTGTAGCTATCTCCATGGTTAAGGTTGTAGCACCACTCTATAAAGAAATATGATATTTGTACTTGGTTTCTAGAAGCTCCAATATGGATTTGTGTCTGTAAAACTCCACCCAACTCACAGGTGTGGGCCTCCAAGAAAATATCAAACGAAAAATGAAGCAGTTTTGATCAGTAAACTTCAAATGCATTTTCTCAGCAAATGAATTTTTTTTTTTTTTAAATAAAACATGTTTTTTTTTTTTTGGCATACACCCAATTCAGATCCCAATGTGAATTTTTCTCAAATTAGTTACCATTTGAGATATGTATTGGGTTCTTTGGAGCCATATTTTGGAGAATGAGTGAGCAAATGGTTTGGTAATTTCATAGTCAATGCCTAGTCACAAAAAGAATTGGAACGAGATGTTCTTTACCAAATTTATGAAAAGAAGATAAGGGTGACCATATATGGACTTATCTTTGATCCTAGAAATCTTAAAAATATATTTGATTTTATTTTTGAAACTGATTTACTAAGATTTCATGGCCATAATTTATGCAATGAAATTTTGTATTTCTTATTGCTTCAAAACTCTATAAATTGCAGTCTCTTTGATGATGGGGGAGATCATATGTTAATGATGAATATTAACTTGTAATCGTTAATGCTATTTAAAGAAGAAAAAATTTGTTTTTTTAATGAGTGAATGTAATCTCTGATATGGCACAATTCTTAAAGAAATTGGTGATTTGAACCAAGTGATCTAAGTTTATATTCCGCACAATCACTAGGAGGCCCCCATGTGTAGTTGTGAGATAGTATAGTTGTCATTTTAATCCCATTTTTTTTAGTATTTTCTTCGATTTAGTTTTTAATCTCTTTAGATGTTTGAAATCTCTATTTTCAATATAGTTTGCTTAATTTCTTTTTTCTATCTGTTACAAGTTGAGTGTTCAATATAAACTCAAAAAATCCAAAAATACTTTCCTTGAAGTATTTTCCAATAATTTCTTTCATTTTCATGTTTGTTCTACTCATCATTTTGATAATACATGGAGGCTCTTACACTTGAAATTTTGTCAACATATCATTTTTTTCACTACTTTATATAATGGTTTCCAATTCCAAGTTTTGTAGAATAATTGTGCTTTTAAATTGATAGTTAGATTTCCTTTCATTATTTTAGATTAGATTTATTTCAAATCTCATAGATTAAAATTAGAGTAGAGTTGTTTTATAGTTCATACAATAAATTTCCTTTTTCAAGTCAGCTCGTTACATTTACTTTCATTGTTTAATAGAATAAATTTCAATCTTTGTTCAGTATAATAGATTTCAATTTCTTGTCCAATTAGAATAGATCTCGAAGTTTTGATAGTTTATTTTTCTTTTAAAGTTCATTTAAATTTCAAAGTTTTGAGTTTGAATTCATTGGCCTTTTAAGATAGAACATGTGCATATGATTATCAAAACTTAGTCATAAACATGTATAAATACTCATGTGAAATTGGATTACTTTATTTGAATTGAAATTAGATATCCTAGCACATATAGTGCACATATACTTTGCAAGTTCACGTACCTAGATTGACTTATAAATGTAAGTAGTTTAAGAGTCAATTATTACCCAACATCCTTCTCGGCTTCCTCGTGAGTCAAAAAATTTCTAAATATGGAATCAGCACCACTACGATGATGATTAGTTCAAGACAATTCTAGCCGAAAAGTCTGAGTTTGAACGTACATGATAATATCTCCATACCAAGGATCTGAAGTAATGATAAGAAAGAGGGATTGGTCTAGAACATAATACTCTACCACGGTTTCTGTCTCAGTATAGGGAAAGTAACATAACAACTCAACAAACACCAACAATTTATTAAACTTAGATTTTTCAAATTTTAAATCAAATTCTTGCAGGATAACTATCAATTTAGAGTATTTTCTACCTAGCAACTATCTGGTAAGAATGTAAATCATAGGGTTGTAATGAGAGATCAATGTTATTTTGCGTAAGAGTATATAGTGACAAAAAAATTGGAAAAATTGAACGACTACCAAGGCCAATCTATCGACATGTGTGTATTTGATCTCATTTTTCGTGAGATTCTTACTCATATGCTAGATCACATTTTCATCGTTGAATTAGTCTTCTCGAACTAGAACCATGCCAATGGCAGCATTAGACGTACCTAAATACAAAAAGTAGTCCTGCTGATAATTAGGTGAATGAAACAATGTTGTATGGTTTAACATGTTTTTGAGTGCATCAATTTTTTTTTGAGCAAGCTCATGCCAGATAAATGGATTCCATTTTTCAATAGTTGATTAAAACCTTTAGTTAGCTTGACGTAGTTAGGTATGGATCTACGTAAAAAAAAAATGCTTTCCCTTACAAAATTTGGATTTGGAAGTGATCCGAATATATGTAGGAATGCAACACAATACACATATAACCATAAATACAAAGATGCATTGGGAATAACATCATTTCATTAATATCAAAGCACTGAAATTTGCTTACAGACAAAATGGAAGTAAACTAGCTAGGGCACTGATAGCTTATCTATGAGAAGAGATGTGGCATCTATAGGCCTTTGAACTTTGTTTTACAATGAGGCTCATAGGCCTATATATTATGTAGAAATGATGGAAAACCCTAAACATCCAAAAACCTAACCCTAGGAAATGAAACGCCAGAATATGGGCCCCATCGCGGTAAATTGGTACATCAGTTTCCTGGGGTCGTAACTTTGGCATACTATATCCATTTGATGCACATGATACATCGTTACAAAGATCTATTTGAGGACTGCAACTGATGATTGAAAATTTAGATTCTAAAATGGAATAATATTAGCCAAAAAATAATGCCCAAAAAACATTGTTTAGGGCCTCAAAACGACTCCGAAAGTTCAGGACCCAAAAAACTACTAAAAATAGTAAGTTGCGCTGAAATTGAAAAACTAAAAGAGACAATGGTGGGGCCCCAAGTGGAATAGGCAGGTGGCCACCAATATCCACCTGGATCATTCATCCCCCCTTAGGAAGCAATGGTCCCCATACCATTGAGTTCCTCCATGAGATGAGGAAACTTATGTTGAACTTGGTCCCTGCTGAACCACTTGCATTGGTGCAGGAGTTGGCCAACTTTTACAACCCGATACAGTTGGATCTTCTGTTGGTGAGTGTTCTTGATTTTCATGTCCATGATACCATCTGTGGTGGCCTATTCCATGCAGTCTCCATTTAACTCTGTTGGTGTGAGTTTTTTTGTAATGTCAGAGGTGTCCAATAGAGGTGGGAAGTAGGGAAGAAGACAGTCTCCATTGAATAATAGGTGTAGACCAAGGAATGGTGGAATACTGAGCTCGAAGTAATTTTTCCCTATAGCCTTGGTGATGGTGTATGACCCATATCAGAATGGGCGAAGCTTGTGGTGGGGTCCAGTGAGGCGCTTCTTCTGCAAATGTAGCCACACTTTGTCGTCCACCTGGAAGTTATGTGGCACCTAATGTTGATCATGTCATTGCTTGTAGTTAGCATTGGCTCTGTCCAATATGTCATGAACCTATTAGCAGATGTGTTGAATCTTCTTGATGAAGTTGTTCGATTTGTCAGCTTCAGACTAGACATGAGCCGAATCAGCCTTAGTAGCCACAAATGGCATGGCTACATCAATGGGACATAGTGGCTGGAGTCCCAAGCCCACCTGAAAGGGGGTTGTGGTTGGTTGCGCTGTGGAGAGCCCAATTAAAACTGTGTTGTACATAAGGGAGGCTCTCATCCCATGTGCATGGATGATTTGAATTATAGATGCGCAGAATGTGCAGAATAATCCTGTTGATGACCTCTATCTGGCCATCGGTTTGGGGATTAAAGTTTTGGACTTGGTGAGCTTGGTGTTCGTCATTGACCACAAGCTGGACCAAAATGTGCTAAGGAACCTGCTCTCTGGATATGAGATGATAGATTGTGGGATCCCAAAGTGCCACACTCATTGAAGAAGAGTTTAGCAGTGGCTTCTACTGTGATATTCTTCTTGCAGGTTGCCATAATGGAAATCTTCGAGACTCTGTTGACGTATACGAAAACACGGTCATTTCCATGCTTATTAGAAGGAAGGCTCAATATGTAATCCATGGATATGGATTCCCAAGGTCGACTAGGGGTAGGTAGCAGAGTATAGAGGCCTTTCTTCTTGATGTTCGGTTTGGCAATGGCGCAAGTCGTGCATGATCTCATGTACTTCCTGACGTCATGTCGAAGGTTCGGCCAATAGAAATACTTCTGCAGTACTGCCACTATTTTCTTGACCTTGAAATGCCCAACGAATTGACTATAGTGTGCTTCCTATATCATCTTGGCATGCTCTCTTGAAGGAACATAAAGGTGTTCCAAGTGACATAACAATGCGTCTTAGAGGTGAAAATTTGGAACTTGCACACCCCCCAAGAGTGCCTTGTATGTGTGAACGAATTCTGGATCACTCTTGTAGAGAAGCGGCCAATTAGAAGTCTCGTGCCAACAAGAGTTGAGAATGGTGGTTATCACCACGATCGATGGTTGAATGAGGAAGTCTGCAACATTATTGGTGCTACCCTTCTTGTACTTGATGTTCAAATGAAACTTTCGCAGATATGTGGACCACTTCTAATGGTGATTGTTCTGCAACTTCCCTTGTGTCTTTATGAACTGCAGGGGTTGGTGGTCCGTGTGTATAATTATTTCCTTCCCCAAAATGTAATGCTTCCATTGTTGACAAGCCTACATCATGGAATACATTTCTTTCTCATAAGTGGGATACTTGAGAACTGTGTCAGACAATGTCTCACAGTGATATTCCACTGGATGCCCCTATTGAGTAAGAATTGCCCTAATAGCATAGTCAAAGGCATCCATCTCAATCTCAAAATTTTGTTGCAAGTATGGTAATGTGAGCACTGGGGCAGAACAGGGATGATGTTTCAATTCTACAAACATATTCTACTGAGATTCCAACCAAAATAAATTTTCTTTTTCTCCTCCCTTGGTGACTTGACTCATGGGCCAAGTGATATGAGAGAATCCCAACATGAACCTACGGTAGAAATTAGCAAGCCCATAAAGTTGCGAAGCTTTGTTAGTGATTGGGGCTTGTCAATCCCGAATGACTTGGATCTTGGTTGGATCCACATGCACCCCCGTTTCATCAACAATGTATCTCAGATATTGAACCTAGGTCATGCCAAAAGTGAACTTCTCCAAATTGGCACACAAATTGTGTTGCTGCAATGTTTGGAGGACGTGTCAGATGTGGTGGAGGTGTTCTTCCCAGGTTTGGCTGAAGATTAGAATTTCATCCCAAGTACACCACTACAAATGAGTTGGTGAATGGTCCTAATATGGCATCCATCAAACTCATGAAGGTATCGAGAGCATTCATCAACCTGAAAGGCATGACCAGAAATTTGAAAAGGCCCTCTTTGGCTTTGAAGGTAGTCTTCCACACATCAGAGGGTTCGATTGGTACCTAGTGATACCTAGACTTCAAGTCGATCTTGCTGAAATATTTCGCAACTTTGATTTGGTCCAGAAGGTCATCAATCTATGGGATCAGGTACCTATTCCGGACAATCATCTTGTTCAGTGCCTGATAGTCAATATAGAGTCTCCAAGTCCCATATTTCTTCTGTACCAACACGATCAAGCTCCCACAGGGTGATGAACTTGGCCCGATGTGACCTTTCTGCAGTAGCTCCTAAACCTGCCTCTTGATTTCATCATTCTCTAGAACAGAACACTGATAAATCAGTCCATGGGTAGCAACGTACTTGGGCTCAGATCAATGGGGTGCTTGACTTGAAAGTGTAGTGGCACCCCTGTGGGTGAGGTGAAGATGTCCCCATACTCCTCCACAACCTTGTCCATTTGTTATTGTCGTGCAGAGGAGCCATGTCTGGAGGTCGTGGCCATAGCCTTCTTCTTGCCCTGGAGATGGATTATCAGAAAAAAAAAAAAAAAAAAAAATCATGGTTTTGGAAATGAACTTACTACATTATTTTGCAGTAACCAAAGAGATAGCGGCAGGAGGTGGTACCTCTATTATCCTATACAACTTATTTCCCAAAGTAACAATAACAACACAATGTCGGGACTCATACACAACATGTCACTTCCACAAGTATGATTGGCCTAATAATACATCACAAACATCAAGAGGAGAAATGTCACATAATACCTCATTTGTGAAGGGATTGATGTTGTAGGGAAGGCGATATTGTTGGCTGGCGTGGAGATCCCGTCCTTAGTGAAGCCACTTGATGGTGTATGTCTATGGGTAGGATATGGTCTGCAAGCCTGAATTCTTCACGAAATCTGCTGAAATGAGGTTCTTTTGGCTCCCATTGTCGATAATGAACTGTAGCGGGGAACCCTTTACCCACATCTGGGAGTGGAAGAGATGCTCATCCTCCTCTGGATCTTCTGGTTCCTTCTTTTGGATCTTTGTAGTGGCAACAATGGCATTGGGCTCCGCATCAATAATTTGTTTCCCTTTTTCAATCCCCTTGTCAGGTTCTAATTCAGAGTCAGAGCATGCATCTGATTCATAAGCCCTCATCTTGGCCACCAGCGATTTCTTGGCCCAACACTCACTTGTGTTGTGAGTGGAGCTCTTATGGAACTCACACCACTTTCTCGTGTCCTTCTTTGGCTTCGTAGTGTTGTTCTTTGCTTGTGGCTTTGGAAGGTTTTCTTGGGCCGCCATGCCTTGGATTTTTCCTTTGTTCTATGGTTTGGGGGAACCTTTCCTTTTCTTTTGATTCGCACATCCCAAGTATCGCTTCTTCTGTTTGAATTTATGCTCAATCATGGAAGCATACCAGTAATTCGTACCAAGCGAGGAGATGTCAAGGAACTCCATTTCCTCCTGAATGTATCTGTGCAGACAACTGTGATACTTTAGCACCAAATGTTTCTCCAAATATCTGATAGCGAAATTTGTATGCAGGGTATGGAACAGATTCCTCAACTCATGCACATATTGATCCCTTTGTTGCTGTAGCATGGTCCATTGTATGTACTTGTCCTCATAGCTCCCCATTGGATAAAATTATTCCTTGATGGTGTCTCGGAAATAATTCCAAGTGGGTATGGCTGAGAATAGAGAGAGTTTTGTCTTGTCCTTTTTCTCACAGTGGGTTTCCCACCAGTCCTTGAAATGGGGGGTAGTTTTGAGGAGTGCAAAAATAATCTTCTCCTAGTCGGAAAATTCATCAAATGAGAAATATCCTTCTAATAGATTCAACCATATACCTATGGCATCTGCATCTATTTGACCCTCAAATATGGGAATGCCAAATTTTACTTGTACCTTAAAGGGAGTTGCACCTCCATAGTGGTTGTTGGATGTAGATGCGCCACTAGTGGGCAGTCGTTGCAGGATTTGGGAAAAGTTATCCATCATCCTGTTCCTTTGTTTTTCGAGGGCATCCTTGAGCAATATTTTGATAGGATCTCTTGCTCCCTCATATTTCTTTTCGTTCCCCATGGGCAATCGTCAGGATTTGCGAGGTTTATATTGCAAAGGTTCAACCAAATCGAGCCCTAACTCCTTATACCCTGACCTCATTGGGGACATGCAAAGAAGGATCGAGAAAAACCATACTGCTATGATACCATTGATTGAGATTTATTCAGGATCGCAACATAATAGACATATAACCATAAATACAAATATGCAGTGGAAATAACACTTCATTTCATTAATATCAAAGAACTGAAATTTGCTTACAGACAGAATGGAAATAAACTAGCTAGCGTGCTGGTACCTTATCTATGAGAAACAATGTGGCAACTAAAACTCTCTAAAATTTGTGTTACAATCAGGCTCAAAGGCCTATATTTTATGGAGAAACAATGGAAAACCATAAACATCCATAAACCTAACCCTAGGAGATGAAATGCCAGAATATGGGCCCTGCCGGGGTAAATTGGTACATCAATTTCCCGGGGTCATAACTTTGGCATACTATCTCCGTTTGAAGCACATGATACATCATTAGAAATATCTATCCAAGGACTAAAAATACTGAGCACGAATGTAAATTTTGAAACATAATCATATTTTCCAGAAAAAGACACCCAAAAAACGTCGTTTAGTGCCTCAAAACGGCTCCAGAAGTTTAGGACTTGAAAAATAGCTAAAAATAGTAAGTTGTGCCAAAACTAAAAAAACGAAAGAGACAACGGTGTGGCCCCAAGTGGAATAGGTGGGTGGCCACCAATATCCACTTGGATAAGGAAGATATTGGAAAGAGGTGGAAAATTGAGAATAGCCTCTACCTTGAGCAGATCGACATGAACACCTTCCTTTGACAAGACAAATCCCAACAATCAATCAGATTGTACACAAAAAACACATTTGTGAGGATTTAAGTGAATATTGTAATGCCCACATTTGATGAAAATTTCTCTCAAATGCATCAGATGGTCTTGTCATCCCAATGAGCGAGCTAGTAAGTCATCCAACTAGGGTTGTACAATATGCTTGTTATCATAATACACGTAAGAAATTTCCCGCTGAAAGGTTGTGCCAACATTCTTTAATCCAAATGGGAGTTTCCGATAAGAAAAGGTTCCCCATGGAAAAATAAATGTAGTTTTATGCTGATCAATAAGGAGTATGTTTATTGGATTGCATCTGGAAAATCTATCAATGAAAGCGAAAATCTCATTTCTGGCAAAATCATCAACGATTTGATTGATATAAGGGGTAGGATAGTTTTCCTTAGGACAAACTTTTTTACCATCCCTATAATAAACACATAGTCTAATGGTCCCTTATTTTTTTTTAGTTGGAACAATATTGGACACTCAATCTTTCAAGGGAATAGGATAAATGAAACCTACTTTAAGAAGTTTTTCAACCTCAACTTTTATAACAATATCTTCAATGGATGCACTGGACATAATGTTTATCTAACAGGTTTGGCCTCTAGGTATTTTTTAATTTCATGAATTAAAATTCTAGGGTCAATTCCTGGCATTTCCTCATAGGACCAGGCAAAACTCTCTAATAAATCCTAAAACATGGCTTTATACATGTGAATTTATTCGAGGGAGAATGAAGCACCTATGTGCATGTTCTCGATAATTCCAAGTTTAACTGAGATGTTGATTGGTAAATTTTTAGATATATTTCCTAAATTCTTTTCAGATTCATAATAAAGGATTGACATAGGACATTGAGAACTATTCACAATATCATATGAAAACATAGATGAAATTTCATTCTCGAAAAAGTTTGAACTTCTTGATAAGCATATTCAAATTGGCTCAAAGGCATCTCACTACCATATGGGGTCAATTCATACTTTAAAGGCACAATCCAAGGATTAGAATATTCCATTGTGCTTGATGTGATCATATTAACCTAGGAAATATTATAAGGAAAACTTGGTGGAGGGAGTGAAAATTTTTCCATGAGGATGAATCCTTAAGCAAACCGGCCCAAAAATATTCAAACAAAGTAAATTTTTTTCAAATAAAGGGTACACTACTTGTAAAATTAGGGTTTGAAATGTAGTAAGACAATTGGTCTACTTTCATGATTTTTCCTTTATAGGGAAACATTATCATACGAAAAAATGAAAAAACCACTGTAGACAACATAGGTTCAACTTCGACCCAATAAAAGGTTATAATGAATTTGAGAATCAATAAGTTTAACTTCAATTAAATTTTCTTACCTTCTAATTCTATGGGTAGATTGTTTAAAATTCCATATTGACAAAAACTTCTTCAATCAAATGCTTTCAAAGTTTTTGGAGATTGATTGATGGTTCGTGAGCCGAAGGATTTCAAATAAGCAATAAACATGATGCATGTATAAGCTTCTGCATTAATTATCGTGCAAAATATTCATTTAGTTTTGATGAAAATTGGGGTTGGAAATTCCAGTTGATGTGGGAATCTAGGTACATGAATCTCAAGATAAAATACAATAACATTAGAATCATGAGGATCAATTGATCCAATTACTGACAATAGCAATTTCCTTTGTGTTGGGAAAGTATGCAGCACTTCAAGATATGACATTGTTGAAGGAGACATCGTCATATCTTCAGTGATGTTTTTGTTTTGAGCAACTGTTGCATGAGGATTATAAGATGATTTTCAAAGAACACCTTTAGGGTGTGGTCAAATTACCATGTCAGAATTTGGTTTTTCAATCTGTAATAGTTCATAGGGAGGTGGAATTGATGTGCAATATTGAATAGGTGAACTAGAATCATTTACATCTACAATAGGACCCTTAGATTCACAATATTTAGATCTTGTGGATACCATAACTTGTGAGTACATCATCATGATATATGTCGATGTAGAAGAGAAGATGGGTTATATGAAGCAATATTACTATCTTGAGAAGGAAAAAAATATTTCAAAACAACAAGAGTGGGAGAAACTTTAACAAATTTAATGACCTTAGTGCTATGAGGGAATTCCTTGGTGTAACGATCTTCATCACAAATTAGTCAAGGATAACGAGGCTTGTTATTTTCATCAGATGGTTCATTTTTGTTTGATTTCTCTTTCAGAGAAGCATTTTGTTTCGCTTTAAATTTTCGTTTGTTTTTACCTCTAGATGGTTTAGCCTTTCCAGTAGATGAATTTATGACATTAATCTCAGAAGCAACTTCTGTAAAAGGATTTATGTTGGGTGAATATTGTAAATCCAAAATATGAGTGTTTTTGGAAATGTTCATTTTACTCTTAGATTGATGGCTAACACAACCAATCACACCATAAACAAAGTGATATCCTATAGGAGTAGAGGTTGTTTGACCTATGAGGGAGTGCTTTGGAAAACATTGACATATAGCGAAATTTTCATTTTAAGAGTTAGTTTTCATGGTGACAAAACAACGTGTAACAAATGCCAACAAGAAAATTAATAGAGAACTGAGTTTAAAATCCCTTGTCTAGGGTAGAATTGAAAAAAATAAGAAGAAGGAGTAAATGTAACTCAAGAAACATGTAGACATTTTCTCAAGTACCAATAAAAACCCTTGCAACAAAGGGCCAGGACTATTAATGTCAAGCCATGACTCATCGTCGTTAATGAAAAGTAAGAAAATAAAACCCTAAGCCTTGGAGGCAAGTGAAGTGAGAACCTCGGGACATGAAACTAGCACCCAAGATGAGAACTGCTCCAATGGAGGCCAAGTAATGATAAATGAAACTAAATCAACAAGATCCAAACTCGCTCACCTACAAAACAAACCAAAAGTAATTAAAAGGAAATTAAGATAACATATGCCAATAAACTAAACTAGCAAGTGAGTAGTGTATAGGCTAACAGTAAGTACCTGTAAATGGATTTCATAAGCTAATGAAGTAGGAAAAACACATGTTTTATAGTAGAATAGGGCAAAAAAATGAAAACAACTGAGAATAACTACGTTAATCAATAGAGATATGTTAAACTACTAATATGATTTGTAGAGACAGATAGAAACTACTAATATGATCTTCCGCTGAGGTGCCTTTCTCGGGATCGAACTTAGGAAGATGCTTCTCCGGGTGTCTAGGCATATCATGGAGAGGACCTAAAAGGGCCAATGGGGATTGAGCCATCTAGGCTAGTGGCTGCACCCTCCTGGGGTGCTGATGATATCAAGTTTCTGCCTCGGACTCACTTCTCGTCCCCGACACTGATGCTCCTTCATGATGGCGATACTGTTCATCTCGGTGTCTTTCACGGTTATTCACGTTCCTAAGATACTCCCGGTTGCGGGGAGGGGGCCTATTTTTGTTTTGGTGGTGTTGATGGTTAGCGTGGTGTCTCTGGCCGCGAACCATATCTCCTCTACCTCCACGTCCGTGACCCCTGTTGACCCCACCCTCATTTCTTCGAGGCCTATTTCCTTCCCCTGCATTTCTTTGGGCTGTGTTACCTTCTCGTTCATTTCTTCGACCCCCCTCTCCTTCTTCTCGCGGGGAATACACTTGGTTGTTGTTCCACTGATGTAAATCAGGCTGAGGTTCGAGGAAAGGTTCTGTATCAGGGAAGCCTTCACTATCTTGGAAAACGGGGTCATTTTCCTGGACAGCCCGCCCGGGGTCTTCAATCATGGTGTTCACAAGTTCAGGTATAGTGCTGACCAGCACGCCATTACGAGTGATGTTCTCAGCTGGGGACCTAGTGTGGGCTAGAAAATCCATGATTTGGGCATATCGTAAATCCCTGACAAGATTACGGGCAGCTGGGCGTAAGGATCTCAACTGTTCGTTAGTGATTTCAAAGTATCAAGCCTCCTCCCTTGGAATATCCTCCAAGGGGAGAAGAGTAGGTTCGTTATTTATGACCTCCCGGTGGGGAGTTTGTGATGGAATGTCGGTTGTATGCTGGGAGGATGCCATGGCCCTCCTTCTAGCGCCAAATCTGTTGACGGGAAAATATGTCCGGCCAACAGTAGGGGATCTCCCTGGTAGAAAGTCCCAATTAGACTTTGAACCGTTTGGAATAGGGATCCCGTCCGGGGTGTGGGTCCGGATACCGCTTAAATGACTTTCTCTTCGGTCTCGAAGACCTGATTGAATCTGCAGACATACACTTATTCACATGGTACAGAATACATGACTGATGTATCAAACTGATATATAACACTGTGCGTAGCAAGGTAATGAACAAAATGCATACGCCCAGGAAGTGTCGTTAGCAACACATCTATGGGGTAATGCATGCAAGATAATCTGACCACTAAAGAAATAGTTCTTTGTGGCAAGGATATCCCTTAAATTTCCGAAAGATGCAACGAAATGCTAATAAAATAGTTCATTAACATTCATTATAAGAACAAATGGTAAACTTGAGCACAATCACAGATAGCTATGAAGTACGAATGATACTATTAAGAACACAACTTCATTAATCATATGATATTCTGAAACTATACGCATAATACACACAGTTTTGTCACAGCTAAACACATCATCCAACAAAGGGGTTTTAACAAGTATCCGTATTACATATGTGCAAGAGTATGACCCTTCAATTACAATGCAATATTGCTCTTCAGTCCACAAAAGAGAAGCCCTTAACTATGTGCCCCGCAGGGGTATTTATAGATTCAAGAAACGCCCTTTAGGCTTTCCGACGCTTCGACTTCCCGACGGTTCAGCTTCCCTGCGACCTTGGACGAACATGCGACCTGCGACTTGCAGAAGTAATTGCGACTTGCGACTCAGGTGCAGGTGCGACCTGCGACTCAGGCGTATGCGCGACCTGCGACCTGGGGATGGTCGCGACCTGCGACCGAAAGAACTTAGCTATGGAGGTGGTCGTGTGATTGAGAGGTCTGGAGCATCAATTTTCTTCCCCTTGAGGAAATCTCGCCAGGTCTGGTAATCCGCTGCTATAGGGGAGACTAGAGGAGTTTCCTCTTTTAATCGATGCATACATTCCAGGGCATTCGGTATCAGAGTCTCCTTCTTCTAGGAGATCTGGATTGAGAGGGATGCAAGCTTGGTATAGATTTGTACTGGGGTGACAAGCAACTGATTTAGGTTCTCTTGTGATGCCTCAAATTCTGGTGCGGCAACAGCTTGTCTCACGGGTTGCAGAAAAGACTGAATTTCCTGATCTACTTGCTCCCAGTCTTTAGTTTCGTCTACTGCCCCTAACGACGGAATGTGATGAAGAGCGTTCATGGAGTCTATACCATTGATCAGGTGATTATATGCAGACATCACTTTGTCCAAATCTTTGGCCAGCTTGTCTTTGGACTGCATCTTCATCCGGATTTGTACTTTGGCGTCTTGTGTGTGACTCCAATCCTTCCTAGGCACATTTTCGAGAGCTTGATGGTATTGCGCTGTCCATTTTATCATTCTGTCCAAAGCTACCGAGGCCTCCTTGAGCTGCTCATGCTTCTCTTTGGTTTCCGCTCGTGCCTCTGCCAATGGGGCCACTGTTTGTTTTAGGGTGAGCATTTCTCTATATACTTGCCTCATGGTCATTTCCAATACATCACATTCTTTCATGGCCGCCAGTGGGACCTCATTGACTTGGGAAGGCTTACTTTGGAGCTGTCACACTTCACTCTCCAGTACTGATTTCTCCTGTTCCGCTGCTTTTAGCCTGTTTTGTAGGGAAATAATCTCCCTGCTCATTCTAGTGACATTCTCCTCCGTGGCCGCGGCAAAAGCGGTACCTGCTGATGCTATCATTACAGGGTTAGTCCTTGTATCCAGGACTATGTCCTTTTTAGTGGCGACTGTAGATATGGCGGGATGGCTTTGCGCCAAGGATTTTCTTTTCTCTTGCCGTATTTTGAAGGAGAATTGGTCAAATGTCAATCTAGTCAGGTCGAAGACCTCTTCTTCTTGTTCCCCGGGAAAATCGTCACCAGAGAGGATACTTCTCGTGCCACTCGGAGGAATCTCTAGGGGAGATATGTCGATGTCCTCTATTAGTTCATCGTCTTCATCCCGTCTTTATCCTTTTTCTTCCTCCTGTTGCCGGCGCTCGGCTTCTGCCTTGTCATGTTCCTCCTTTTTCTTGCGTTCTGTCTCTGCCTCTGCTTCTCTTTCAGCTTTTCTTTTTCGCTCTGCTGTGGCAGCTTGGTCTGCCTTCTTTTGACGTTCGGCTTTGTCAAGTTCTTCCTTAAGTGCTTGTTCTGCCGCCGCTTGTGCTTCCTTTTCCTGTCTTTCCTTTTCCTCGGCCTGTTTCCTTTTCCGCTCTGTCTTTGCATCTTTTCTACGTTCCTCTTCATCCTCCCTCATTTTCTTTTCATCTTCCTTCTTGGCTTGGGCCTCCGCTCCTCTTAGCTGATCCGAGGTGTTAGGCCCCGTACTGGTCCGGGTTTTCTTATCCCGAGAAGAAGAAGAGCCTCCTAGTTTATGGATCTTGTCTTCTACATTTTGGTGATCCTCTTCTTCTCGGTCAGAGTCGATCCCCGGAGCTAGTCGCCTGTCTGCGTTGTACCAGTTTCTTTTCTCATCCTCTGCCGGGCGTTCCACATGCTGATAGCTCCATTTAAACTTGGCCCTCTTATAGTGCTCAGGAACTATCTTGACCGGGTCATATGTTCGGTAATCCAGATTTCTAAAGTGATAACCTTTTATCTCTTCTCCTTCAGCCCCTACTTCTCTGAAGTACTTGACTGTATAAGCACCGATGGTGAGGGGCAGAGCGGGCCAAGGTTTCTTCTTTCCTTTGGAAAGGACACTGGAGAAACCCGAGGTCATCTGGAAGCAAACCTCCTGCATAAGCACCTTGTCGGTAATAAACCTAGGAAGAGCATGTGGTGCTTTGAATGTACCAAATACTCGGATGATTGTATATTCAGCGAATGGAAACCAGTGCGCCACCTGGCCTAGTGTCTCCATCGCTCGCCAAGACATGCAGGGGGTGTCTTGGCCAAATAGCTTCCGGTAAAGGGCGGGAATGAATATCTGAGAGATTTTCTCAGTATCTGGCTTGTACCTGGATTCCCAGAATACCTTGGTTTGCAAATGGATTGCTCGAGTCTGTGCGGAGTCCCAGTTATGTGGCCATCCCTCAAAATGCAGTTGGGCACAGACAACATCTAATAGATACGAAGCCATATAAAACTCTGACGGCGTTCCTTCATCTAGGGCTAAAGCCGAAGCCAAATTCGTTTGCATTGAGCCCATTAACATACCAGCCTAGTTGAAACGAGTGCCGTGCACTGTTACATATTCCATTATAGTTGCCCATGCGCCGTTGAAGGTGGTGGCGTCCGGACGTCCGTACAATCTGCAAAGCATGGCGGCCACTAGCTTATACACTTTCCTTAGACCGGCCACCGGGTACTCCTGGTCTTTCTTGACTTTAAATTTTTCTGGTTCCGCCCACCATTCCCTGATTGTATCAACCACAGGTACTTCATTGGCAGAAGCCCATCTCGGGGTGAAGTTTTCCTCTGGTTGGGGCAGCGAGTAGTAGACTTGGGCTTCTGAGCCCTCCAACGTTGCGAAAGCTTTACCTTCGCTATCTCGGATTACGAACCTCTTGGGATCCGTTTTCTGTATGATCCAGTCTAATATTTCTGGGCACGGGAAAATGGCTGGATGTGCCCCTGCTAGATGTAATTTGGATCTCTTGACCTTTAGGTATACTTCCCGGTCCGGGAGATCTTCTGGAAACTCATCTTCTGGTATAGCGAACTCGTGGTATACTTCATACCATCTCAGGCTGTCTCCTTTTGCGAAGGTGCAAAGGGTATCTCTGTATATTGGTGGAGGAGATGTTTGCACGTCTGTGTCTGATTCTTCTTCCACCACCTGCTTGCCTTTCTTTCGGGACACTGGGGGTGCCATGTCGCTAGAGTCAGAGAGGACCGGTATCGTGTCTGTTCCAAATTCACCTGTTGCATTCAGGAAAGAATCCCAGGATGAGAAGGACATGATGACAATGAGCTAAAAACAGTCTATACATGCAGAATTTAATTAAATGTTCTCTTAGGGTCGCAGGGTCGCTGATTTAACAGAAGAACTTATATGCGACTTCGCGACCTCGCGACTAGGTCGCAGGGTCGCAGGGTCGCTAACTTTTAAAACAGAAGATCGCGCGACTCTGCGACCTTGCGACTTGGTCGCTGGGTCGCAGGTCGCGCAAGGGCCTGCTGGGGTTTTCGAACGCGCGAGGCTTTGGGGTTTATTTCTTTCCTAACGGGAAACATACAAGGCTGGAAGGGGTCCAGGCTGAGGATAGGACGAAGCCATGAGGGGCTGGACAAGAAAATGTGATCCTCGGGTTTATGGTGATAACAGGAGAACAAAACAACATAAAAACTCAACAGAAAAACCCCACAGCCTCCCCAGCAGGTATTTAAGACAATGGGGAGGCCAGATTCGGGCAAGAAATGCTCATGAAGGAAACACAGAGAGGAAATAGCAACTTACTCAGAAGAAAACGCGCCAACCGACCTGTCAGAGCAATTTCTAAATTTTCGCTGCAAGTGACAAATGCGACCTAGCGACCTACCCTTTTAAAAAAGGGGTTGCACGTGCGAGCACTTAATGAGGTCGCAGGTTGGTAGAGTGCGACCTTGTGACCTGGCGACCCTAAGGTCACTGGGTCGCAAGGTCACTGAGTCGCAAATTTCTTTAATTACTTCTCCTTGCGACCTTGCGACCTAGCGACCTTAAGGTCGCAGGGTTGCACAGGTCGCGTGAGTCGCAACTTCTTTAATTCCGAACCATGCGACATTGCGACCTGGCGACCTTAGGGTCGCGGGGTCACATAGGTCACAGGGGTCACAATTGTTTTAAAGTATGGATTTGCGACTTAGCGACTTGCCCTTCAAAACTTCACTTAGCTTTTTTCCTTTTAGTTTCAAAGGGGCTCCAAAAATTTTGAAGTGTGTGTTATTATTTTTGTATTTTTGGAGGGTGTTGTAGGGGCTACAACAAATGGCGATTCACTGGATGAATTCAGAGTCTCTGCCGATGAATGGTCGATGAGGGAGGAGGGAGGGGCCTAATACTAGCTTGTTCTTTTACCTCAGAGTTTACACCTTCCTTCCTTTGCCACCTCGCATAGTTGCCTGGCCTTTTGGCTTATTGGGTGCAGGTCAACCGAATTTTAATTCTTCGCGCTCCAGGACCGGGAGGGTCGGGGAAAAATTTGGAAAACTGCAGGGTCCGGTACAATTATTTCGTCCTCATGGTGTTGCTCCGCTGCCAGCGAACCTCTCGGCTCCGGCGAAGTCACTGCCTAAGGAGTCATGAACGTTGCTCCGCTTCCAGCGAGCCTGGTCAGTACCCCGGCGGAGTCGTTACATCACCTCTCTGCGCAGGAAGCCTTTCTCAATCCTTTACCCTTTATTTGTGTGCGATTGCACTTATTTGAGAATGTGCCTGTGGCACTTATTTAGATGGGAATATTTTGCCTGGGCGGATGAGGGATCCCGACTTATTTTGCTTGCAGAGAGGTTGCTCCTGGTCTTATATGAGGACTTGGGTTTTTCCCGGATGACCTGAAATTCTTTTGAGTTAGCCCTGTTCCCTCACGATCCGGTTGCTGCTATGTAAGACCTTTTTTGCCTACACCTTTCAAAGCCACTAGGTGGTTCCTTATGCTTGAAGACTCCAGTAAGGCCGTGCACTATCCCTTGGTGCCCATTACAAGCGAGTTTTGACTACTCCGTGTTTTGCGGGAAGGGCCTTTCATCAGCATAGAACCTATCAAGGAGTGAGCCAGTTGTGGGTAGCTTAGACAAGGTCTTCCTTGTAGATTTAGAGAAAGATTTTTTTTATTTTTTATTTTTATTTTTTACTATTAGAACAAAAACACGACTCTTATAATACATGGGCAGAAACAGCCCTTTGAGGGCTACTCAAGTAAAATAGTGTTTGAGGTCATGCCCGTTTACGGGGAGGACCTCGAATTTTCCTTCCAGAGTTTGCAATCGGAATGTATGGGGACCCACCTTTTCTTTAACTTGAAAGGGACCTATCCATAGTGCTTGAAATTTGGCATGTTTCCCTTTTTCTTCGTGAGCTTTATCCCACTTTAGGACAAGATATCCTACTGCAAATTTTTTATTTCCTGCAGACTTTTTATCGAACCATTTCTTGATTCGACTCTGGTGGATGGTGAATTTTTCCCGGGTTTTCTGCCTTTCCTCTTCTAATTTCAGCAGGGTGTCAATGCGGGTTTGCAAGGCGGGGCAAGGGGTACCATGACATTCTTGAGATAACTACAGAGCGGGAAGAGATAAATTGGGCGGGAGGACAGCTTCTTTCCCATACACGAGAAAATATGGCGAGGTGCCTATTGAGGACTTAGGGGTGACGCGATCAGCCCAGAGTGCATTTTGGAGGGCATTGTGCCAGTTGCGTTGGTGAGACAGAAGGGTCTTTTTAATGATGCGAATCAGGTTTTTATTTGTTGATTCCGCTAGACCATTTCCTTGGGGATAGTACTTTGCAGAGTGTTTAAGAACAATGCCATTTTCCAAAGCAAAATCATATAATTTAAAAGATGAAAAATACGTTGCATTATCAAAAACCAAGGAAGTTGGAACGCCAAACCTGGTAATGATGGAATGAGTGACAAATTGCATTACCTCCTGATCGTTGATTTGGCGTAACGGTATTGCCTCAACCCACCTGGTGAAATAATCAGTAGCCGTTAGGATGTACCGGTGTTGCTTAAAAGAGTGGGGTAAGATCTCACCAATGACGTCCAGTCCCCATTGTTGGAATGGTTCTTCTACTGCTACTTACAACAAAGGGGCAGCGGGACGCGCTTCTCGGTTTGCGAATTTCTGGCATTGAATGCATTTCCGAACATATGCGTGGGCATCTCTGAAAAGGGTTGGCCAATAATAACCTGCTCGCATTATTTTATGGGCAGTGGTATCCCCGGAAAAATGACCTCCTGCTGGTCCATCGTGCAGCTCGGTTAAGATTTTCTGAGCTTCGTCATGTTCCAGGCAGCGTAACATGACCCCATCGGAATGTTTCTTGAAAAGCTTCCCTTGGATTATCTGGTAAGACGCAACTTTGAGTCTGATTGCACGTTTCTGCCGGGCATTTAGAGCTGGGTCCAACACACCGTGTACCAAATATCCCGAAATATCCGAGTACCAAGAAGGGTTCCTTACCTGAGGCATGACGTCAGTTTGGTACATATCAATTTCTTGCTCCCAATTATCTTCTTCAATCTGGTGGGAACTTGCGGCCTCTGCAGCCATTTGGCATAGACCTTGCCCTTTAACTGTGTGTGCTGGCTTAAACTCCAGGTCATACTCTTGCATACACGTAACCCAGTTCCCTCGTCTCTCGCCCAACTCCTTCTGCATGAACAGTGAGCGAACAGCTGGGTGGGGAACGTAAACTGTGACATGGTTTTTTAGGATGTACGGTCTGAAATGTTTGACCGCTTTATATACCGCATAGGCCTGTTTTTCGATTTCAGGATAATTTAATTCAGCTCCCTGCAAACCAGTGCTCATGAATGAAATAGGGCGCTCGTCATTATTTCTATCCTTTTGTGTGAGTACAGCTGCTAGGGACGAATCCGAAGCGAAAGTATACAAGCTAAAATCTCTGCCGAAATCCGGGCTCTGGAGGGAAGGTGCTTCGGCTATAGCTTTCTTGATCTAGTCGAAAGCTTCCTTTTCGGGCTGATTCCATTTGAAGGTATCATTTTTCTTAATCATTCCCTGTAGTGGCTTAACTATTTGGGCGAAATATGATATAAACTTACGTACAAAATTGATCTTACCCAAAAAGGACTGCATTGCTTTCTTACTACTGGGGGGAGGAATCTGAGCAATGGCTTTCGCACGTTCTGGATCAACGACAATGCCTTGCTTAGTTATGATATGACCCAGCAAATTTCCTTCTGCCACGGCAAAAATGCTCTTCTTTGGGTTGAGCGAGATACCGTATTTTCTGCACCTTTCGAAGATCTGTCTGAGGTGACGCAAATGATCCCCCCGATGTTTAGAAAACACAGTGACGTCATCCAAGTAGACCACCACACTCTGGCCTATCAGACCCCTGAATGCTATATCCATAGCTCTTTGGAAAGTTGCTCCTGCGTTGATTAATCCAAAGGGCATACGCCTGAATGCGAAGGTTCCCCACTTAGTCCGGAAGGTAGTCTTTAACCTATCTGGTTCAGCCACCAGTACTTGATTGTAGCCAGAGAATCCGTCCAACAAAGAGAACATTTCTGACCCGGACACTTCTTGTAATATTTGCTCCATAGGGGGCACCGGGTAATTATCTTTATTCGAGGCCCGGTTTAAGTTTCAGAAATCCACACATAAGCGGATTTCACCTGACTTCTTTCGTACCAGAACCAAATTGGACACCCATGTGAAATGGCGCACTTTAAAGATAATGCGTGCATCTAGAAGTTTTTTGAGTTCCTTCAGAATCAATGGTTCCATCGTAGGATGTACTTTCCTGAGCTTTTGTTGGAAAGGTTTTATATTTTCTTTGATGGGTATCACATGTTGTATGATTCGAGTATCGTATGTGCGTAAGTCCTCATATGTCCAAGCGAACACGTCACGATACTTGTGGAATAGCTGAGTGAAATCCTGAGCCTCTTGGGGGGTACAGTCCTTCCCAAGGTTGACGAATTTAGGATTATCCTCTGATCCCAAGTTCACTTGTCGATGAGCTAAGATAGAGCTCTGTACTTTCGCATTTGGGGGCCCACGGAAACGATTTTGCAGATCGAAAAGCTTCTCAAGTGATACCACCCCTTTAGGCATGGGATTTCCTTTGACTTGCTCATACTCCTTTTGCATAGCTTGGTCGTGCTCATCTTCATCTATAGCAGTGTCTTTGAATATCTCTGAGTTACACATAAAATCCAGCACCTGTTGATCATCATCGAAAACGCGCAAATTAGTGATATTGTCTGGCACGGAGGGTTTATATATAACTTCAATAGAAAAACCATCCCTCAAAGGGGTAAATCTGGTAGCAGCATTAGCCAGAGTATCTGCCGCTGCATTATGCATTCTAAGAACAGATTTAATTCCAAAAGCGTCAAAAGCAGAAATTAGTCGCCATACCTCTTGCTGATACGCCTTTAAATGTGGAGACAAACACTGAATAGTATTGCGTACCTGCCGAGTGATAATCTCGGAGTCTCCAATGACCTGTAAGCATTTTACCTTCAAATCCAGCGCCTTTTTAAGCCCAAGGATCAAAGCCTCATACTCAGCAGTGTTGTTGGTGCATTGGAACTCCAGCCGACAAGAGATTAAGAATTTTTTCTTGCGAGGATCAAGCAAGACGCAGCCAGCACCAGAACCATCGAGATTTTTGGAACCGTCGTAATACAAGGTCCATATTTCACTTTCCGGGCCCTTGGGGGTAGTGGATTGCGGAGGAATTTCGGCTTGGTGTAAGACAGTTTGGGCTTGCTCTTCTGCGACGAGTGCTAATTCAGATTGGACCTCGGGGCCTACTGAAGATTGAGGAGGTCGGTAACATCCAAAAATGGCCTCCAGGAAACACATACCAAGTTCCTCCTGGGCAAAGCTGATGGGTTCATTTGTGGCATCCAAATCAGTTACAATGTGTTTCATGTAGTAGATAATCTAATCAAGGAAAACAATGATTCAATCATGGTGGTAGTAGATAATCTAATCAAGGAAACTCATTTTATTCTACTGTGATCTACTTATAAGACTATTCAAATTGCTAATATCTTTATGAAGGAAGTGTTTTGATTGCAACATACCTAAAGTAGTTATATCAAACATAGATGTAAAATTGACCTCTCCCTTTTGGAAGGCTCTCTTCCAATGTTTGGGATTCAAGGATCATTTCAGTACTGCATACCATCCACAAATGTATGGGAAGACCGAACGAGTGAACCAAGATCTCGAAGACATGTTAAGAATGTATGTTATGCATCCCAACAAGTGGGAGGAATATTTACATCTGGAGGAATTTTCATACAACAATAGTTATCATGTGTATTATCCTTGGCATAAGATACCGTAAAAACTCTCGTAAAATGAGTGTTGTTGAATAATTAAATATTATATGGATATTAAAAGAAGAATATTCCTATAATTCTTAATTACAAGAATATTAAAATAATTAATTCTTAATTCTTATATTGACAATAATTTCTATTATTCTATGTAACTAAATTATATTTCCAAGTGGTTATTTTTTGTTTTGTTTTAGAAATAATGAGTCATAGTTTTATAAAAAATATCGATAAGTGGTATTTTTCCCATAAGGAAAAAACAAATATACCTTGAAAAAAACATGAGATATTTATGGATGATTTATTGGATGATTTTAGAATTTAGAAAAATATGATTTACGGAGAGATTTATGGATGATTTATGAAGTGATTTTAGAATTTATGAAAAATAGGATTTATGGAATGACTTTATGATTTCGAAAAGAAATTTCATTCTCGTGATTTAAATTATTTTAAGCCTATGGGAAAATATGAGAACTAATTAAAAAATACATATAGAATCAAGCCAAGTGAGAGGAAGGAGGGATTCCAAGCATGCATTAAAATATAAGTAACTATGCTCTTTGAAAAATATTGTGTTTGCATATGGTGTATGAAGAAATAAGAATCAAATTTATTTGCTTGAAAATTTTCATATGATAAAAGTCAAGATTATTTTCGTAGGAAAATATCCATGGACTTTCATGCATAGAGGACTAGGTAATTTTTTCATTGAATTGTTAAAAAATTTCATGCGCATTGAATTCTTAAAAAAATTCATGCACATTGAATTCTTAAAAGGTTTTCATGGCTTAGAATAATTATGTGAATTGCATGAGTTATTGGAAAATAGGGTACAAACATGTCTTCCTATCTCCCATACCCTGATATATGTGTAAAAAAATAAATATGTTTTTGTAAATGAGCCCATTCTCGCCAAAAGCCTCTTTTATATTTGGAAAATTTGTTTTCAACTTCTCGAAAAAAGCGTCCAAAGTTGATAAAAAAAAAGAAAATTATTTAATTTTTAAATATTAAAAAATGGGTTATAAATATTCATTCGAATCTTCCAAACCATGAAACTTTTCTAAAAAATTAGAGAGGTTTTCTTTAATGAACCTGTTCCCAAATATATATATATATATATATATATATATATATATATATATATATATATATATATATATATATATATATATATATATATATATATATATATATATATATATATTTTTTTTTTTTTTTTTTTTTCAAAAATTCATTTCGATATGTTTGAAAACCATGCCCAAAGTTGATGAGTAAAACATGAAAAATAGAGTAAAACAGAGTGCAACAATTTGATTTGTCAGTGTGATAAAAATATTTGTTTATATACATATAGAGATAACTATTTTTTTAATTTTCTTGAAAAGAAATAAATTAATTGCATGCATAAACAAATAACTATTAAGTTTGATATTTATTCAAAGGTGATAAATTATTCGCATGCATAGAAATAGAACAATTATGTTGATATTTCTTTAAAAGAAACAATTTATTCGCATGCACAAAAATAGAACAATTATGTTGGTAATTCTTCAAAAATAATTAATTTATTTCATTTAAAAGATTACCAAGTATGTTCTCATGATGAATATGTACTAAAATTTTAAAGAGAAATATTGGACCCTTGAAGAGAATATGTTCTTATGTGCATATGATTAATATCTAGTATATTTGATCTACTAAAATGAATAGGTGAATTTACATGCATGGGGAGCTTGAGCCATGCAGAAAGAGTTAAGTACCATTTTTGAGAAGAAGTTCACATAGAACCTTTGCATAAAGACAATTGGTTGTGTTATTTGAGAAGGACTTGTTATTCATGCAATTTCTTGAGTAAATATTATAGATTTGTTTTATGTGTGAAATGAGAGGAAAATATTTTGTATTGCATGCATAATAGTTAGTGAGTTAGATAAAAATTTCAAAAAGAATAATTAATGTGTTAGATTCTTTGGAAAATAAACATACATATTTGTATGCAAATACATATTTGTTGTGTTAAAACTCTTCAAAAAGAAGAGAAGAGAAAAACATGTCCTTGTATGCATTATTGAATTAGATTGTTGGAGAGGAAAACTCATAATCACATTCTTTATTGTGTTAAGATTACTTTGGAAAATTCTTTAGAGAAACATATAGACTTGCATGCATGTAAATGTATAGTTTTGGTATTAGATTTTTACAGAAAAAGAAGGTGCAATCAACTAATGTTGATTGTGTTAGCCTTCTTTTGGGAAAAATAATATGCATTTGCACACCTAAGGGGATTAGCTTTGATATTAGCTTTATTTTGGGAGAAGATTACATATAGTTATTGGGATACATATTTTGGTAAGAGGAGTATGTCTCTTTGCGTGCATGAAAGAATAAATATTACGCCTTTGATCCCTTGGAAAATAAAAGTGTTTATTTTTCCATGCAAGATTTATTTAGTTTTCCTTCGGAAAGAAGTATACGTCCCACATGAAAGAAGAAAAATCTATCATGTTATTTTCTGTTGGGGAGGACAAGTGGTTGCATAGACGAAATTATAACTGTTATGTTAACTTTGTTTAGAATATAGCTTGCGTTTTTTTACATAATAGCTATTGTGAATAGTTCTACTGTGGAAAATATGTTTTTTTAAATGGACATTTATTCACATGCATACATATAGAATCTATTTCATTAATCCCTTTGGAAAATAAAACATAATAGTAGGAACAAAGAAAATATCTTGTTGGGCTAGTTCTCTTGAAATATTGTTATGAATTTGCATGCACAAGAACAATATCTATTATGTTAGCTTTTCTTTGGGAATAATATGAAAGTTCCTGCAATTTTAGGTTAGCATTTTGTTTGAAAGATAACACTTGATAGTGATTTTCTCGTTACTAATTCACGTGCAACGATGTTAAAGAAGGAATTTCATGATATTCTATTTATGTTTTATGCATGCACACAAATAGAATTTAAAGTGTCACTAATAAAGATTGACTATTGGTTAATTAATATTTTATGTTCTATCCGATCATGATATCAAGTGCGATGATGAAAAAATGGAAGGAAATGAAGGTGACTTGTGAAAAGGATAATTCATGTTTAACATTATGGCAAACAAATATTTGTTGGTTGATGCATATTTAGGAATT
The DNA here is from genome assembly GCA_034641835.2 of Pinus albicaulis. NCBI lineage: Eukaryota > Viridiplantae > Streptophyta > Pinopsida > Pinales > Pinaceae > Pinus > Pinus albicaulis. The sequence continues at coordinate 1,651,920,957 of CM076578.1, read as the reverse complement.
CCAACTTTTGGTTGATCCAATGATCAGAAGAATGAGGTTGCAAATAATTAATGTTCATGGATTCGTGGGTAAATGATATCATGATGCTTGTAATAACTTATAACTAGTTATGCTTCAATTCATATGATAATTAGTTGTACTATTTTATGAAAATGGTAAAGGGATGAACTCCATTATAACCATTGAGTGAGGGATGAACACCCACATGAGCATTAAATAATAAATAAAATAAAAAAATGGTTTTCACATTAGGAGGTTCCCAGGGTATATTTGGGTCTAATGATGTGATTATTTGTTGTGGCATTTTTATTATGTTAATTCCTTTCATGATGTGATGTTTATATTATCAAGTATGTGATTTACTAACTAAGTTAAAATTTATGAAATTGATGCAAGGTTACTTTAGGAAGTTTAAGTTAATATGATATAACAAGGGAAGTTAATAATTGTGTAATTAATTATTTTTTTACTAAATATTACTCTATGTAATGATGATGGTTTATCAAATGGTCATTGAATGGAATATGGAAAGTAATTTAGAAGGTTATGCATTGGTAAACGTTGAAAAAATTTCCTAACTCCATACGTTTTCATGTGAGGTTATTGAGGGATGTTACATGATAGATATTTAAATATGAGCCCATTTGAGGTGTTATACGGATGAAGGTATAAGACACCTACTAACTGGAATAATCCTAAAGATAGATTAGGACCATATATATTGGCCAAAATGGAGAGATTAGTAAAGAAAGCTCAGAAAAACATAAAATATTCCCAAGATAGGAAGAAGGATTATGTTGATAAAAAATGGACTTATCGATTAGAGTTGGGGATCATGTACTTGTATGAATCAAACAAAAGAAAGTAACCTTGATATGGAAGAGTTCTGCGAAAATTTCCCCTCAATTATATGGTCCCTTCCGAATATTGGAAAGAATTAGACCAATGGCATACTAATTAACATTAACCAGTCATGTCAAAATTCATGATGTATTTCATGTTTCACTATTGAAGAGATATGTATATGATCCTAGACATGTTATTCATTGAAAAGATATCCAGATAACATTAGTTTTTTTTAATAGTAATATTCATGCAATGATTAACATGAGTTAATTATAGTGAATGTTGTTGTACCAGGACGAGGTAGATGGAGAGTTAATGGTAGAACCTGAGTGTATTCTCGAGCGGAGAGAAATAGCTTTTTGGAGGTGAGCCATCACCCAGGTTAAAGTGTAGTGCATATATATTTTCCCGAAGAGGCCACCTAGGAGAATGAGAACTTCATGTGGAAAGTGTACCTTTACTTGTTCCAATATTAAAATCAACACCGAGGATAATGTTACATACAAGTGGGGGAATATGTAACAACCACACAGATCATGTAAATATTTTTTATTTACTTTACTATGCAAAGACTCAGTAATTCCTAGAATAGGTAAAAGTCAAGAACAAAAATTTGAGTGGATAAGTTTATTTTTTATTTTCTTAAGATTTATTATGCTAAATCAATGGAATTACGAGAAAATACTTTTAAAATAAGTCTTTAATTTTTACAAGTAGTTGAGATATTTATTTCCTTCTCTTGAGAGATTAAAACTTCTCATTTATTTGGAAGAGTACAAGGAGGGAAAGAGAGGAGAGAAATATAGTGGATAGAAAAGAAAGGAAAAGGAAATCATGTGTAGGGAATTGCTAAGGAGAATCTGGACACTTCCCAGGGTATTCTTGATCTAGTCGAGAACTAGTGGAAACCCAAAAGTTTAAGAGTTCTTGACTAGAATGCAGGTCTTGAGGTCAAGGAACCAGTACTAACTGTTAAACAATTTTGGAAAATTAAAGAGGCTCGGGGGGAATTGGATGTAATTTCCAATCTCGCTGGTTAGGAGGAAAAGTATATTTTCTCTATTAATTCCCTGATAAACTTAGGATGCAAATAATTACTTTGATTTTAATTGGAAATAATATCTATGCTACAACAAGTGTATTTCTCTTATGTATATACATGTACATATTTATCTAATATCAATGGATTTTATTGATGGTTGTTCATAATTATATCTCTGTTAAGTTAAGAAATGTATGAGAGCATACAAGTTCAGGCTAAGATAATTTAATGAACCTTTTGGTGTTTTATTTTAAAAAAAATTGGTAGCAATTAACCCTATAATTTTGATCTGAAGCACGCTCTGAAGAAAAACTATGGTTTGTTGTGGAACAATGATCCCTACAGTGTCAGAACCATTTCCTGCTCCCTCTGTTGTCATTGTCCCCTAATGTAAGGTCTAATATGAGTGATCTCTAGATGGGGCCTCCTGGGGGAGGGGATATCCCCCTCCTTAGAATTTTTTCTCATTGGCATGACTTTTCCACCTAATTCCACCTTTTCCAGTTCCAACCCACATAGAGGAAAGCAACTTGAATCGTTGGCTCTTGGTGCATAATGGCAGGAACACATGATGGGTCATCGCCTTGCTAAGACAAGAAAAAACTCCAATGTGGTGATCCCCAATAACCATATTGAAAAACCCCACCAATTTATGTAGGAGAATGCAATTATCTACAAATTCATAGGTATCTATCCTAGGGAAGTTGATATTTTGCCATGAATCAAACCCAAGTGACAAACAAAAGCTCCCTTTGATCTTTGCCTGTGGGCCAAGGGTTTCTTCACAGTAATTTTTGAAGATTTGGAATATTAAAAATGAATCCTAGACAATAGACCTTACTTCACAAAAAAAATTTGTGTTATTTATGAGGTAGTAGGAACCTTGCTATAATCTCAACAAGGAACAATTCCTAGCTACCCCGATTTGTGTCTGATTTTTGGGTTGGATATTCTTGAACTAATTTGTAACTCCATAGGTAAATTTTTCCAGGTTTCAGAGATCAAATGATGTAGAATATTCTCTTTGTATGCTAGGATCTTTTTTTATATGAATATTTCACAGCCTTTCCCAGAGTTGGTGGAAACATAATACTAGGATGAGACCTAGTCTCAACAACTGGACTGTGAGGATCTCACATTTAAGTGAATATTGTGGAATGAATATGGAAATCTCTTTCTCGACTTCCATCAACAAGTCCCGACCCCTATGGTGGCTCCTTCCTCAGACAACTTCCAAGAATTTCATAGACGAGGTCATCCTCCAAACAAAGTTCCCCTTTCTCTTTCCCAAGGAAATGTCGTGCATGAAACTTCTAGCTGAATGACAAAACCCTCGCATGAAACCTCCATACACCCCTCTAGTAGTACTCAAGAAACCCCAAATATCCCTAAAGGAAACTGCTTGTCTCTCTTAGCTGAATCTACTCAGCTGGAATCGACAACATGATCATGGGTTGAGCCTCAAACCTGAGAAACAATGGAAGTAGAGCATGGATTGGAGAATGAAAAGAGTAAGTAGCGGAGAAAATGAAAAACCTCAGAGGCTCAAACTAATAGTAAATAAATCCTCCTATTTCTTGCTCAAGTACGCCAAGGTTTAAAAAAAGAAGTGAAATTGGATCAACTCAACTCCGATGAGAGGGTCATGGTCGCCTACCTATGAAGCTAGGAAAAAGATGGATCTTTGGATATTCCCCAGCATCAACTTGATCAGTTATATCAAATTTACAAAGAATATTAGAAACTACAGGCCTCCTTGGAATCCCATCTTCAAATAACCTTGGTTCCTCGGCAAGAAGATACACCCACACAGAAGACAGAGCCTAGCCTGGGCTCTAGGAATATGGGAACAATACCAACCTTTGAAGTGATCCGAAAAGTAGAGGAAACCTTGGTCAAATCAAGCCAAACCAAGATACTGATGAAGTATTACCAATGATCTCTCCCTCCTCCCCCTCATCAAAGTTGTTATCATGGAATGTACGAGGCCTCAAATCCGATGGAAATTTGAGGTACCTAAAGGAAATAATTCAAGTTCAGAAGTCAAACAACATATTCCTACAGGAAAATAATGTGACATAGGAAAGACTAAAATACATTTCCAATAGGAGATGGCCATTGACACAATGTATGGCTCTACATGCAAGAGGTAGTGTGGGGGGTAGAGAAATCCTCTTCGACCCTCGATCTATCACCTTAAGACAATGAGTTTCCAACCCACATGCCCCTTTAGGTTAATTTGATTGTATCAAATCTTTGGAGAAGGTATGGTTCATAGGAATTTATGACCCCACCTTACCGGGGATGAAAGCAAGATTTCTCCTCAGTCTGCAGTATCTAAAGGATATTTTGGGGGATACCAATTGGATTGTGGTAGAGGAATTAAACTTGGTAAAGGATCTTAACAAGAAAAAAAGAGGCATTCAGTAGTTTGATCTAATATCTTCGAATTTCGAGGAAACTATCCAAGATTTGGGAGCCGAAGATCTCAACTTTAAGAATGGGGCCTTTACCTGGAATAATCAGTAGGAGGTAAGTATCAAATAGCCTCAAAATTGGATGGATTTATTATCTCATAATATCCTCTAGTAGGATCTATATTTCCAGGTAGAGATCAAGCTAATGGCTCCTTGTAATTGGGTGTTCCACTTTAAATCATTTTGGCTTGAAAAAATGGGTCTCTTGGCTAATATGAAAGATTTGTGGCAAGAAATAAGGGTGATGGGGAAGAACCCAATGGAAACCTTCCAAATAAATCTCAAGGAATTAAAATGAAAAATCAAAGAATGGAATATATCCAACTTTGGAAATATCCATCGGGAGAAGCTGTAATATTCCAAAATTAGATTGCAACTAATTGGAATATTAAAGTTTTGTTTTGTCACTTAGATAGATGAGTACATAGGTAGGGAGACCCATAAATATATTTATAAAGAATAAAACCACTTCTCATGTGAATGTGGATCATCATTTCAGCTAAATAAAGCACCTTTGTGTGTGAACAGGGGCTAGAGCATGTGGACAGGGTTAAAGTTGACCAGATTAACAACACTGCTATAGAGATAGTAGAGGATTCATGGAGGACAACTCGGTCATTTAGGAGGAGTGTATGCATGACAATAGCTCCTTTAATGAGTGGGTCCCAGGGTGAGGATGCTCACCAATCATAAAAGGAAGAGGATGACAACATTAGAGGACATGGATTTGTATTATTTATTTTGATATTTTTAGATCTGGATTTGTCATGTGACATTTTTATGCATGCTTTTGCTATTTAGCAGGGTCTGTAGTGCTGTGTAGTGCAAGGGTGTTCATGAGCGGGAATCCCACCCTCATCCTCGGGGGACTTCGAATGCCTACCGAGGAGAGGTATCCAGAGCTACATTTCCACTATTCGGCATTGGCCAAGCTTCACTCTTCATCTACAACCCAGTCTATTCTAGATTTTTGTTGTGTTGTAGGGTTGCAACAATGGAGGGTTGATAGACCCAACTTCTGAGCTTTTTTTTCAGTGGAGTGATAATCCTTTCATCCAAGAGGCTTGTGAGTAAATCGTTGGTGAATTATTTTGATATCTGGTAGGAGGCCAAGTAGCTACCATTAGCTACAACGCCTTTTCCCTCAAGGACTATGTTATTTTAGAAAGCAGCTGCAACAATAGGTTTATTAACCTAGTTGGAGGAGTTGTGTTTCCTATGTAGGGATCAACCCTTCATTTAGGATATCTATTGGAGGAGGATCATCCATTACATATTTTAGATCAGCCACCTCCTATTAACATTCCAGTTGTAGAGATTATTCAGCCCTAGGGCCACATTTTCTATTTTTGTATAGTGTGTATTTCCGGAAACCTTTTCTAGGTTGTCTTGGAAATAATTCTTGGGGCTTGGATCTATATCACCAAAAATTTTGGAGCCTTGTAGCAACATATATATGTATTTCCATTTTCAGATGTAGTTATCTTCTCATAGACAACACAATTTTGACATTCCGAATTTTATTGTATTAACAACATTTTAGATTTAGGTGTATACTTTCATGGGAGGCTTGTTTGCCCAACTTGAGTGATATTTTCCTCAAGACTTCGTACCTAATTTGATATTATAATCAAAATAAAATGGCTTTATTGTTGTCTCATGTTTTGATCTATTAATATTTCTGCATATTTCTAGTTTTATGTACTATATTTCTACTTTCCCAATTTTGGGATATTACTGTGGTATCAGAGCATAATCTTGGCTCATCCTATGAGACATTTTATCTATTCCATCAGAAGAAGAGGAAGCTTCTCACATAAAGGAGAATATCTATAGAAGAAGCAAAGGAAAGGCTCCATTATTAGGAGAAAGGAAGGGAAAGGAGTTCTCAAAACTTCTTCTCCAAACTATCCAGGGTATTAATAGAGACATCAAAGAGATGAGGATGGAGAGATATAGAAGTCTCCAAGAGGGTTTTCAGATGAAGAAAGCTCCAATATTTCACATTATTGGTGTGAGAATTTAGCCTCACAAGATCCACAACGTTGTACCATACCTACATTCTTAGCAAGAGACGAAGAGGACGGAGAAACACCAAAGGAGGAGACTCTTGGTGGCTATCTCTAAGAATATGAATCTCAGTCGAGAAGATTCAAGGAGCATCTAAAATTCCAAAGGTTTTTTTAAATCAAAGAAAATATAAAACCTAGTAACCACAATAGAAGAAGAGGTTGCATGCAACACACTTTGGGTAGATTCTTTCTGCCTACTTTTGATGGGTCACCCAAGTGCACAACCAAGGCTTAGGTAAGGAAGTTGGACACATATTTACAACTGCATCAAGTTTTAGAAGAAGAGGCCATTAGAGTATCAACACTACACCTTGAATGTAAGGCTAATGAAAACATGAATTTGGGAAACACTTTTTGCCATTTTTTGACGTTGAAAAATGTAATTTTCTATGTTTTTTCAACTTCAACTCCACTAAACTCATATTTTCAATGAAAATTATGCTTTGACATTAAAAAAAAAAATATTGTAGAGAATTGTCTTTCCTCCATACTCATATTTAAAAAAAAAAAATATTGACATATAGAGGGATAAATTTGTTGTTTACTAACTACATATACTTGAAATTTTTAGGAAAACATAATTAGTCACTTTTTGAACCCTAACTTTTTTTAGGGATGGTTATTAATTTTTTGAAAATAAACCATATCATCATAATCTACATAGACTACACTACTGCAGTGACTATTTTTTGGTAATTTTCAGATTAAATCACTATTTTCTATTAATTTTGAAATGGACGAAGACAAACAAACGGTGATGTTTGAGTACATTTTATGAGCCCTACATTTTCTTTTCAATGTGATCGTCAATAAGAAAAATGAGAATACCCTTTTGAAGAAAACATGGAGAGGAATTGAAATATGATTTTTCTGGCTTTTTTGGTGTTGTCATTTTAAAGTTACTGAATTTTCATTTACTGCAATTTTCAGAACAATGAAATTCCACAGTGACACAGTTTATTATAAAATTAATAACAAATTGAAATTTTTAATGAAACTCTACAAATATTACATCATTAGAAACTAGATTCAGAGATCAATCTAATGGTACTAGGTCTGAAATATAACATTTTGTTTTTGTAGGTGTTCCGCCCCTCCAAAGCTGCAGGTTCCTAAAAACTGCTGAATTTCTTGGGTTTTTCATTGACCAAAAACTCTCGAGTGAGATAATTTCTCAGGCGAGAAATGTTAAACTCTCGACCAAGAGTTTAAACCATCACAGGTTAAATTTAACCGTGAAGGTAAAATCTCGACCGAAATTTTTACAAAATCTCGACCAAGAGTTTGTGTGCGAGATTTTACCCAAGGCAGACTCTCGGGTGAGAGTTATATAACTCTCGTTCGAGACTCTATTAAAATTTTGGGCGAGAAGTTTAATTGAAACATTTTACCGTTAGTCGACGGAATCCTGCGAAGATTCATCGTATCGTCGCAATGTTTCGAGCGAGAGTTGCATATAAATATTCTCGTTCAAAATATTAAATCCAAAATATTCCACACACCATTCTAAATCAAAGAAGAATTTTTTTTTAGGGTGCGAAGGTGCGAAGTTCTTTTGGGTGCGAAATTTTTTTAGCGAAGTTTTTTTGGGTGCAATTTTTTTTTTAGATAAATGTTGAGGAACTTGTAAATGAGAATATTGAAAACAAAAATGTCGAAGAGAATATTGAGGAACTTGTCAACGAGAATATTGAAAACAAAAATGTCCAAGAGAATATTAATATCGATCTCACTACTGAGTCAATAGTTTCTTCAATTTGAATTTTGTATTTCTTTTTTTAAAACATTGTAGTTCAAGATAGTTTTAAAATTAAAAATATATGTATGTGCCAATTTCAAATTAGAAGTTAATATTTTTTTTTTATGCAGGGACATAATCAAACCGACAAGAAGATACTACCACACCTCGCATTTCACTGCAATTAATTGGAAGTTCTAAGAATGTTGTATAAGACTACAACTTTATATAGAATATGGATCCAACTAAAATTTAAGAATTAGGACCACCAATGCCTGAATGGACAGTTCAAGATAAAATAAATTTGGGGTTGAAACATCTTTTTGAAGGTAAATCTATCAGGGCACAATCTCAAATGTTACGTAGATTTTTAAAGCACAAATCTCTCAGAAATGCTATGGAATTATTAGGCATTAAAAGTCAGAAAGAGGTTTTATTAAATCAATTGGTATCAAAATATGTGATGTTGGTGCTTACCACACTATCCAAAAACTGATCTCAAGTTGAAAAGAGTGCTAGTAGAGAAATTTCATCAGGTGTAATCATGAAACAAACTGCATCAAGTCGGTTGATGTCAGCAACTTCAAAAGCATTTAAAACATCAAGAAAAAGTTTATGGAGACATACAAAATTTAGAATTCAATTAGATGAGAATGATGAACTTGCATGTTGGGCTAATATCTGCAGGCATCCATATCATGATTGAATTCCCGATGGTGAGAGGGATAGGGTAAAAGAGTTTTGGAATTTGAATTCTTGTGTGTCGCCAAATGAAAGGGACGTTGTGCGATGTCGTATATCTAAGGGAGTTTATGAAACTCATGAAAAACATATAACACAGGTCAGTCAAGTATAATTATTCTAGAACTTTATGGAGAGTAGTACTGATGTGAAGGTTTCCCTTAGCACATTTGTGAAGATTAAACCATGGTATGTCAGGCCTATCACTATTTGAGACACATGTTGTTGTCGATACCATGTACAATTCGAATTATTTTATGAGAAATTTGTAAATTTTGGCATAAAATATTGGTCAAATGACCCCCCTCCTTCAAGTGTTCATGAATTTTTATTGAAGATATTATGTGCACGAAATAATAATAAATTATTTTATAAATCAGAATGTTCTCATTTGTCACTCTACGATGCAAAGTATCCCATTGATCCTAATGATCCCATACTGTCAAATCTTAGTCTGAATTGGAAGCGATATGAAGATGTTACTTACACTCCTGTTATATATTCAAGCACAACATCAAAAAGGATCACTTTACTGCACAACAACATTTCAATGACATCTTTTATGGAGAAGTTCAGGGTGCATATATACAAATATATTAAGCACTATCATATAGCACAATGGCAAGATTTAAAATTCAAGCAATCACGTGTTGTGTTCCCAAAAGGAACAATATTATCAATGGTTTATTTCACTGAGAATTACAAGTTTAGTCCATAAAAGGAGATATAGAGTGAGTATTATCATTTAGACCAAGTATCTATATTTGTGCATATTTTGTATAGACATATAGAGCTTGATACGATGGTTTTGATAATGATGACAATAGTCGTGAGGTGATTAAGAAGTGCCATTTCTACATCAATGATGATCGAACAAATGATAAATGTTTTGTTCAACATTTTTTAATATTATTTATAATGAATTTTTGAAACAAGGGGTCACTGTTAAAGAAAATTGGGTATGGGCAGATGGTTGTTTTGGTCAATTTAAATCAGCAAGATCATTCTTTTGGTTGTCTCATCTTCATAAGAGAACCAAAATTTGACATACATGGAATTTATTTGAGACAGGGCATGGAAAAGGAGAGCACGATGGTATTGGGGCATGTGTAAAATGTGCACTTAGGAGACATCAATTGAATCACTCAACTTCTTGACTTGAAAATTCTTTAGATGTTGTTAATTGGTACAAAGACAATTTAATTCATGTATCGAACCCAAGGATGGTTGATGTGCATAGGTAAGCGTACACATTTAAATAACAATATATTATACATGTATAGAGATATATGTGTATACATGTGTGTGTATTTTTTTATCAAAAAAATATTAAATATTGTTGAAAATTTTACTCATACATGTGTGTGTTTTTCTCAAGCAGGTACTTTTAGAATATTGCAATGGGTGATGTTGATAGATCGTTTCCATTTAATTGCCTTGAAATCCCTCAAATAAGAAGTTTACACTTCATTAGGAGTAAGAACATGTAAAATATGCATTTCATTAAGAAACAAAAGTTCTCTTGATTTTGTTTTGCATGTATTGATTAGGCAGAGTCCATCGATGACTGTGATGTTGGAATCACGATTTCCGTTAGACCAAAACCCATAGGCTTTAGTCTCTGCTACAATCACCAGAGTTAGGATCCATGAGAGGTGGTTAGTCCATGTCGTGAAACACACGGGGAGCATTGAACCCAAGGAAATGGACAATGAAGTGGTTGTGATTGACAATGATTATGATCATGTTTTTGATATGGTTAGAGCAGGTCATGTCTTCGTTGTCATTGCACCAGAAAAATAATAAAGTAAAAGTGCATTATTATTTATTCTGATGCACTATGTATAAATGAACGTTGCTGCAAGAGTATAATGATCCATCAAATTATACATACCCAATTGTTTCAATGGTGTTAATGGGACATTTATTTGAATAAGTAAAGAAATGTAAAGATCATATTATATTTCAAGATTACCAGCTAGAGGTTATTTATGCCCAATATAGTCATTTGGTCATAGCAACTCGGTTGTAGTTGAATAAAGTGAAGAGTAGAAAAAAACGATGAAAATGGAGGTCATTGATAGATGATCATGATGCCATTCTGGAAAATTTTCCACTAGCACATTTCATATGAGTGGAACACATTGTTCAAGATGAATAATGAACTTTTATTCTAGGGTTAGAACATATAATTTCTACAATGTATTGGACTTTATATAGTTTAGGACTATATTGTGGATTTATTTAAAATAAATGGAAATGTGGATGGTTAGATGTGTGTTGGTATGAACAATATATTATGATCTACTGGAAAAGGGTGCTTTGCTAGATAATTAAGTTATGGTGATTTAATGTGTCCATGATGTTTACTCCTATATGATCTTAACTCGCCCCTTTTTTTGCATGGATACGATGGTGATGAATGAATATTTAATTACATATATATTATTGTATTGTTAGTTTAGTTTTGATATCAAATTTCATCATATTTGCATCACATCAACCATAAAATCGTTCCATGGAAAACAATTAATGCACACAATTCTAAGCACACAAGTAATGTACATACAAACTTAGTTTCAAATGAATATCATATTAGCATTAGAGATGTACTTAATAAACTCATAGCATGTCATGAATGCATTTAGTATTCAATAAGAATAGTGATCAAGGAATTTATTCATTAATTAGCAATTGAATGTGCATAACTCTAGAATTTGGGTTTAAAGGGCTGAAAAAATGACTTTTGGGTTTCTCATCACTTTTTTTATATTTCCAAAATCTTATTCTTTCATTATTTATCTAGGGTTAAGTTACTTAAATAGACAAGTTAGCAAATCCTTTCCCCTTAAGAGCACTAATTCTCCAATTATATGTGCACATAAATTTTAGTTTGTGGTTTATGGTAGTGATAAATTGTACTAAGTGTTCAATTACTATGTAAAAATAAACATATGAGTTAGGTGTATCAATTAAAAAATATAGGGAAAGTGATTTTTGAAGAAGGTATGGGTCATGTACTCCATCATGTGAAGACCCTCCTGTAGTTTAGATTTGATGTGGCTAATCTCTTCATTATTGTCTCTTCTCATGATGGAGGTCTCCTACTTTTATTTTCCATCTCCTTGTAGTAAGGAAAATCTATTTTTGAATGTGCATTCATGTTGGATAGTCTTACTGCAAAGAATGAAAATGATGATGCTAGAAAAATGGGATACTAGCATAAATATGTTTTTTAATGTGCAATGATGCTGGATAGTCTTACTGCAAAGAATGAAATTGATGTTTAGTTGCAATAAAAGATTTACATGGAGTTAACATTGACCCACCCACTGACATTAATGATTTCCATCATTTACTTCTCTACCTTATGCCATCACCTTAAGTAGTTAGAAATATTTTCTGGAAAATTTTTACATTACAAAGCACACCTTTGAAGCACTAAAGTGTAGGGGATCTATTGCATATAGGAATTTTCTTATGAGTTTTGTGTTCCTATAAAATGTTCAACTAGTTGTCCACATGGCTCAACTCAAGATGTTTGACTTCACAAAATTGGTTGAGAAACAAAAATTTGTGATTTGAAACAATGGTGAGTGGGAGGCCAAAGTGTATCCATACATGTGAAAATCATAAATCTATTTTTGAATGTGCATTGATGCTGGACAGTCCTACTGCAAAGAATGAAATTGATGATGCTAGAAAAATGAGATACTAGTATAAAGGTGTAATTATGGTGTGATTGAATGACTTATTAATCTTCTGACGATGTCCATGGAGATAGACTCCTATGGTTGATAGGGACCTATTAGTGGCTGATACAAGCCTATTTTATTGTTATTAGGCTTTGTTGTGCTACAAATGGAACCCTCACGAATGAATGATTCAATTTTATTCCATACTAATGGTTAATAAAAATTATGTGGGAGATATTGAAGTTCCTTATTGACACCAAAATGTTGTTTGTAAGAGGGAGAATGGGCATCTTTCAAAATAAAATCATGTATTGTGCTTTGTGGGTACACAGCTAATAAATTTTCTAAATAAAAATATCCTTGAGAATGTAATCCAAAATTGGAACTTGGTTCATATTTGTAATTTAAATGCTGCAACCTAAGTCACATGGTTCGGGTTCAAATTCAAGTTTGAAAATGATTAAGTTTGATTCAAATTCAAATTCTCTAATGAGGTTTGTAAGAGGTTCACTTTTAAATTTTACTATATATATTTTTCACTATATTTATAGATATAATATAGAGAAAATAAATTATTTCCTTGTGATTTCCATGATTGCAACATCCAAAAAATGATTGATATAGCTTTAGACTTTGAAGAATTATACCATATAAAATGAATTTGGTAAAATTAAAATGATACAATGTTCACTATTTTCAAGAAACCATGATAAAATAGAACACCATGAGAATATGAAGCACAATTTTTTTTTATAAAAAAATATCTTATTGCCCATAATAATGCCTCCTCCACTGATGCCAAACTCATCTAATAGGCTTTGCATTGATTTATATTTTTTGCAGGAAGCAACTCCTAGACTGATTTGACCAGAAGAATATGAATGTGTATTTTCTACTATTGGGAAGGGGTTGGTTTGTTAGGAAAGAATAAAATATAAAAGAACAACATAGAACCAAGGGGGAGGAGGGTGTGGACCATTTGTAACAAAAACAAAAATTGAAAATGAAACATGTCTGCATGTACAGATCTCACAATGACATGAAATATTATGAATAAAGAGGGAACAATACATATTAAATAGAGCAGGAACAACAGATAAGAAACTAACCCAATGTTATTTGCTATGGCACCGCCTCCTTATTTTTCCCTCTGTTGGAAGTATTAAACCTCCTACCACTAGTTTCTCTGTAGGGGGTTTATCTCATTTGAACACATACATGGAAGAGGGAAAGGAGTAAAACGGTCAAAGCGAGACAATGCTTTTAACTTGTTGTTGTGAAAACTGCCTTCTCCTCCCGTGCTTCACCGAAAGTGAATCATGTCCCAACATTTTCCTAGAATATATGAGCATTATAGAACATACCATATTAGTTATCACCACATCAATTTCATTTTCATAGGAAATGTAAAGCTCTTCCAAAGTGGAAGTGAGTTTCTTGCAACACCCAAACCAAGTTGCATAGAACTCCAAAAGTACTGCAAATAGTCACACAAAAAAATCATTCACATAAGGATCAACTAGCTTCAGAATTTTACATTGAGATATGGCCCAAACCACTGAAATAATCAAAATAGATTTTGAAAAACAGTTCTAATTAAATTTTCTTCCATTATTACTCAGGGGATTTGAAGAAAAATATTTGAGTGAACAACAACAAATCATTATAGTGATCCTAAAACAAGAAACTAAGGATTAAATTATAACACTCAACATAGTGTCCCTAAATATTAAACAAACAAGTATTTTTTTCAGACAGAATTCCCTAACATTACACAAAATAAAGGTTTCCACTTCATATTCTCATTATAATTACTAAGAAAGTTAAAAAACACAGCTACAGTTTGAAGAATGAAACTTTGTAATAACTGAAATCCAACTTTCCTAGACTGGTCATAACTGAACATTATTTACATTAAAGCTTGTATAGTTATGCTTATAACAACAATTTTAGTTAAAAAAACATAACTGCAATTTGAAGAATGAAACATTGTAATAACTAAAATCTAACTTTCCTAGAATAATCATAACTAAACATTATTTACATTAAATCTAGTATAGTTACTCTTATAACAACAATTTTAGTTTAGAATTACTAAAATTTCAGTACTTGTAAGGGTGAGGAATGATATCCTCTTTGAAGCTTGACTAGATCAAGTAGTTCTCATTAAAGTGGCTTCATATTAATGCTTACAAAGGATTTTTGGAAAGAAAAAGAAAAAGAAAAAATACCAAATTGACCTGAGTCTAACAAATAGACACAAGAATCAACTAGAATATGACCTATAGAGGAGACTCACAAATATACATGCATAACTATGTAAATACCACCTAGAATTAAGAGAGGAACACAAAAGACTCAAACCCATTAAAAGTAGCATAATTGGAGTTTTCTAATGAGTTTCAACTCGCTCAAGATAAAATCCACCTCCAAGCTTAAAATAGAAGTGAAGGGATAGTTATACATATCCCATTGATCCAAAGATGAATCTACTAATCAACAAATCACATAACCTAGGATCTAAGAAAACTTTTGTAGAGCTATTGGAATATAAAAAAGTAAGCAAGAAAACACCAAAGGGATCACATGGGAGATATGAGTGCTAGGTTCTTTGGTCAACACCCAACCTCCCGCGCTTCACGAATTAAATTGCCACCCACATTCAATGCATTAGGGGTCAGTTTTTGGGGCAGTTGAGGGTGGTGGAGGATGGGAGGGGTGGCCATGATGTAAAAATTATGTGTCACAATAGCTTGTATATATGGATGCATACCAGTAAGAGCAAAAAAATATGGATGCATATGAGTAAGAGCAAAAAAAAAGCTAATGACATAATAATAAAAAATGGAATTCTAACAAGTTTTTTAAGTTATTTTTTTTGGTGGGAAAAATCACATTGCAATTACATATACAATAATGGAGTTAAAAAAAAAAAATTTCATATACATATATGACTCCTGCCACACTAACTTGATGTACCGAATACAACAAAGCCTTTGTAAAAACATACTACTTATGCATTGAACAATTAATAATAAAGCGTGTCAGATTTTTGATGGCATATGTTCATGATTAATATGTGACCTTACAATCCACATCGTCCTTTGGATTATTTGGCTATTGACTGCTGAAATGCTTGGAAATCTACTCCAATTTCACTGAAGGCTGAAATAAGTTTAGGAATAATTTTAAGCAACATAAGCTTGAAGCCAGCAGAACTAATACTCTCATTCTCATACTCTGCTGCAACATTACTAGTACTCTTTTTCTCAGACTCTTCTGCAACATTTGATGGGAACGTACAGTCTTCTGAAAGTGATCCAAATTGAGCCCCTTTCACATACGCATCACATGCATGAAGAATACAATGACCTCATTTTTGAAAATTCTCTTTAACAAACATTTAAAAATGCTGCACAAATGATAGTCACTCGATTTAAAATGATTCAGAAGAAAAGGATTAAAAACAAAATAATTAGAACTAAAAATATGCCCAGATTCTACCTTTGGGGGCATGTGTAGTATGTACAACATTGAATTGCATGATAGGAGAAAGGAATTTTCGGTGTAGGCTAGAAACTCCTTCTCCCCTTTAGCTGAACCAAACTATTTGTCATATCTAGGCTCATTAAAGTAAGGATTAGCATTTAGTACTAGTCCTTGAATGGAATCAAGGACTTGTATAACGTTTGGTAATGACGGGTTCCCCATTTCATTTCCTCAGCCTGTCCATGTGTTTAAAATACTCAGACACACTTTCCAACTATCAAACAAATTCAGATTCAACCATAACCCACATGAATGGTAGTGTACTAACTGCAAAATTAAAAACCAATAGAAAGTGAAATGAGACCTCCATATTGAAGTTAAAAAAAAAAACTTGATCTCCAATTCAATTTAAAATAAAACAGTTCTAATTTTGTGCTTACAGGTGGTACATCAAGATATTCAGATGGAAAATGAATATCAAAAAAGAAAATCCCATCCTAATATTGAGTCCTAGCTGCTCTGAAAATCACAACCCTCAGAAAATCCATCATATCCTCATAGATTATCACAAATATTTTATCTGTCCAATCAATGCAAAATGTATGTAATAAGATGGGATAGGAATAACTATTGTGCATATATTATTATAGAACTAACAATTTCTTAGAACGTTATTATGTTATCAACACCGATAACCTCAAAATATCTTCCAATACATTAAAATATACAGTTTCGTGAAAATACTCTGTAGGGAGCATGCTTACATATTATTTTCATGAACTATTCAAATATTATTTCACTCAAACATTGGAAAGCTTTATGGGCTCAACCCATATGATTGACACCACTATTTCAAAAACCTTCAATCCAAACCTTGATCTATATTACATTAAACCAAAATAGTACAATAAAATATGACTTGAACAAGGAATTGGACACAATACCTTAGATTAAAATTAATAACTCTTTTTTTCATTCCGAAATTGATGAAGTTCATTCTGAAATGGATGAAATTCATTTGAATCATTGTGAAGAACTATCTCCAACAAGAACTACTCAAGCCCTATCTCTGTTCTTGATGTTTCTTCATTATATAAAGATTATTCATTTGTATCACCTTTAAAGAAATTATCAATAATATTTAAAGGTATTTTTCTAAAATTTTGAAAATTTGTTGTGAATATTGGGTGTGTTTTAGTCTTACTAATCATGGGAGAGTAGAAATCCTCTATCGGGACATGTTTTAGCTCCCCAAAGAGACCAAGGAGAAAATTGTATCCACGAATTTGCACTAAGGCTACATCACAAGTGGATCTACAGTTACCTTCAAAAATAAGTTATAAAATTATTTGATGTTCATATCAAAATATAAGGACAAAGTAGATTATGTAATATTCAAATAATGCTGCAACAACAGGTGAATAGTCGTTCGATCTGGAATGCAGTGGTTGAATTCTGATCTCCTTCTGCAACAAGTAAGCAAGCAGGGGAAGGAATTGAGGGTAGGCATTGGGTTAATTAGAATGCAACTGAGATAAAGTGGAGTAGAGAAACCAAGGGCATGGGGAGTAAAGGAAATATTACTATTACTTGGCAGAGTAAACTTTTCTATTTCTTAGCATAGGAAACACTCAACCATGAGTAGTTCAGTGTAGCACACTGTTCAAAAAAACCAATTTAGGCACACAGATATCAAATGAGCACTTATATGCTCAGAAATCACCCACGTTACAAATATTTTCTTATGAATATTGCATACTAATTGTGAAGGAAATATCAAATTTTCTACTATTTAAATAAATAAGGCTACCAACAAGTTATTGATAAAGTGTACATCCACTCCCTAAAAGGATTACACAATATTTATAGCTTTTTATTATAAATTTCCATAGAAATATTCACTAAATATTTAGGTTATGAAATGAGCATACAATCATCCATCTAGAGGACTTGGATGTCCAAAAAGAAATGCAACAACAAGATTATTAATTTCAAATGTTGATGCTAAAAAAAAATTCACAAATTCACAACGTTTTTACTGATGACTAAATCATCCACATATAATGTAATAGCTAATATTTCAACTCTTACATCCAAACACAAATATTGTGACTCCACTCATAGTGCTTGAAGTTAAGATTGAGTAAAAGGATTTCAATTTTATCATATCATACCCTTAGGATCTATTTCAAACAATGAAATATTTCTTCAATCTACAAATAAGAGTACTATCCTTCTTGCATCAACTCCAAAAACTCATTTTGTCTTGCTAACCAATTATGACTTCTTGCATCAACTCCAACAACTCATTTTGTCTTGAATCTTGATAACCAATTTTGAAAAACGCGATGCAATTGTTTAAAGAATTTCTATACCAAGGTTATGAATTTTGGATGTCCCAAAACTAATAAAGTTTTTCTATTATGAGTCAACTATTTATCACATTAGGATATGAAATAAAATCCTATAAATTATTCCCTAACAATATAAGTAAACATTATGATTTCCATCTAGCAAACCTGGTAAATTTTCTTGGAGAATGCTCCATTCCTGCTGAACTTTATTTATCCATTTACGCTTATTAATATGTTGTGAAAAAACGTTTCAAAACTTCAATTATACACCATAAACATGGAAAATAACATTTATTTTGGCAACAAAAATCACAAAAATGGATGAGAAGATCATGCCCTTTAATAAATGAATACCTGGTTTGTTTCTTGGTGGTAGAAGTGATCCATAGGGCCCTTTACACTGTCAAACTATTTGAAGTGAACTAGGTCATGAAAAATACTACTGGGAAAGCTATGCAGTGAAATTTCCTCCCTTTTTGTTCCATATGCACTGTATCTTCCTCCATTATCTATTCCATATCAATTTTATCGAATATCAACTTAAGTAAATCAAAATCAACAACTTTCCATCTTGCAAGGCCATCTTAATGATATTATTCAACATTATTGCAAATCGATGCATCATCTTAATCTCTACGAACCACAAATATTTGTGGAGGTCCAACCTGCATAAAAAACACAAAAAATTAACATTTGGAAACAAAATTAAATTCATATTGTTTATTCTGTGATAGCCTGTTTATAATGTGGCAGTGATATCAACAAAGAAATGGTAAGAGGTTACCTTGGTTTAATTTAATATTATAATAGTTGTAAGAACTATAGATAGTAAGTTATAATTTAAATAGAATTGTAGGTAAGTATGTCAAAGGTTATAATAAGTGTAAGTGTTACCTTGGGAAGAGAATTTAAAGGGGGGGAAATACCAATTATGTATAAAAAAGGATGAAATTCTTGAAGAGGAAGTTGGTTGTTGTCAAGGTGCTTGGTCTACATAGGATTCCTAATATCTTAATAGTCCAAAATCTAGTTTGTATTAAAGGATCATTTTTATATCATCTAGAAGGCATGGGACAATGAAAAAGATTTAGATTTAGATTTGGAAGGCATGGGACAGGGCAAGACTAAAATGTTGACTATGGAAGTGAAGCTTGTGGCTTCATCCTTAATGACAATGTTGGGGATGCAGTTGACATTGTGAATCACCCATCGGTTGTTCAATCTTCTATCAGTCACCTCCAAGGTGATGCATTTCCATGTAAAGCATTAAATGATAAAAAAAATAAGGTATTTGCATTAATCGCTCCCTTCAAGACATTATCAGACTACCTTTTTAGCATAACTTCTATTTGATATCATAAATTCTTGTGTCAACTATTTAAAGGAATAAAAAATTTGGTGTTGGTAGATGCCTACATCCACTATACAATTCAACTCACCTAAAAATGTAGAATCTTTGACCCAAAGCCTAGACGATCTCCTTGGGGCTCAGTTTGCATCATCTCAATATTATATGTAGCCTGAAAAGTAGAAACCAAAGTTAATAGAAAATTTTGTGAAAAGAAATATAGTAAACATAATAAATATTATTAAAGAAAAATATCAATACCTATGTCACTAATGGAACCTGAGAAGGAATAATATCTTCAGGGAGCTGTTGATGTGTAGCACATACCTGAAAATTCAATAATGTTAAGAGCCACACCATATAAAATTATTTTCATCTTAAAGTCACTTGCAATTTAACGTAAAAATATAGATAGATAATACCTGTGAGACCTCTGGAACATATGAAGGTATCATGTCTTCAGGAAGCCCTTATTGTGTAGCACTAACCTGAAAATTCCATAATGTTAAGACTCATACCATATAAAATTATATGACATAAATTCATTTTCAATTTGACGTACAAAAATATAGATAGATAGTAATGAATGTGGCACCTATACATGATCATGTCCATGATCTACAGAATGAGGATCAAGGGCAAAGCATTGTTGATCTAAGAATTTTGTAAACTGTATAAGTTAAATAAATATATTGGCGTAAGAATTTTGAGACTAAATGTATATACACCAAAAAAACATGTTACATGCACTCTAGCTCATCTTATAAATATGTATTTTAAAATAGATCAAAACATGGTTGTACATACCTCGCCCATGGTGTGCATTTGTTGTCTAACGGCTCGCTCATAGTGGTATCTATAGGAGGATGCATACTCCAGAATCTCATGTCGCTTCATCTCCCTCAACACCTCATTTGGAATACTAAAAAATGAATGAAATCCTATAGTAGATGAAGGTTGGCTTGAACCTAAGCCAACTTCCACCCCTCCTAAAGCAGCTGCAATATGTTTTTGTATCTTCTCCCTCACCTGAGATGCAACACTGGAGATAAGGGCTATCTCCTTTAGAAGTGTAACTAGCCTAGGTGTTTGAGGTGCTAAACAAGGTGCTGGAGGCCTAAACCCAACATCTTGCATGGAATCAGGTCATTCATATGTATGAACTTTTCTAGCTCCATAGAATTTGGACCCCGTATCTGTATAGTTAGGGCCCATGTGCTCTCAGAATTGAGCATAAAATATCCTAATAAAGTATTGCAGCACCTTATTATTATTTTGGAACTTCCCATATGCATAAAATAACTTCTCATAAATAAAAGGTGAAATATATGGATCATTGAATCTTGCAATCTTGAGACGTTTTTTTGTCTTCAGACCAGAAGTCAAATAGTGACAAGGCCATTTCTTTAGTGACCCTAATTTTAACTTCATTGTAGGAGTGGATACCAATCACTGACGCTCTCCTCCTATGCGTCATGTAAACACAAACTTGGGTAGATTGTCCAACCCACGATAAGTCTCTATCAAACTCCCAAAATTGTGAAAAACAAATTGGAGAAAATCTTGACTAGGGGCAGAGAGATTCCAACTTGGCAATTCATTGCGAAATCTTGTGGAATGCTCCCTCATCCCATCAACGGTCAGTAAGGAGATGGTGTCTTCCCAAGGCATCTGCTCAGGAATATCACTGAGATGGGTGTAAAGGGGCTCATAGCTCAGATTTCGAGCAAACCCATGAACCCTATGACTTCTCCCCCTAGGAGGGCAATGACCACCACTTGTAACATGTTAAATTATTGCACATATTAAAAATTAAATAATTTATAAGGATTTTTTTTTTTTTTTAAAACTTGTCTAGTCATTTGAAAATACCTTGTGGAAAAAATATCTCATCCTCTTCACTCGTCGTACTAGGATTATTCCCTTCCAAGGAATGAAGGTCTTCAGTAGTCACTGTACAAAAAATTAATTGTTTTATCACACAAGTACATGAGATACACAATAAGTTTCACCTTAAACATACATCAAACAATAAATTTTACTTTAGATTTTACCTGAACGAGATCTATCCAAGTGTGGGATGGATGCCACAGGCTGATAAATTGTTCTCCTTTGTCCCTTAGCAACAATAGGGCCAACCCTAAGTCCTACATTTGCACCTATGGGGCATAATTTTTTCACATTAAACACATGTCATTTGAAAAAAAAAAATCACCTATTCAACATTGAATATAACTTAAAATTGAACATTTTAACTAGAAATCTAATGTGTACCTATATCGTGTATAATATACCCCTCAGAATGGGATATAAGAAATTGGGGACGAATGGGAACATGTTTATGGGTCTCCTCTTTTGATTTGGTGTCTGGGTGCACGAGTCATATGAGTGTGTCCACCTGTGCAGGACAAAAAAATTTCACATTAATCAAATTTTCACAACGAACAATAAATATTACCTACTTGAAAACATGACATAACTAAACTTCCAATGTACCTAATAATCATCCTCTCATGGAGAGGTATCTAAAGGGATTTCCTGGTACCATTTTTGCTGTAGTATCAAATCAAATTTATGCCCCTCATAAACAAATTAAAAAATAAATTATCAATCGATGGTCATGTCATCAACCAATGATTTCATATGTTGTTACATGAGGTCAAAAGTCACCATTAGAAGATTTAGTAGGTCTATGGACAATATTTAAATCAAAACTCACTCCATTATTCATGTTGTCAGCACATAAGCCTACCTTAGGACCTGCTAAAACCACTGTCACAAATTTGCTTAAGACCTTCTCCATGTAGCAATTTCATTGCTTAGTCAATGGGGTTGTACATATTATAAACCTTTGGATTTACACATTGATGATATGTTTAACATAATGTAATGCTAATAAATTAAAATGATAGACATTGAATCTAGTACATGGATCCTTGAAAATCATTTGTATATCTCCCATGCCATGCTAAACATGGGTATCGCATAAGTGTGCTGTATGCATTTGAGCTTCTCCTGCTAAAAGTTAATGTTGAAACCAAAGAGAATGCATCTTATCTTGGATATTGTGAATTTGTGTTGAATACTTTTACTAGCAATAAAATCTAGCAGAATGCATTGCCTATTAACCACTTTTCCCTTATTATTATGCAAATCTGGTGTAATGGAATTTTCCGATCAGTTTATCTGTTAGATTTAAGGTGTGCATTTACATCTAGTTTGAAAGTTATCTTATTAATTTCAACATCTACTACTGTCTTTGTAGTGTTTATTGTTTGCATCTGAGGACCGTGATCAATCCATTGTGAAGAAGAAAAAAATATATTATATGGTGTGGATTTATTGAGTACTAATCTTATGATTGATATTTTTTGTGTGCAACAAATGTTCCTATATCAAATATACTCTATCTGGGAGGACCAAATATAGATTCAGAAGTGTACAACAAGGAGTATGCTAATGTTAGAATATGTGGGTCAGAAAAGTGGGCAAAACCCCTAACAAACTTCCTTCGTTAGCCACATTTTATAGTATGGGATAAGACAGACCTTGTCACGAATGAAGTCATGGGAGGTGTTAAAAATGTATATGCAATAGGCGTAGGTAAGCATTTTCTTCTCAGTTCGTTTAGTATTTCTTCAAGTTCTCTTATTTTGGTATTCATGTACGGACTTGATTTTCTCAATGACTGGTGGGAATTTAATGAATTTATGATGTGTGCCATGGATAAATCTGTAGCAAAAGCATGCAACAAAGATAGAAATTCTAAGGTGTTGTGGGCAAGACAGTCTTATGAATTGTTAAATTTAATAGTCAACTAGATTTCACTATTTAGAATAAAAAAATGATCTCATGGCTACTTCTTGCACTTTCATTTAGTTCTTGTGACAAAATTTGTATAGTTTCATTGGTTTTAGATTTGAGTTTTGAATTTTGGCTACTATGCCCAATAATAGTGATTGAGTGTTGCAATTGGCATCTCAAAGAATTGCATAAACATACAATTTGTTTCAAAGGCATTCATTATCTTCCCGTGGAAATTTTCACATACCTTGAGTTGTCATTCCTGTCTGAATTTAATTTTCCTTTAAACCTATAAATAATGATGAATTTATGTTTCATTATGCATCTACAAAATATGTTTATACTTTTTAGTTATTGTACATGCATGGTTACAGCTTTGACAAATGAGAGTGCTACAAGAAAATCTGTTTATTTTCCTCACTGCACGTCAGAGATGAACTATATAACACATTTGTTGGCGGAAGAACCTGAAAAATTGATAGGTCCACTTCTGGTTGATAAACATGTTGCACTGCTGAAGGGAAGAAATGTGTGGTATGATCAATGGATTGCAAAGGGAGAAATTAGGCCATACATGGGGGACAACATACAGGGAAAAGGAATGATATAGGTTTAAATCCAATTTTGAGCTCAGGCAATATTTTTCTTTTTCTCTTTCATTTATTGCTAAAATACATGTTTCATAATTTAAACGAGACATAGAAAGCATAAAATGGGAAAAATGCTTTTGGAAAGCTTCCAAGGAGACCCATAAGATTTTTATTTGTCCTTGGAATGCTTTAAAAGTAAGTTCATAATCTAAAGATGGCAGAGTATCTATGGTTGAAAATGTAGCATCAAATTCCATATTGCAGAAATATGAATGGATACTTTCTATTTTTGATAATATAGGGTGTATCAGCTGTGGAAGCATTCTATGAATTGCTTCACCATCCGAGTTTAATTTTCATGCACCTAGAGAGGAAAAAGGAGGTCGTTCCTGTGGATCTATGTCCCATTCTTAAGACTTTATACAACATCCTTATAAAAAGGTAATACTTTTCTATTTTCTTGTAAGGTTTCCATTGTAGAAAAATCTTGTTACGAATGTCATATCAAACAAAGTTGTCTTGAGAAAGTGTCAATAGGACATCTGATTCCCTTTCCACTAAACATGGTCAAAGTTTATAATTTTTGAAATCTTGGCATTGGCAATAATCTATATTATACATTTGAGAAAGCATTGAATGGAGAAATTTTAACCTATTAATGCAGGGAAGCATCAACAAAAGCTATATTACAGGCCTTGAGAGATGATATATGTATGATCCATGCCATCGTATTTAGATTGATTCAGTAAACAACTTCTCCATGCTTCAACTACCATGCACTCCAAAGATAGTCCAACTTGACAGGGAATCAATTCTAGAGTGTTAAGCTTATAAATTACGATATTTTGTGACGGGGTGTTAATGTCGTTAGAGGTTTTCTTCAGTGACAAAAAATACAGCTGTCCCTTCATTTGGAATATTTTGTCATTATTGTGTAACTGCACAATTGTTGTTCTGATCGATAGAACAACAATGCATTATTGGATAAAAATAGTTGTTGGTACTAGAGAAAAGATTTAGTCAGATTGGGATAGTATAGGCATTTTCCTTATGTAGTTGGTGATCAATTGTGTATAAAAAAGTTATCAATTTTTTATATTCAAAATAAGGCAGACCATCTGCATAGTAATATTTCCCTTGCTATTTTGTATATTGAAAATCAAACCCTACATTTACCCAGTTTACTGGTGTGCAGAAATTGAACATTTATACTCTTCATCTTCCCCATCTAAGGGAAATGTGACAGAAAAGATAGAGAGGTTTGCAACACTATAAGAAATCTAAAACTAAGTTTTTCTTATTGCTATTTTCCTATATGAAAAATGATTATGCTTCCAATGCTTAATGTCCTAAAAAAATCAAATTCGAGACTTACCTAGCAATAGATATCCAATTTATCGCTATCAGGGGTGCTCACAGTGGCGGACTCACTCACTGAGGTGGCTTGAACACGACACGGCTTGTGATCTAGTGTACAGGTTTGTGTGGGCTAGGGATTTGCAGAATGTTGGGGGAGATAGGATTTTGGAGCTTTTTATAAGCATAAAGCTCTTAGATGAGAATGTAATGGAATCTAAACTCTTGAATGAGAGTTAAAACAACTCTAGGCTAAGAATTTTAAAACTCTCGTCTGAGATTTTATGTCAGTAAAACTCTCGGATGAGAAAATACTTAACTCTCGTCTGAGAGTCATTTAACTTCGACCAAGCCCAATATAAATCTTGGGAAAAACATTAAAAATCTCTCGGATGAGAGTTCTAAAAACTCTCGGTCGAGAAATTGAGTTGATTATTTTCTCGAATGAGAAATTAAAAAATTCACCCAAATTTTGGCCATCCGCCAAAAAGTGTTTCCCAACTTCAGGTTTTCACCCTTATGATTGGTGGTTTTATGAATCTTCTTCATTGAATCATGCAAATATATCTACTTATGCAAAGTTCACTAGGAGGTTAGTGAAAATATTTTATCAAAAACATTCTAAAATTTCCTTGGGTGAGCTAGCCAAACCCATGAAATTAGAACCTTTGCACGAGTTGGAAGGTTCCATGAAACCAGCTCCATTTCAGAATATTGTTGAGGGGGTTGAATATTTGAAAAAAAAAATTCCAAGGGAAAAATCCCCACTTCATCAAGAACCTTGTTCTAAAAAATAAGACAAGAGGATTCCTCTTTCAAGAAGGGATCAAGCCAAAGGGTCTCTTAATGATGAGGTATTCTCCAATGATGAGGAGAAGGAGGAGGAAGAGCTGGAAAGAGTCTCCAGTGCTGTAACAGCAGGAGGAGATCCACCAAAATTTGGAAATTGGGATGAAGCAATTGCTTCAACTAGAGGAGCTCTTGTATCTTTGCAAGAAGTTCCAAAGGATCTCACATATGAAGATTAGGAGCAACATGTGTCTGTACTGATGGGCAGTGAGACTAAAAAATGGAGGAAGTATGTTCCAACATTTACCACATCTTTGAGGACATACACTATGATAGATCACTTATTTGTGATTAAGACTCTTGAAACCAATATAACATTGGGTGTTAATGGGTTGATTACATTAGAGAAGGATGCCTTATGCTGTGAGATCTTGCAGATGAAAAGAGGAGATGAGAAGGATGGCCAACATCAAGTGATTGGGGACGTACACACCCATCCATTTCAGGACATTTATGGTCAGAGAAGGATGCTGATTTGCGCAATGAAAGCATGGAAAAATCAATCCAGTCACATATGCAGCCGACTTTAGGTCTTAAATTATCATTACATGGAGCCATTTCACCAGGGAGACCCCCTGATTGGAAGATGATCAAAGAGTTCTCTCAACAAGGTGCATCATTGATAGATTTGGCTAAGGAAGAGGCCTTGGGGGGAGCTAGCACAATGTAGAAAACCTTTGATGGGTTCAAATGAGGGATGAGAAATTTTCTGATATGGACATTTCCATTTCCCACTTAGCTATTTGCGTTGAAAGATGATGATTCAGGAATCTATGATGGCACAAGCATGGTGTCAAAGGGCTACTCCATAGTATTGGGGAAACAAATTATACTTCCACACATGAGGAATATTTATGATTATGAAAAGAGGTTATTGAAAATCTTGTATGCATTGGCCAAACTATGGAAGTTTTGGATGGGCAATACCTTCCAAGAGGAGGTTGATATCCATGTACTTCAATCTTGTCTTGGGCAAGATTAGCTGAAAGGGAGGCAGGACAAGTGGGGTAGCATACTCCAACATGTGGCTTTTGCATTGAGCATGTCAAAGAGGAGAGCTATGATGTGACAGGTGCTTCATTTCAGATTTCAACGATGTTGTCATTGTTGGAGAGCATAGATCCATATTGGGAGTCCCAACTATTGGACTAATATTCCAAGGACCTCTTCACATGTAAGGTTCTTGATGAGCAAGTGATAGATGGGAGATCTAGAGTGGTCAATGGATTCATCTATTTCCATGATCATATCTACTTGACTAGAGACTCCAAGCTAAGGAGAAGATTCTGCATGTAGCATATGAGGCACTCTTTTCAGGGCATGTAGATTTCATTGAGACTTATCACACCATCATGGAGAGATTCTATTGGGAGGATCTCAAAGAATATGTGCACCAACATATCAGGAGGTATGTAGCTTTTTTGATGAAGGAGGAGAAGAAAAGCTACCTTGAAAGGTTGTTACAACCACTTTCTCTTTTGATGGAGAGATGGGAAGGCTCATCTATGGACCTCTTCACCAACTTGGCAACCATATCTGGTAATGATTGTGTCTTGATGTTTATTGATCAACTAACCATGTATGTACACTCATTTTCCATAATTTTGCAGCACATTTCTCCATAAGAGAGCAAGCCTCTCTTTGGATTGCATGGTACTTTTGGGACTACATTTAGTGATGGGAATGCCCACTTTATAGAGGACTTTGGGAAAGACTTCTTTTTCTTGGCTCATATTTAGTCAAAACCTAATTTCCTTTACTATTTTCAAGCTTTTGAGAAGCTTATGATAGCAAGAAAGTGGTTGGATGGCCACCGACCATTTCATGTTTAGAGACAACTAGAAATAGAACAACGCTGGTCTCACTTGATAGAGTATTTTCAACATACAATATGTCATGTAACACTTGGTCCATTTTTCTTTTGGAGCCCTTATGGTGATGAAATTCTATTCACTATATCTGGGATAGATTAGGCAAGAGAGGTCCCTGAAACCAAAGAGTAGGATCATGAGAGTCCAAGTTCTTTTTGGCTTCCTGAAGACCACATTATTGCAGCGCAAGATCAACAGTTCCATATCTATCATAAATGGAGAGAGAGACAACGTGAGTTGAACAATTTAATCTCTCATTTTCAGCCATGCAACCCCTATACATTGCAGAAGCAGGGGATTGGTGATTGTTTCTATGAGCTACCAAGGATGGCTCACTTTTCTTGAATGATAGCATGGGGATTGGAGCTTCCCATTAGAATATTTTACACTATACTTGTAGTTTCTTGAGGACAAGCAACATTTGGAGGGGTGGACTGTAATATTCCAAAATTG
This sequence comes from Pinus albicaulis, assembly GCA_034641835.2. NCBI lineage: Eukaryota > Viridiplantae > Streptophyta > Pinopsida > Pinales > Pinaceae > Pinus > Pinus albicaulis. The sequence goes on along the minus strand of CM076578.1, from coordinate 1,651,892,232 downwards.
GCTTGCAGCTAATTGGAATATTAGTTTTTTTTTGTCACTTAGATAGATGAATAAGTAGGTACGGAGACCCATATATATCTTTATAAAGAATAAAACCACTTCTCATGTGAATTTGGATCATCATTTCAGCTAAATAAATCACCTTTAGGTGAGAACAGGGGCTAGAGCATGTGGACAGGGTCAAAGTTGACCAGATCAACAACGTTGTTATAGAGATAGTGGAGGATTCTTGGAGGACAAAAAAATCATTTAGGAGGAGTGTATGCATGAGAGTAGCTCCTTTAATGAGTGGGGCCCATGGTGAGGATGCTCACCAAGCATAAAAGGAAGAGGATAGAAGCATTAGAGGACATGGATTTGTATTATTGATTTTGATCTTTTTAGATCTGAATTTTTCATGTGACATGTATATGCATGCTTTTTTTGTTTAGCAGGTTCTCCAGTTCTATTTAGCACAAGGGTGTTCTCGAGTAGGAATCCCACCCTCATCCTCAAGGGACTTCGAGTGCCTACTCGGGAGAGGTATCTAGAGCTACATTTCCACTATCTGGCACTGTCCAAGCTTTAGTCTTCATCTACAGCGCAGTCTATTTCCTTGTGTTGTGTTGCAGGGTTGTAGTAGTAGAGGGTTGATAGACCCAATTTCTTAGCTTGTTTTTCAGTGGAGGGATCATCCTTTCATCTGGGAGGCTTGTGAGGAAATCCTTGGTTCATTATTTTGATATCTAGCAGGAGGCCAAGTAGCTACCATCAGCTACAGAGCAATTTCCCTCAAGGACTACGTTATTTTAGAGAGCAGCTACAAAGTGGGTTTATTTCCTCAGTTGGAGGAGTTGTGTTTCCTATGTAGGGATCAACCATTAATTTAGGAGATCTATTGGAGTAGGATCAACCATTTCATATTTCAGATCAGCCACCTCCTATCAGTATTCCAGTTGCAGATATTATTCAGCCTTAGTGCCATATTTTCTATTTTTGTATAGTGTGTATTTCCGAAAACCTATTCTGGGTTGTCTTGGAAATCAGTCTTGGGGCTTGGATCTATATCCCAACACTTTTGGATCCTTGTAGTAGCATATATATGTATTTCCATTTTCAACTGCAGCTATCCCCTCATAGACAGTGCAATTTTGACATTCTAGCTTTTATTGTATTAACAACATTTCACATTTAGGTGTATACTTTCATGGGCATGTTTGCCCAACTAGAGTGATATTTTCCTCAAGACTTTATACCGATTTTCCTGTTATAATCATAATGGAATGGTTCTATGGTTGTCTCATGTTTTAATCTATTGATATTTCTGCATATTTCCAATTTGATGTACTATATTGTTGCTCTCCCAATTTTGGGATATTACAAAAGATACGTCTTGAAGAATCCATGAGATATATTCAGTAACATATTACCTTATAAGGGAGGACTGATGCCCTCATCGCCGAGGAGGGAAAAATATCAACAGACCCATAGAAAATGAGGAAAGAGGAGGAAATTAAGTGTAAACAAAAATCTTGTGTCCAATGGCTAAGGGAGGGGAAGCAAAACACAAAATTCTTCCATAGGACTATGTTGAAGCATCACCAATTTAACCGTATCTTCTCCCTCAATGACTCATATGGTCGTCGACTGGTGCAACATGAGGAAATTTTAGATGAGCTAATTCATCACTTTTAGTCTTTGTTCACAGAACCAGATGTGGATTTAAGTGAAACAATCTAAAAAATATAGCAACGTATTCCAAAAATAATCACAGAGGATCAAAATGAGGACCTTATGAGAGAAATATCTTAGAAAAAGTGGAGGAAGTGGTCAGGGCTCTTCCACGAAATAAAGCCCCAGGCCTGAACAGTTTCACTTTAAAATTCTTCAAGGCTAGCTAGAAATTCCTATGAGTTAAGATTCTTGAGCTTGTTAAGTACTCCTGCCTCTCCCAATGGATGTGGTTGGGCATGAATGAAAAATTATTGGCACTCATCCATAAGAAGGGCACGACTCTTGGCCCCAGTGGTTTCCGGCCAATAACTCTCTGCAATGTAAACTATACGATTCTCTTAGGAATCTTAGTACGACGCCTCAAGCCTTTGCTACAAGTCATCATTGGACGAGAACAATGGGGTTTGGTAGAAGGGACACAGATAATGGATGAGATATTGGCAACTCATGAGGTGGTGGTGTACTAATTTGTGATTTGTTTGTGAGTGGTGACCTTTAGTTCTTGATCTAAGGAACTTACCTTGTAAATTCCTACATGGTATCAGAGCTATTTTGAGGGCCACATCCATTGTTGATCAAAATCCGAAGCCAGTTTGACTGCATGCAAATGCTGTTTTGTAGATCTACTACTTCTGAACACTTTTTTACTTGGAGAACCACTTAGTTGTGTCCAGAGCACCTGTTATAGTGAGGAATGCCTTTTGTTTCATGCGAAAAGGTTTCCAGCTGCCCAAGTTATGACAGTTTAGATTTGGAGGTATAAAGCATCTGTTTTGCAGTTATATTTGTTTATAGTTTTGCTTATTTCGGTTCCATCCTTTTATTTTTTATTTTTAGGTTTTATTTATTTGATGGATCTATACCCTCTTCTCTGTATATGCTCTTTGTTGTGCACTATGTGCGATCTCGACAAATCAGAAACATGAAAAATATAATTTTTTTTTTGCTACATATGCTCTTTCCCCACGTCTTTATGTGATCTCGGGAAATCAGAAATAGTGAAAAAAATGATAGTTGCCAGTAAGGTTAACCAGAAATCTAACATGATATCGTAAGGCTTTGCATTTTGTTTTTGTTTTCTCATTTTTTTTACGTGTTTTGTGCAAGAAAAGTCATGCACGCCGAAGAGAAAAAAAAAAAAAACCCCTTCCTCCTTTCAAACAATAACGTGATCCTTTTACTATCTCACTTGGTGAGGGGTTAGTTTATGAGAATAGAGGTTTTGGGTTCAAGTCTCCTTCTCAAGCTTTTTTTGTAAAAGGTTTTTGTTAAAAGGGGAGGATTTTTTAAAAGAAAAGCCGCCCTTCATCTCATTCCCGTAACTATTCGGCATCTCATTAGGGGAATTTTGAGGTCTAAAATGGACCTCCTAAGGAAATAATAAAATAATAGCTAAACCTATAAAATAATATTTATGAATTCGAAATTCACTTTTTGCACCAAAATCCATGTAACCATGGTTAAATTCAATTCAAAAGTTGTACCAAAATAAAATTAATAAAAAAATTGTATTGATGTGACTATAAATAAAAATGAACTTTTTAAGAAAGATTCATTATCATTTTACAACTAATGCATTTGTCCTTTGTACTTAAATAAATTAAAACAAAATATAAATATAAATTCTTAATTATAAAATATACTATTAATTAAAATTTATATTATTTAAATTTTATAATAACATGCAATTAATATACTATATAAAAATAAAATAATCTAATCTAATATTTATTGAAAAGTGTGTAAATATAATATTTATCGAAAAGTGTCTAAATACATGAAGATTGTGTAGGGATATGCATTGTTTCTTTCAAAAAATATGAATTGAAAAAAATAATATTTTATTCAAAAAATTTGAAATGACATTTATTATGAGTAATTTACTTTATGACTTTAAAAGTACTTAGAGCACTATCATCGTTAACTATGAGTTTTTATCCACCATTGAGAATGTGACAAGTAAGTACCTTTGACTAAATCAATGCCACCTCAACCATTAGGGATGATATCATCCCCTAAAATGTGATTGGTTCTCATAAAGTGAATTTTGATTGTACATTTTCCTTAGGAGGCCCATTTTAGACCTCAAAATTCCCCTAATGACAACTTAGATTTTTCAAAAGGCATAACATTTTCATCCGGAAGCTGATTTTCGAGCCGTTTTTTTTTAAACGGACTAATTTTTTGAGATCTTTCCATTGGAGCAGTTAGTTTCATCTTTTCTCAGCTTTAGTTGTTTTAAAAAAAAATGTAAATTGCATGCCCGATTATTCTTAATAGCACCAATTATTTCCAATGGCTACCTCACATGGTAGATATAATTAGAAGTAAAGGGATTTATAGAATAGCCATATGGCTAGAAACTAAACCTTCTGATGATGATAAAGTTTCTAAATGGGAAGATAACCAAGATCAAACACGAGGGTTGATAGGAATGTCCATTACTCAAGACCTTCGATTTCATATCCTTTACATTGACACCCCTCATGAAGCCCTGGACAAGCTAAATATTGTCTTTGGTATTCAAAATCAAATCAAGGCCCATCAGCTTGAAAATATGTTGCTTACTTTGGACCCCAATAATTTCTCCTCTATTGAAGATATTTTTTCCAAATTCAAGACCCTTAGAGTTTTTTTAGAAGGTTGTAAGGTCAAAAAGGAAGATGGTAGCCTCATCTATTGCATTCTTACTAAGCTTGGCCCTGCATCCTCTGATACCATGTAGGAATTTACAGGATAGTTTCTGTAGATCAAAAACCAAAGGTCACCGCTCAGAAATAGATCACAAATCAGTACACTAGTATAATCACATGGTTAAAACCCTCAAAGAGGGAAACAATCCATGACTTGAGCCAACGTGACCACTTGAGGCAATTTATTAATAAAAAAAGAAAAGTTACATATGTTTCTCTCATAAACATTTACCATATAAATGAACCTCCATGCTCTTTAAATAGAGATCATGGACCAATTGGGTGTTAAGACACGGATCAAGTGTCATTAATACCGATGTGAGAGATAACTGTCGAATCACTAAAAATCATGAACGTCGGATTATAAGTTACAAATGTACATGGTAAAGAAGCACACTTTACCTAACTCTACAGTAGACTAAGTTATTCTTAACTATTTCCTATGTGTCGGAATATCCTAACAGTTATCCTCATCTCAAACCCCAGGTATGCTCATCAAATTAGATCTTTCGAAATCTTATGATCGATTGAATTAGGATTTTTTACTGTTAATTCCTGTTTCTTTTGGCTTCTCCCCTTCATGGATCAGGTGGGTCAAATTTTTGATTTCAACTTGTTGGAAAAATACTGAGAGGGGGGGGGTGAATCAGTATTTTAAAGCTGAAAAATTTTTCTTTCTTACTGCATCCAATCATGTACGTTCAGCTATCTTATTATATTTTTTACTTAGAGCATTGCATCAGATAAGCATTAAGCATGAACAGTAGAACAAGCATCAAACATGAACTACACATATGGACACCAGGATTTAAGGTGGAAACCCAATTTGGGAGAAAACCACCGCTGCTACAATATCAGTCTTCAATATTTTATTATAGAGAAAACTTCTTACAATATATGCTGGTGCAGACTCATACCAGCACGCAGGCACCCACCTGTAGAAGGCTACAACCTTCTCTCGTTTACCAGCCTCTTCTGGAAGGGAGCTACAACCTCCTGACTGAAAGCTTCGACCTTCAGCACCACTGTGGACCTCGTTTCATCAATTTTCAGACTGGATCACACAGTCGCAACCCCAGATTTCAGAAAATGTATGCATTCGACATCCCGTTTGGCTTTCTGGATAAAAAATCTTCATCAGACATGCGTTAGCTCTTCATTGATTCTTCTATTGAATGAATCCCAGATTCATTCTTTCGATGGGTGCAACATGGACTCAGAATTATCAGTTAAGCACGTCGTCTGTCCATACAGATATTCCTTAGAGGAATTTGCTCTTCTTCCGCGCTTGACTCTCGCACCTCTATCCCTTCGAATAATGATCTTTTCTCTTTATATAGTTCTCGCCTTTCTCAATACCATGAGTCTAAAACCACTCAACTGCTAATGGTATTCCTTTGTCAATATTCCCTTTAGTTTGTCCCCGGGGCTTTTCAATTTCCCTTTTTTTTTTTTTTAATTTATTTCATTCAAACGAGGAAATTCAAATTATCTATGTGCGCCAAGCCTTTAACCCAAAGTTTAACCCTTCGGATTTTATAAACAATATTCAATGCTTTTCCATATGCAAGTGTCTTGTTGATGTGGTGAGTTCCGCAAGCGGAATAGCCATACATCTCAATCGTTTTGTATTAATAATTGAGCCAATCCAATTTGAAACCCCAATACTTGTCTCCGCCATATAATATTATAAACATTAACGTGCCACTGACTCATCAGTAATATATAAATCCATATAACCTTTCGGGTTCTTCAAATAATATTCAATCTTCGACTCTGGGCCCACATCGCAGTTGGTGGATCGGCGGTGTCAAAAAAAACTTGCGATTGTGATTGATTAACCGGACGCGATGACCAAATAAAACATGGCTCATAGCGCAATCAGGTCCTTTGAACAAATGCAATCGGGGCACACCATGGAAAAGTTCTGATTGCGATCAGGACATGGATGCGATTGGCACATATTAACTCCAGCATATAACCGGATCTGGTCCGCCACTGATCGGAGCATATAACAAAACTCCGCCGATTGAACCTTGTGATTCAAGACTTGCGATTCCATTAAAACATCGCCACGTGGTCAAGTGGACCCACGGGCCTCGGCTGTTGGTGGGGGCAATTTATAATGTAACATTTGGTTGTATTGTGTACAACCGTTCCACTATGGAATACTGCCACATCCACAAGACATTTTTATGTATCATTTACATTGCGATTTGCGATTGCGATTGGATCGCATCGCATCGCAGGACTCCATATCAACAAGACACTACTTCACCAAAATAACTTGCGATTCCGATTTAGAGCTTAAGTGGTGGGGACCACTTGTCCCGCCAAATCAGAAATAAAGGACTTCCACCTGTTTAATTCAATTTTATGACTGTCTTGAATGACTCTGCTCCTCCGTAAATTAAATCTACGGGAATATCTTCGTTCCACTGTCAAAAACGGATGCTTATCTCTGTAAATGTATTCTTCCTCTGAGCTCTGCTGCTGATCATTGATCTCTACAATTCTGCTGTTCTTCTGTTTACCATGCCTTTGCCACATCCTTTGCCATCAATGACAATATTCCAACAATCTCCCCCTTTGGCATTGATGGCAATACTCTTCCTCTGATGACCTTAGACTCCCTTTGATGCTTTTCCTCCCCCTTTGACATCAATGGCAAAGAGCTTGATCAAGAAGCCAAGCTCCCCCTGAGATCATGCTGCATCTTCATAATATGACCAATGATTCATCCTTTACATATGACCAATGCTCCCCCTGAGCCTGTGCAGTCAGAGATGTCTGACGGCACCTTACAACCAATTTAAGCTTCTGTAATTAAGTAGATCTGAACCTCTGCATGGCAGAGACTACTCTCAGTTTCAGTCTGAGATATTTGAATGCTTCCCTGGGTAGAGGTTTGGTAAATATATCTGCAACTTTTTCTTTGGAGGAAACATATTCTAATTTCACCTTTTGCTCAAGCACTTGTTCTCGTAAGAAGTGATATTTGATGGGAATATGCTTGGTTTTGGAATGCATAACAAGATTCTTTGAGATACTGATGGCACTTGTATTATCACACATAATGGAGATAGGGGGTGAACATTTGATTTGAAAATCTTGCAGGGTTTGCATCATCCAAAGAAGTTGAGTGCAACATGATGCTGCAGCCACATATTTAGCTTCTGCTGTAGATAATGCAATGGAGGTTTGCTTCTTGCTGAACCAAGATACTAACCGGGGCCCCATAAAGAATGCACCACCACTAGTGCTTTTTCGATCATCAATACTTCCAGCCCAATTTGCATCAGTGTATGCATGAAGAGTAAGTTCAGCATTCTTTGGGTACCATAGTCCAAAATCTTGGGTTCCTTGTAGATATTTGAATATTCTTTTCACAACCTGAAGATGAGACTCTTTTGGATTAGCTTGGAATCGTCCAACAATCCCGACTGCATGTATGATGTCTGGTCTTGTCCCAGTGAGATAAAGTAGACTTCCTATCATAGATCTGTATTCTGGTTGATTTACGGTGGGGGAATCATCATTAGAACTGAGATTACATCCGGTTATCATTGGTGTACTTACAGGTTTGCAATTTTCCATGCCATACTTCTTCAGGATTTGCTTGAGGTACTTTTCTTGTGATAAGAATATACCATCTGTTGCTTGTTGCACTTGCAGGCCGAGAAAAAATGTTAGTTCCCCAAGTAAAGACATTTCAAATTCTTGCTGCATATCAGAAGCAAATTTCTGACTCATAGACTCTTTATTAATTCCAAAAATGATATCATCGACATATACAACCACAATCAATAATTTGTCATTTTCAGTTTTTGTGTATAAGTTGCTGTCAGCAGACCCTTTTGAAAATCCTTGTTGATGAAGATATTTTTCAAGACGATAGTACCATGCCCTTGGAGCTTGTTTGAGACCATATAGATCCTTTTTAAGTCTACAAACAAGTTTTTCATCATTTCCCAAAACGAATCCTTCTGGTTGTTCTATATAGACTTCTTCTTCTAGATCGCCATTGAGAAAAGCAGATTTAACATCCATTTGATAAACTCTAATTTGTTGGAAGCTTGAATAAGCAAGAAACATTCTTATGGCTTCAAGTCTGGCTACAGGAGAAAAGGTTTCTTCAAAGTCTATACCTTCTTGTTGAGCATACCCCTTGCAAACAAGTCTAGCTTTATTTCTTATAACATCCCCATTCTCATTTAACTTGTTTTTGAATATCCATTTAGTTCCAATGACATTTTTGTCATGGGGTCTTGGTACTAATTCCCAAGTGTGATTCTTTTCAATTTGATCGAGCTCTTCATTCATGGCTTGAATCCAATAGTCATCTTTGCTTGCTTGACTAACACTGTGAGGTTCAATAGTGGACAGAAATGCCAGATTGCTAGAAGCTCCCATAAGAGTTCTTCTTGTTTGTACACCTGATCCCTTTTCTCCCAAAATTTGAGATTCTGGATGGTTCTTTTGAACATATCTGGAGGGAGCCTTTTCAGACAAACCATCTTCGGGTTCTTCATTGGGTTCACTATTTGTATCATTACTATTTGATGTAGAAGGATATGTGTCATCATCATCTTCATCTGTAGTTTGCTTTTCTTCTTTTGGAGCTGCAGAAGACTCATCAATAACAACATCAATACATTCAACAATCTTCCGAAGTCTTTTATTGTAACATTTATAGGCCCTACTCCTAGAGGAGTATCCAAGGAATATCCCTTCATCTGCTCTAGGTTCAAACTTGCCAAGTTTTTCATCATTATTTTTGATGAAGCATTTGCTTCCAAAAATTTTAAAATGCTTTATAGTGGGAGGATTACCATACCAAAGTTCATATGGAGTTTTATCACTATTTACACGAACATGTGCCTTGTTGAGAATGTTTACTGCTGTATGTGTTGCTTCTCCCCAAAATATGTCAGGTGTTCCAGAATCATCCAGCATAGCTCTAGCCATTTGTTGAACTGTTCTATTCATTCTTTCTGCAACACCATTTTTTTGTGGAGTGCCAGCTACAGAAAACTGTCTTTTATGCCATGTTGTTCACAAAATTCAAGAAATTCATCTGATGTATATTCTCCTCCTCGATCAGATCTGAGACACTTGATTTTTAGATCTAATTCATTCTCAACTAGTGCTTTGAAGATCTGAAATTTCTCAAATGCTTCATCTTTGTGTTTAAGCATCCCAATCCAACACATTCTAGGAAAGTCATCAATGAATAAGATATAGTATTCTTCACCACGCGGTGACTTTTTTCTCATAGGTCCACATATGTCAGTATGGATAAGTTCAAGAGGCTTACTTGATGATCCTTCCTTGGCATTAAATTGTACTCTGGTTTGCTTACCGAATTGGCAGGATTTACATATGATATTTTCAGGTAGAGAAATATTGGGAAGATCACGAATAGCCTTGAGTCTGCTTGATTTGTTGAGTTGAGAGAAGCTCATATGCCCCAATCTTCTATGCCATAGCCAATTTTCTAAATATTTACTCAAATAGCATTGTTCTTTGTAGTTCTTCAATATATATAGGTTGTTTGGAGTTCTTTTCCCTTTTATAATTGCTTTACCTGTATCAAGATCACGTACCACACATTCTTTTGAACTAAAGACAACTTCAGTTCCTTGATCACACATTTGACTTACACTTAACAAGTTATTCCTTAATCCATCCACATACATGACTTCATTAGCTTTCACATTTTCTTTTAGAAAAACAGACCCTTTTCCTTTAATGACCGCAGGAGTATCATTTCCAAAAGTAACCTTCTTTTCTTTTTCTAGAGCATTATATGCAAGAAGTTTGTCTTTATCACCTGTCATGTGTCTTGAGCATCCACTATCAATGTACCATTGGTTTTCTTCATCTTCTGCAAATAACGCTAGGCCACAATTTTCAACCTGTAATTCCTTCTTTTTCCATACTTTCGAGCTTGAAGGGACATGTTCTTTTAGCTGAACTTTGCTCCTGCATTCGGATTCTTCATGGCCAAAGTTATTGTAGTAAGCACATTCAACTTCATTTTGTAGAGGAGAGAAGTTGTTATAAGTGTTCTTCTTTGATTCAATGTCCATTCTCTTCTTTCTTGCTTCTATTGTCATGATAGTTTTATATGCAACACATTGAACAGCTTTATGACCAAAATTATGACATGAGAAACATTGTCCATTGAACTAGAATTTTCTTCGATCATGAAATCTTCTATTTGAATTTACCTACTGTTTGGTGTTCCTTTGAAGAGTATTCGAGTTGAAGTTCTTTGACTTGAGCTGATCATGCTTTACCTATGAGGAATCTTTATCCCTTTGCTGAGTTGCAGAATGTTGCAAACCAGTTGTAGCAGCTTTTAGATAGTTTGGTGCAGAAGCCTGAGAAGTTTCTCTGGTATATCCAAGACCTGTATTTATAAAAGGAGAACGTTGTACCTTGATAATTTCATCCAAGGTTTCAGATCCTTTAGCAAATCTAAGATTCAGAGTCTTTACTTTCTCAAGTTCTTTTCTTAGACTTACCACTTCACATTCTAATTTTTCATTATGCTTCTTCTCTTCTTCAATCTGATTTTTCAGAGTCTCTATGATTATTTTACTTTCTTCTAAGCATATTTTGAGTTGATTTTTTTCATTAAGAAAATCATTGTCTTCTAGAGAATCCATAAAGGTATCCTTTTCTTCTTTAGAATCATTTTCGAAAGCCATAAGAAGTCTAAGATCTTGTTCACCTTCTTCCTCACAATCAGATAACCCATCACTGTCTTCATGAGTATAGTAACTTTTTCTAGAGCTAGACCGGTTCTTATTTCTTCTTGCTGCTTCGTTTCCTTTAGCAGGTGTTTCTTTGTAAGGACACTTAGCAGCATAATGACCAACTCTTCCACAACTAAAGCATTTGAAGGGAAGCTTACCTCTAAACCGTCCTGTGCCAAGTTGAAGTTTCTTTATGAAGTTTATCTCATCTTCTTCTGAGACATATCCCGATCCTTCTGTTATTTGTACTTCCTTCCCTTTTGTAGAAGTTCTAAAGATTGCTTCTTTGACTGCAGATGGTCCTCCTCTTCTCATTTCATATGCAGTTAGTATGCCATGAAGTTGTACCACAGTAAGATTTTGAAGATCCTACTTTTCTTCAAGAGCTGAAACTTTTGACTCAAATTTTGCTGTTAGAGATCTTAAAATTTTCTCAACCAATGTAGATTCAGTTATTGTTTCTCCCAGATTCCTCATGCGATTTACAATATCATCAAGACATAGAAAGAAATTTGCAATGCTTTCTTCATTAAGCATTTTTAGATTCTCATATTGATTTCTGAGAGTTTGAAGTTTAGCACTTTTTACCTTTGCATCACCTTCATAGCTTTGAATGATTTTGTCCCAAATTGCCTTTGCAGTATTCAACTGCATGACTTTGACAAATTCTGATTCAGTGAGACTTCCCAATAGAGCATTGACCGCCTTTGCATTAGTTTCATAGTTCTTTCTTTCAGTTGGATCCGTTGGCACTGTAGCTGGATATTGATATGCTTGTTCAGCAATTGCCCATACATCTGCTCCCAGAGACTGAAGGTAGGACCTCATCCTTGTTTTCCAAAATATTAAGTTGTTTCCGTTGAAGAGAGGAGGCCTGATAGATGCTGTTCCATCTTGATTGATCTTCCTTCTAGCGACTAAGATTTTTCAGAAGGACCCGCTCTGATATCAATTGTTGGAAAAATACTGAGAGGGGGGGGTGAATCAGTATTTAAAGCTGAAAAATTTTTCTTTCTTACTGCATCCAATCATGTACGTTTAGCTATCTTATTATATTTTTTACTTAGAGCATTGCATCAGATAAGCATTAAGAATGAACAGTAGAACAAGCATCAAACATGAACTACACATATGGACACCAGGATTTAAGGTGGAAACCCAATTTGGGAGAAAACCACCGCTGCTGCAATATCAGTCTTCAATATTTTATTATAGAGAAAAATTCTTACAATATATGCTGGTGCAGACTCATACCAGCATGCAGGCACCCACCTGCAGAAGGCTACAACCTTCTCTCGTTTACCAGCTTCTTCTAGAAGGGAGCTACAACCCCCTGACTGAAAGCTTCGACCTTCAGCACCACTGTGGACCTCGTTTCATCAATTTTCAGACTGGATCACACAGCCGCAACCCCAGATTTCAGAAAATGTATGCATTCGACATCCCGTTTGGCTTTCTGGATAAAAAATATTCATCATTGATTCTTCTATTGAATGAATCCCAGATTCATTCTTTTGATGGGTGCAACATGGACTTAGAATTATCAGTTAAGCACGTTGTCTGTCCATACAAATATTCCTTAGAGGAATTCGCTCTTCTTCTGTGCTTGACTCTCGCACATCTGTCCTCTTTGAATAATGATCTTTGCCCTTTATATAGTTCTCACCTTTCTCAATACCATGAGTCTAAAACCACTCAACTGCTAATGGTATTCCTTTGTCAATATTCCCTTTAGTTTGTCCCTAGGGCTTTTCAATTTCCCTTTTTTTTCTTTAATTTATTTCATTCAAACGAGGAAATTCAAATTATCTATGTGCGCCAAGCCTTTAACCCAAAGTTTAACCCTTCGGATTTTATAAATAATATTCAATGCTTTTCCATATGCAAGTGTCTTGTTGATGTGGTGAGTTTCGCAAGCAGAACAACCATACATCTCAATCGTTTTGTATTAATAATTGAGCCAATCCAATTTGAAACCCCAATCTTTGTCTCCGCCATATAATATTATAAACATTAACGTGCCACTGACTCATCAGTAATATATAAATCCATATAATCTTTCGGGTTCTTCAAATAATATTCAATCTTCGACTCTGGGCCCACATTGCAGTTGGTGGATCGGCAGTGTCAAACAAAACTTGCGATTGAGATTGATCAACCGGACGCGATGACCAAATAAAAAATGGCTCATAGCACCATCAAGTCCTTTGAAAAAATGCAATCGGGGCACACCATGGAAAATTTCCGATTGCGATCAGGACATGGATGCGATTTGCAATAAACTGAGGCATATAACTCGATCGGGTCCAGCCTTTGATCGAAGCACATAACAAAACTCCGCCGATTGAACCTTGCGATTCAAGACATGTGATTCCATTAAAACATCGCCACGTGGTCATGTGGACCCACGGGCCTCGGCTGTTGGTGGGGGTGATTTATAATGTAACATTTGGTTGTATTGTGTACAACCGTTCCACTATGGAACACTACCACATCCACAAGACATTTTTATGTATCATTTACATTGCGATTTGCGATTGCGATTGGATCGCATCGCATCGCAGGACTCCATATCAACAAGACACTACTTCACCAAAATAACTTACGATTCCGATTTAGAGCTTAAGTGGTGGGGACCACTTGTCCTGCCAAATCAGAAATAAAGGACTTCCCGCCCGTTTAATTCAATTTTATGACTGCCTTGAATGACTCGCTCCTCCGTAAATTAAATCTACGGGAATATCTTCGTCCCACCGTAAAAAACGGTCATTATCTCTCGTAAATGTATTCTTCCTCCGAGCTCGCCGATCATTGATCTCTGCACTGCTTCTGCTTCCCATGCTCGCTAATATCCTTTGCCATCAATGACAATATTCCAACACAACTCATTCTTTTCAATTCTTATGAGTTGGGCGCTCTCCCAAACCATTATAAGGAAAAGACTTTCCAGCGCATGTTTTTGAGGAACCTCCCCTTATAAAAATACCTCGACATCCATTTCTAGCAGAGGTTACTAGAGTGAGGCTAAGTGTGAGGTTTTTGCGGATGTTTTTCGTTTGGTGTACTTTTCAATCCCAACCGCACCTAAGTGTATCTAAATAAGAGAAAGCAATGGTGCGCACAAAACATTCGCACACCGGATACCGTGCGCTTTGTAAAAAACCCGACCAATGCATCTTATTACCGTAGTGCACCAATGCTTTAAGCAAATATTCTGCATCTATGCATCCTAAAACCCTACGCCAAAATAGAAACCGCCCGATGAAATCTTAATAAATTACACCGGTGGGCCTATAAAACCCCGCGCACCAAAACAAGGTTAAAAAACAAATTACTGACAAAAAAACCACATTTTTCACTTTTCTCAATGCTCCAAAAGCCTCAAGCACCGACTTGAATTTATCCTTGTTCCGAGTCGCCCCGACATTGGTGCTCCCCATTGCACCTATCGCATGCACCGCTATTGTGCATTGCCCACCAATCTCGAGGTTGGATTTTTCAAAATAGAGGGAAAATTTTCTTTGCAAATTCTACAACCTAATATGCCTCCTCGATGGAAAAATGTACGTGTATTTTTATTTCATTTCCATAATTAAGCCTTTTAGTGGATTTAAATTTCAAATTATCCTAAAAATTAACCATTTAAAAGAAAAATTCGGTTCAAGGTGTGCTAGAGCCAGTTTACCAAAACCGGTTCATGGTGCCGCCTATAAATTTACAGTCACCAGAATCCATGCTAACAATATATGCACAAGTTCCGAGGCTATACCTGTGTGCACCGTATTATTTTAAAATTTTAAAAAAGCATGGTGAGGTCGGTTACTTGCTAAAGACCGTTGACCATGTGGGAATAGCCAGAAATGTGGTGAATTAACATAAATATTTTCCCCGGGAGTATTTTTTTCTGCACCACATTCACATTTCGACAAAGGTTAACGCAGCAGCCCGATAAAGATCGCTACCATTGACTATGTAATTATGTTAGGAGGTTGGTGCGCCGACCAAACTTATTCGCCCGGGGCATAGAGTTTAGTCGTATACCGCACTCTTGACACCATTCAGAATAACGATGCATTGAAAATTTTCTGTGTGCACTCCATTAATCGTGCGTTGAAAATTTTCAAGTGTAGACCGACACCGTTGCGCCGAATAAAAAAGACACACCTACTTCCGCATGCCTTTTTTTTTTTTGGCGCACCGACGGTTTTTTTTTTTCCAAAAAAATTATATATGTATATTCCTAAATACATGTCTCATTTAATAAAAAATTTGTATATATGAAGAAAACAATAATCAGAGATGTGAAAGGAGAGAAGAGGGGGAACAATAGCAACAATAGGCGTACCCGCATAACATGTTCGCCCGTGGGAGACACAGGAGAGGGAGAGAGATACGTACTCCCTCGCCCCTATTACAACAAACTCTACACAAGGGATCCTAAGGCAAGTAGGCTTCCTCAAGTTCTATGAGGAGGCTAATTCCATAAAGGGACCAGGTGTTTTTTGTGGGACATCTTATCTCGTTGTGTGGAATGCTCACCGACAAGCTTTCCGGGTTGGTCCCAATTCAGGCAGCCGTTCCACTAAGGAGGATATATATTTCATTACAGTGGCTATCGAGGAGAGGGGTGTATTTTCCCTCGTTCCTAGTGGTTCCAAAGCTTTCTTGTCATGTAATAGGATTCATTGGTGTACTCCTGATACATTAGCAGGCATATATACCGTCTCCTTCGATTTTCTCTCGTCTCCAAAGGTCGCTTATGTATTGGTGCATTTGGTAGTCGGGAGGTGAGGTACCTCTCACTTCGATTTCAACCATTTCACACAAAAACTGCTGATAGGCAACACATTAGTTGCTCGCTTTCTATGTTATGTTGATTCTTTGATATAGGAGCCACCACTTGTCGTGGTCCGTCATTTTTTGTGGCATTTTTTGTAGAGCTCAGATAGATGTCGGCTCATGCACAAGGGAGGGTCAACTTCCATTTTTCTTTAGATATTTTTTTTTTAATTTTGAGAGGTTTCCCTGCAGACAAGGCCTACTTTTGTTCAACCACATAGGCTGATGTTGGAGGCACGTATGCACATGTAGGGACAAACATAATGGCCGAGAGGGATGAGACCGAGTTTTTATGAGGATATCACATGATGCACTAGGATTTGCTAGCTATTGTTGACGAGCATCCTCTACTATATCCCTCGTCCTTATGCCGGTTCTGATTTGCGAGGGTGTGCTAGCATCCTTGTCAGAGATGATGAGCCGCCGGATGATAGAGGTAATATTACTATTTATTTAAATTTATTCTAACATGTTCTTTAACTCTTTATTTTATTAAACTCGTAAAATGAAATTGTGTAATTATTGTTTTGTACTTGTATATATTTTGTAGAAATTGGGTCTTTTGATGGCGAGGACTTTCCAACACCACCACATGATCCAGGTGGATCTTGATGATGATCAGGATATGCTAGATGTTGAGATCATCAAAGAGGTCGGTGCGTAGAGATCTACTGGCCGGTGCACCTGTGACGCTTGCTAGACATGGTAGGCTTGATAGAAGATTGAGGATGGAGTTTGGCGACCAAATTTATGCATTTATCATATATGCAGAGTCGCCCGTTACTATGATAGACATACAAAGCCAGATGGTAGGTCGGTACATATGAGGAGAGGCATGTCACGTGACATGTAAACCTAATGTGGCATGTCATAGGAGCTATGACCTTAGTTACGTAACAGGAGTGACCCATGCACGTGATAGGCGTGGTTGAGATGCAACACGTGATCGACAATATGCAAGCAGCGCCAACGCATCATCTAATGACCATGATCAGGGTAGTGATCATCGTTCACCTCGCGCCACGCCGTACGAGCAGCCCTCCACTAGCATCGAGCAATGGTAATCATAAGGTGATGTCGGACTCATCAACCATGTCCGCTCATCACGATGAGTAGCTCTAGCTGTGCTGATCCCGATCAACATGAGGCACCGTACTTCATCTGGCCATTATCCGAGCTTGTCGAGGCTTCACGAAAGGTTCAAGTAGGCCTTGACTAGTACTACTATCGATGATGTACCATGAGTTGATATATGACATTTATATTATATTTGTATATTTTTGACATTATTCAAGTTTATAGATATATATGTGGTCCATGTATTTTATGTTCATGTTGCAATTGTACGTAATTTACATGTTGGTGATCATCATGATGTGTATATTTTTAGGTCATTTTAGATATGTTCATTTAATGTGCAAATTTCGTGGATTGATGTGTATGTGATAGCAGCTATTTGATATGAGATGTATATTTTGTACAGTGTTGTGATGATGTTATACAATGCTAATTGGGTTTTTTTAGATGATCATGATCACGATGATGTTAGCGAATTTGAATGTGTTTTTTAGTCAAATGTGATGTTTATACAATGGTTATCATGATCGTGATGTTTATTAATTAATTTAATATTAAATGACCATGATATTTATTAAATATTATGTCATGAATAAAATTTAATTTTAATTTTAATTGTATTACCGTGAAATGATTGTAATTGTAAATTTTAAATAGTATGTAAAATACTAAAATTATAATTGTAATTGTAATTTAATTGTAATTTTAATTGTAATCGTATGTAAAATATTTGTAAAATTTTTAATTATATTAATGTGAAATGATTCTATTAAAATTTGTAAATTTGTAAATTTGTAAAATTGTAAATAATTGTAAAATAATCAATCTAGAATAATATGAATTTTTCTAACATAATAAAAGTTTATAAAATAATGCAAATAAATTCATGTACTTTAAAATTATCATTATTTCTGAAGGTAGATCTTACATACCAAAAAAAATAACTTTATACAAAAGATAATTTTTTTATTGAGATCAACATAATTACAAATTATTAAGTGAAATATTGATTTTAAGTTTAATTCAAATTTCATATTCTAATGTTTTGAAAAAAAGAGTGTTATAAGGTAGTAAGGTAATCAACTTTTATTTATAAAGCCTTACTCCTGCAAGTATAAATATTGAGGAAATAACACATGTACCATTTCCTCACATGCATTAATTCCATCGAATGTATCTTAGAAGAATTGAGTATCAAGAATGCACACATATATATATATATATATATATATATATATATATATATATATATATATATTTCAGCTGTGGTTAAATTTCGGGGCCTAACCATATTAGCACAAAATAGAAAGAATAATTTCTTTCACCATAATAACACACAAATTTCAAAAAAGAAAAAACTCCATTCTGTGTTTCGAGGAATTTTACGCAAATGATAGGCATTTATATGGATTTCTATCCACATTCTGCAATTTAATGAGCATTGGAGGGAGTTTACAATCATGTATCTATTAGTAAATCGCACCCTTTGGTAGAAACAAAGAAAAATTTAGCAGTATCTTCTTGCATGAAGTAGGGACTGGCCATAATCAATCTCTTTTCCGAGACTCACGAAGAAATATATATGCATGTCGAAGTTCGTTGGCACTCGTTTTGTTGCGGGTTGTGGAAAGGTTCAAGTTTATTTTTATGAAAGAAGAAGAGGTGTAGATTTGAAAAGAAATGTCAAATATTTTCACAAAAAATGTACATTTCCAACATGTCTAAAAACTAAAATATCTCCAACTTCAATAAAATTGTCGTAAAACAAAACTTTCCCAACCATTTGTGAAAAAAATTTTCCACGTCTTAGCATAGCACAAGTTCACATGCCACAATTTGCCATTTGGCCCCGTAGTATCGCATTCACATGCCCCGCATTTCATCTTCCACATAATCGTTAGAACCGCCGCAATAAACAAAATACATTGGAAGAATAGTTATTTCCATTTCAAGAATTTATCCAATTCTTAATTCTAATTCTAATTTTCAAGAACAAACAAAATTCTAACTTAATTGCATATTTCACTCAAGAATAAAAAAAATTCTAATTAGTTCACTAAATTTTGGTATACACACCTAAAAGTAATTTTGGTGCCTTAACCGCAAATTAGTGCTAATGGGGTTGATATAACCGCACCGGTGCGTTTTAGTTATTAAACTATGTTGTCATGTTACCAATAGACGCATTGGTGCAAGCATAAGGGGCGCTGCACTAGTGAAGAATAACCGCAAATAAAAAAAAACGCAACTCTATTTTCTTTAAGTGAAAAAAAAATCCGTAAAATTGAAAAATGGGTGGCAAAATATATTTGAAAATCTAATTTCAAAAGAAAATTTTTAAATGCTAAACACTTTTCATTATTTCACTATTTTTGCAAAAAAAATCAGCTCGCAGATTTGAGACATACCTAGAGCAAGAGAGCATGAGTGCACTATGGAGCAGCTGAAAAATATGTTCGAACAAGTATTCGCCGATCGAATCCAAACCTCCGGTGATTCAAACCTTATAGCATAGAATTTTAAACGATCTGAAATTTGATTTTTTTACTTTTTGCAGATTTTTTACGAAGTAAGGAAAATATTTCAAATTTTTTTTCATTTTAAGAAACAAAAAAAGGCTACATTTTCTCCCTAAACCCTTCAATATTTTTGTTTCTTTCCTTTCTTTCTTTCCTTGTTTCGTGATTTTTTAGAATTAGGGCTTTTCATTTTAGATTGATATCCAACCCACGAGACAAATTGCATAGTCGGATCCCAATCTATGTTGGCCTTTGCGTGAATTTTTAAAAAAGGATTTTTTTATCGGTGAGCCTCCGTGTAAGTTAAGCACCGATGCGCCGTCGTATTTTCAAAATGCACCGCAAAAGTACTGTAATAAAAAAAATAAAAACAATTTTTTTTTAATCAAAGGTGCCATATAGAAAATAGGGCAATCGATGCGCTATTTCATTATGGCGCACCGTGCTCGTGTTGTTTCACAAAAAATGTTTTATTGTGTTAATTTAAGTGCACCATGTAACATATAACGCACCACACCGAGCTCCCTAGTTGATAGAGAACACCGTATGGTGGTCCCTCGTTTTCATGAGGACATTTATGCTACAAAAACTAACATTGGAAAATTATTATTATTTTCTCTCGTGTTAATCGCCATGGTGGTTAACATGTAATGTACCGATTCTCCTTGTTGACATAGTCTAGCATCGTATGATCTATTATACTATTTGTGCGGTGCGTTTATAAGACCACCACGCACCGATGTCGGTGCGTACACCATGAATGGCACACCGATTTGTTGAGATTTCTTTTTTACCCAAAAAAGTTGACAACTTATTTATAAATATATTAATGAGTGATATGGTTACAAGTTTTATCAATAAAGAAATGATTGATAATAGATCAAGTAACAAAAAATACCGATAACACATCAAGAAAAGAAAAAAAGGCAAGTTCTTTGTAAATTCTTTACAAAAAATATTATTTTTGAACTATATGTAAGTTTAATTGATATGCATTCTTTAATCGTGTACGTGCAGAGCCACATAATGACGAAGCTCGATAAGATTATTTCGATCTAGGACCAAGAGAGTAAAAGCTTGATAGAAAAATTGCAAAAAGGATGAAATTGAAAGAATGAAAAATACTATCGATCCAATATGAAAGTTTATTTTTTTAATTTTAATTAATAATATACTTAAAATTATTAGATAAAATGTGTCAAACAATCTATTAATTCACATCCGTTTAATTTCCTACATGGACCAACAACCTTAAAACGAATTTTGTACCAAGAAAAGAAAAAAAATAGAACATGCAAATGAAAATGGATTGCTCCTTAGCTCATCTAGAGTGGTGCTAGAGTGTTAATGAAAGGGGGGGGAATTTTACAAAAGTTTGAGGGAGTACAGTGGAATGAATGTATAGATGCTCTTTCCACTTACAATACAAAAATCGCCCAATGATTCCAAGAACAAAATTTTATCTAAACCACAAATGAAGGGTTTCCAAAGAATTGATCAATGAGACATGTCAAACTTTTAATAGAAAAAAACGTATAACAAAAAAAGAAGGAAAATGAAAAAGTAATATTATTTTAAATGTTTGTCTAGAATTATTTATAAAGATCACTTTTGTTATATTTACTTTTCATATATCAATATAAAAATTGAATAGTTTATTGCCATGTTACATTTTAAGGAAGATTATGAAAAATCTCAAAAGATGAACGAGTTGATATCGAAATATGCCAAGAGGGAATGTCCAAAAAGGTGTATAAAGAGATGATCAAAGAAATGGACAAAGTTGCATCACGAGGAGCCATCTCAATAACAACGTGCTTTAAATGTAATATGTAATCATTAAATTTTTAGATCATTGTGTGCAATAAATAAACAATTTAGCAGTAATTATTAATTTTCAAGTATTCTTATAGAAAATAAACAAAATGGAACCCATTCAGCACATAAAACAGACGACAAGGAAGAAAGGGGTTGATATCTAAGTTTGTGAGTAATCGTTACTTCCTTATAAAAACTTAACTAGATCTCCTTTTAGTATTTTTAAGTTGTTTTACAAAATCTTATCATTGAATGTCTTCAAATAGGTGCTAACACACAAAGAAGAACCATCGACGAATTGACTGAAATTGAGTTAAATATGGATTGTATAGTAGTGTTGGCATATCAAAAATTAATTGTAGAATTTGTAAGCATCTATCGATCTTGTTTTACTTAGCTTCATCTAGTACTGATAGAACAAAAAAATTCTTTTTTATATTAAATATATGATTTGTTATGGGGTATAAACAGATGACACAAAAATATGGAACTCCGCCAATAGATGAAATCTCAAAAGATGACATTGTACATGGTTTTGAAAGAATGTGTATAGTTTATGAGTCAATTGTTGCTATGGTATGTCATTTATTTCTTTTCGATTTACATTGATGTAATTATTTAATATTGTAATTTTCTATATTATTCTCATCAATGTATATACACTTATTACAGCTTTATTGCGGGTGTTTGTAGATGGAATGTGAAGAAGAAGAAAACAATATGCACCGTGAATGAAACATTCCCGAAAATAACCCAAGTCATGAAGTAGCTCTAGCAATGGACAATACCAAAGCGAAGAATGATGATCACTATTTTTGGATATCAAAGCAAAGAGTTGTATTTTTTGAAATATTTGTTTGTGAAATCAGACATTTTGTTTAATGTAATGGACATAGTGTCCCAATTGAAAGGAAAAGGGATACCAATAACGGTCCCATTTTGTATGACAAAGACTGCCTTATTCATATATATAAATAATAAAATATGTTTTAATTTATTCTATTGCATTCTCCATTGTCGTTGTGAAATGTAACACCACCGATTAAATTTATGGATGATTAAATATTGTAATGAAGAGATGTGAAATTTTATGATATGATATAATGTAAAATTAATTCAAACGTCACATTCAAATGCACAAATAAAAATTTAATTCATATGAATACTATTATAAGATATATATGTGTCGACTTTGATGAATAATGAATTTTAAAAAATCACAATAATTATGATATGATATAACAAATTAATCCAAACATCACATTCAAATGCATTATTAAAAATTTAATTCGTATGAATACTATTATAAGATGTGTCGCATTTCTTTGATGAATAATGAATTTAAAAAATTCACAATAATTGCATTTGCCGCAGGTTGATGTTTCTAAAAATACAAAATGAACACCGTGCGTGTCGGCCATCATGAACCGGTGTGTTTGTATGTTGCAAATAAGACCGGTGCGTTTCTACGACCTATGGGCACCGCACAAATACCAAAGCCAATTAAAAATCTCTGGGTATGCTTATGCCATCTTGGGTGCACCTAAGGCGTTTATGTGAGACTATGCATCGACGCATTTGTATGACCTATGGGCACCTGACAAATACCAATACCAATTAGAAAGACCCCATGCGTTGTATCACCAACACCGCGCCTGCTGCGCTTTTGTATACTCCTTGATGGCTCGGTACATGCACCTTCGATCGCCCTGTGCCACCTTTCTAGATGACACGCACGTTGCGTTGAAACCTTAGTAGCGCACAAATGAAAAAAATATCCGTAATAACCTCCGGGCCGCCCGCCTTTAGTTGTGTTGAATTTCCATTAAAAGCTTTGCCAAAACCTCCATAACCATAAACATATGTTGTAGAAAATGTTTTTTTAACAATTTTGGTCAATTTTATAACACTAAAAACCTTCTTTATAGCCTCCTCTAGAGGGTCTTTTCCTTGTAGTAAACCTTTCATTGCATCCGTAAGGCTTAGAAAGGATAATACCTTTTTCCTATTTATTATTTCTTTAGCAAAGACTAGGTAGACTTATCAAGGCGATGGTTGAACTGTGGACTATGGGCATCAAAATATCTCAAGAAGCTCCTTTAACCCACCAACAATTTGATGAGTGGAAATATTTTTGTAACTAACTAAATCAAGATCCCCCTTTAGATCGGATGACTCCGTTTTTAATTCGACGTCAACGTCGTATTCTCAAGAATGGGGAAACATATAAATCACAATGGGGACATAACCCACAAGGCATGTTCTCCATCAAGAAGGCTTATTCAATCATCTCATCTGGCTGTGGACCTTGGAAAGCCGACCCATAGAGGAAGAGAATTTGGCACTCACAATTATGGTAAAAAATTCTCATTCTTCTTATGGTTAATAGGACATGATAAAGTTCTCACATGGTGTAAAATTTCGAAAAAATGGATTCCTAGGACCATCCCGCTCGTCCTTTGTGTCGCAAAGGAGGAGAAAATGACAGATCACCTCCTAAACAGCAGGTTCATAAGAATATATAAGGCTGTCACGTAGGCTTTAGCTTCTCAACAAATAACCAATAGCCTCTTTGTAATAATTAGATATATGTCTCTTCAAAAACATCACTAATAAAGCATGGTTCCTCTCATAGGTATTTACCCCATGGAACCTATGGAAAGCCGTAAACATGGCGTATTCCACTATGAAGCCTTCTCACCACATCAAGATATGGAAATTTATCCTTCGGAACATTAAGGAAATCCTATCTATCTCACATTGGTCGAATGAGGACCTCAAAGTGGAGGGGAATTAACGTACCATATTAACTACCCTTGATATTCACAAGGAGTCTTTTGACCCGAGACCATCTCATCACCCCGTGTTAAGGGGATTCTCCTCCAAACTCATTCACATGCCCCCACATGTTTTCTCAGTTAAATTTTGATGGGGCTTCCAATGGTAACCCCGAGCTAGAAGGTTTTGGGGGTATTATCCACAATGATAGAGGGAAAGTGGTAAATTTTTACGCAGCGTCATGTAGCAGCACCACAAATAACATGGCTAAGAGGACTGCATGTAGCAAAGGAAGATGGGGTATCCAGATGTAAGTCATGGGTGATTCTATTAGTTATAGCCATGTTTCCAACGACTTATAAAGGAATCTCCTCTAGATAAAGTAATAGTACACAATTGAAACCTTGATAGGGGAACATATTCATTCTAGGCTCTCTCGTTTTGATTATGTAATCACTGAAGATGTTGATCAAGAAGGAAATAAGGTCATGGATAAACTAATAAATTGGGGAAGTATAATTAGGCTCAAGATATTATTCAATATTGGCTGCCCTTCAAAAATAACGACCTGTTGGTTCTACGTCGAATAGTGGAGGAGGAGGAGGAGGCTTATCCGATGGGGGTGAGAATTTGGGTACACGTGGCAAAACCAAGTGCCATGATTTCAAACAACTATTATGGTGGTGGATTGGCCTGTTCTTTCGTCTAAACTGGTGTAATTGGGGGTGTAATTGTGATCATGTGAGACATTGTATTGCCTTGGCGAGTGTGGACACCATAGTCTAATGAGCAGGATGGCTCATCGTTGTGGTATTTGTGTTAATGTTTCATTCCATTGTTGTGCTTCTGGTTATTATTCCACGAGCAAATGGAAGAAATGAAGGCGGGCTTCCAGAGTAGGGTGGTGGGTGTCAGACTACCCCTTAGACTCTTGACAGTATAAATTTACTATTTTTATTCTCTGAAGGTGACACCTTGTGTTTTACAGCACATGCACAGTGCGACCTAAGGTGAATGTTGTATGTTGGTATTTCTAGGTTCACTGGAATTTAGAAAGTGCGAGCAACTGACCCACTGGAGGTGGGTGGTGGGTGTCAGACTACCCCTTAGACTCTTGACAGTATAAATTTACTATTTTTATTCTCTGAAGGTGACACCTTGTGTTTTACAGCACATGCACAGTGCGACCTAAGGTGAATGTTGTATGTTGGTATTTTCAGGTTCACTGGAATTTAGAAAGTGCGAGCAACTGACCACTGGAGGTTGCTGGAGGTGGTATAGTTGGTGGTCATGTTGGGGTCACAGTGATTGTGCGTGGGATACTCCATCGTAGGTGTTTGGTCTGATAATTGGCTTGCCTTGTGTCTTAGCGGGTGTTTTTTATGTGCGGGGGAGATAGAAGATTCTCCTTCCTGAAAAAGTTTTATGACAGGAGAGTCTTTGGGTGTCTGTGCGAGGCCCCTTGGGGAGCATCGACCAGGTGCGAGCTTAACATGCCCACTTCTTTCTCTATTTTCTCGTGTTTGCTGTGTTCTGAAGTACTGGAAATTTAGGGTTCTCAATTGGTGCAGTGTCGGCAGCTAGGTTGTTGCGGGTGGATTTCTGTGGAGTATTTCAGATGAAGGGAGTTTTGGGCTCTGGGTGTAAGCCGTTCTGGGTGAGTTATAGCGGGTTGGGCCTTGATAGTAGTTGGTGCTCCAGACACTCTTTAGATGAGTTCGAGTAGTCGTGTAGTTGGTTTTTTCATCATGCGGCCTTCCCTCGCAGTGGGCGCTCCACCCTCCCTGCCAAGCTAGGCTTGACGGGATGTAGGGACTAGGATAGTCTCACTCATTCTTAAGAGTTGGGAATGGCGATAGTTGGGACGCATGAGATTCGAAAACTGCTAGCTGCTCTTGGTCGTTGGGTGTTGGAATGCATGGTGGTAGCAAGAATAAAACCCATCGGGGGACGATGGTCTTAGAAACCTTAGCGACGTGGTGGTGTGCGGCGTGGTGGAAAGGTCAGTCAAGGATCTAGCAGGTGTTCAACTCCTAGCTTGGAGGTAATTCAACATTGTTATCTAGAGAATTTTCATGAGCTAATTCAATATTTGTTGGATACAATGGAGTCACGTTATGAGGTCTGAAGGGAGGAACACGCTAAGGATAGGATGCACTAATTTAGTGTCACGTTAGACAGAGAGTAGGGGTGGTTTGGCATGGCCAAAATCATTCCCAGAAAAATTGGAAAATTTTGAGACATGGATAACGCACTTCGAAGGGAATGTATAGTACAACTTCTCCACCCTCCGTTCTCCTCGACAAACAACCTTTAAACCCAACTTCCATCACGTTAGATGACTAGCATGCTATCATGTGTTTTTTATGTGTTGTTTGTATTTTGGTGTCTTTTGCATTCTAGTTTATGGATGTTTTCCTTAGTTTCTTTTTTTTTTCATATGCTGCAAACAATGGTCAAGAAACCTAGTTGACGTAAGACCACATGCTTTTTGTTACTCTCGATGTATATATTTTTTACCAAATGAATAGAAATTTGACTTTAAAAAAAAAAACCTATAGTTTTGAGAGCCAGGAAAGAAATAAATCTTATTAATACGCCATTAGGGTCTACTCAATCATGTCAGTTTGGATAGAAAGAGATACTAGAATGATATGGAAAATCAAGATTGCAAGGCCAATAAGGCCAATAATGAACTGGACAAACTCATTTTGTGCATGCTCTGAAATGTAGAAGCATACGACTATGAAAACAAAACCCATTGTAATAAAGTTAATGGAAGCCATAGGTTTTTTGGAATGGTTAGTTTATATTATGTAACCTAGGATTCCTATCAGAAATGATCCCTCTTCCTATCAATTATATCTTGAGCATCAAAACTAGTGAATAGGGCAGTTGGGGAACTACGCATTCACCTTAGTGCATGCGACCTAATACATAGAAGAAAGAAAACGTTCGATTGTTTTATATTTCACAACTCAATAAAATCATTATCATAAGTTATTTCTCCATTTTAAGAACCATTTCAAATCCAGAACTCCGCTTAATACACTTCTAATGAAAACCTTGACAATATCAGTTACAGACAGTACTTTAAACAACCCGTAATACAAAACAATTTAGAAATTAACGATATATAAGAAAAGCGTGGTGGGTATTTTATACAAATCACGAATACATAGTTATAAACCCAATTAAGGGTTTTCAGTAGTATTGTGGCTAAGGGTTGAACCCGTGAATAAATTAGTAACACCAACAAGAAAATGACAAAGAATTGAATTCTGTAAATTGCCTCTCTAGGGTAGAATTGAAAAAAATAAGAAGAATAAGTAAAGTGTAACTCAAGAAACATGCCAGACATTTCCTTAAGTACCAATAAAAACCCTTGCAACGAAAGGGCCGTGACTATTAATGTCAATCCATGACTCATCGTCGTTAATAAAAAGTAAGAAAATAAAACCCTAAGCTCTGGAGGCAAGTGAAGTGAGAACCTCGACATGAAACAGGCACCCAAGATGAGAACTCGCTCCAATGGAGGCAAAGTAATGATAAATGAAAACTAAATCAACAAGATCTAAACTCGCTCACCGAAAAAACAAACCCAAAAGTGAATTAAAAGAAAATTAAGATAACATATGCCAATAAACTAAACTGAGTACGTGAGTACGTGTATAGACTGACAGTAAGTACCTGGAAATGGATTTCATAAGCTAATGCCGTAGGAAAAGCACTTGTTTTATAGTAGAAGAAGGGCAGAAAAATAACTGAGAATAGCTGCATTAATCAATAGAGATATGTTAAAGGAGAAGAAACCGCATGTACACTGGCTATGGCGTGAATAGAGTGGAGTAGCACAATGTTGTTTATATGGAAGTAACATCCATGAGAGCAAGTCACACAAACTTTTCAAAACTCTTCGCGATAATACCAAAGGGACATTCCCGCAAAAGAAACTCAATGGTAGAAATTTCATGAGTAGATCTACCTATCTGCACTGCCTAAGTTTGGAACCAAACCCTAGACATGTTTAGGGTTTTGTCAGCAAAAGAGGCATCGTCGAATAGCGGAATAATAATACGGGTTGGCGACAGGGGTTCGGGTGAATACCGTTAACAACGTTTGGAGAGTTGGAGTCATACTGACTGTACGCATGAAGGATCAACGATGAACCATGCCACCACAAGTCCATACGGAAATAGATCTATATCAATTACTAAGGCGCCGATGGAAAGCGCATCGTACGTCAGAGTTTCCAATCAAGGTGATATTATAACTAAGAGGTGGAACACATATACATTGATATATTCTTGACAAGAAATATCATAACATTTTAACAGCGAATTTAATATGCAATACCATATACCTTTAACATATTATGGGTTATTAGTCATGTAACCATTTAAGAGTAGTTCCAACTATTCCCTTCTCATGGCCGTGGATTAATTTTATGCCTCGAAGAAGGTGAGTATTAAGTAAAGTAAATGATTTTTTTAATTGGTTGCTACAATAGCTTAATTGCCACACTGAATAAAATATTTTAGCTTTAATTATATTATCATTATTATTATAATATTTTGTTTTAGTATAAATTTATCATAAGTCAAGATATATTAAGAGTGAATAAAATTTGTGTGCTCTCAAAAAATATATTAAGAGTGAATAAAATTTAAAGTTCTCAAAGTAAAAATTTATTTGTAAGTTTTACACTCTAAAATAAATTTGCACTTCAATTTTTTTTTTTTTTTTTAATACTTTATTATTTCTCTATTTAGGATATATCTATATTAATTTAATTTATAGTTAATTTGAATGATCATATAATTTTATAGTTTCAAATTATTGAAAAATTATCATATTTTTATAAAAAATTATGAAAATGATTATTTAAAATGATTGTATTTAGGTTGTAATGTTTAATATATTTGAGATGTTAATAAAACAATTTATAAAATTGTGATTTTTTAAAGTAAATATTAAAATTTTAAACGAATTTAATTTTTTAATATAATCAAGATTTTATATAAAAAGATACATTAGGATGATATTGAGTTGTAAATCATTCTATTTTTTTTTAAATATGAAAATTTAAATATATTAGGATAACATTATTAATTACATTTACAATTTACAATAAATTTATTTATAAAGATGAAATTTTACAAATATGAATTATATATTTAAGTTTACTATCATGAAATATTTTTAAAAAATTATCGACATAAAAAGATTAAAAAGATTATTATTATTAATAAAAATTTTTGAGTTAATATTTTTTTGAAGCAAGAGAAGGGAAACTAAACGAGCATATATTTTTATAACCATTTTAAAAAGTTAATTGCATCAAAGAATACAAAACCATGTAATTGGTTTCATTTAGATTTATTTTTTTACAATATGTTATATTATTTTCTAATTATTCGGGTAAACACTATACTCGTATATAAAATCTATAAGTTTATAATACAAAAATTATTAAATATATTTATAGAATATTGTATATATAAAATTATACTTAAAAATATAGACAAAGCTACAACTTTGTGATCTCCGAAGGGTACTAGGGGATTGTAGGGGTTGGAGTAGTTTTCAAGGATGCAAAATTTCACAATGAAAATGAAAATATAAGTGTGATTCTTCTTTAAAAATAAAAATACTTATTATCTTCATTTTTATACAATATTTGTATAAAAATGATGGCACAATTTGTCTCCCCTCCATAATTGTAGAACATGATGTTATGGCTAATGTGTGTTACTTGAATTGAGACATGTAAAATGTATCTTACTAATACCTACAAGAATAACATGAAAGTTAAAAACATGGCAAGATCCAAGTTAAAGACTTGGCACTATCCTTAACATTGATGAATTGGATAAATTAACTTTTTAAACTACTTTTACTTTTCATTGTCCATTTGTTTTGGTAGAGATTCAAATATTTAATAAGTATTCAAAGTTTGAATGTTTTTCATTTTTTTTAAGAATATATACATATTTTTTTAATGTTGGGTCACTAATAATGTCGATATAAAATTTTATATTTTCTTTTAATGAACTACCTAATCGATGAAAAATATAACAACAATGTACAACTAGCTCTTAATCTTAATCACATATTAGATAGTTTAAAAATTTCGTTAATATGTAGCTCTTTAATATTAATCACATATTAGATAGTTTAAAATTTCGTTAATATGTATGATATATGTGATTTGAAGTAGGATGTGGTAAAATAAGAAACAAACTAATATGTTCTACACAATATATTCTGTTTGTGTAGTGAAAAATGTACCTCGAAGACATACTTACTCTTTGTATAGATTTTTAACTGAAATTTTTTCATTGTAAATAAGGGTTCATTTTTCACTTCAAATGATGTGAAATAACACTCCGTCAATAAAGGAAATAAGTTTTGTAATATATTTATTGCAATATTTAAGAGTAAATTAATAGTCTTAAAGATTGCTTTGAAGTAAGAAAAAGAGAATGGGTCTCAAAATCCTCTCAATTCCAAACTTATCATAAACATTGTTGTTAACATTGATTTCATATCTTTGATATGTTGCTTCAAAAGAACAACAAACAAAAATAACCAAAATAACACCCTAAAATAATGTATATAAATATATATTTATATAGGATTAAAAGTTTTAGGAATGGCACTCAAGGAAAAGAAATATAAAAAAAATCAATTACATGTTAATCTTAAAAAATAATTTATATAAATTAAATTTATATAATTTTATATTTATAATAGATTAAACTATTTCTAAAAATAAATCAGAAAATAAAAATTTCAAATAATATTTTTAGTATTTTACTATATTCACAATAAAAACATACATTATATTTAGATTTCAAAATATTAATATATTTTTTGAATAAAGTGTCCTAAACATGTCATTAGAAATCAAAGAAACAAATTTTGTAAATTATTCTATTTCTTGCATTTATGAGAATAAAATAGTACTCTTTAATAAAAAACAATAAACACAACTTATATTTAAAATTTATGTTTACAAATAAATATATAGAAATGTGGTTTATATTTAAAAATTAATTATGATTTGCAAATATAAGGATTATATAACCGGTATTAAATATTTTTATATAATGCATTTTTTCATAAAATATTTATATTTCAATTTTATAAATTATAATTAGAATTAAATAATATTTACTATTGATGAAGATGATGATGATGGTTAACGTCCACCGAGACCAATCTTTGTTTTATTCGACTCAAAGAAAAAGAGTTATTTAGTTTGATTTAAGATTTTATTCCTATGCTCAAAAGCTCGAGAGAAGCCTCCCGAGCTCACTATAATTTTGACATCTTAAAAGGCTAGGAAGGCCGTGTTGCAACAAACATTATGAAATTGAGCTCTAATGTGGTTGTACACTGTGGGCACTCTAAGAGGAAGTTATTTTCATCCTCGATGTTCATATTCTCATAGAGATGGAAGATCCTTTCCATCCATGTATGTTTAGGAATTGTCCAATGACTCGTTTCATCATGGAGCTCATGAGAGTTCATTCTAATCTGCTATATTAATTTTCTTTTCTTTGAGCTAGTTAAAACAGAGAGATGCTTTTGATCTTCTAGGATGGGGTTGATGACCTCCTTATAATATCTTAATTTTCTTTTAGTTGCTAGATCTTTCTCACACCACATTTTTTCTTTGAACTTAAGCAAAATAATTTTTGAAATGTTATTAATATTTTGCAATGCAACATTCTCGTTGATCTCCCAATGGTTTAACCAGGCCTCGGTGTCTTTATACCAAAACTCGTTTAAGCCTTAGGTGGTTTTGGATGGAATTTAAAGCTAGCTTAGGAAGTCTATGGTCTCCTATGCTATTGAACTTGTGTGCCAACATAAGCCTAGTCATATCTACGCTCTCGATAGGGGAAAGACCCACTTCTATAAGGAGAATATGATAGGGTGTATGGATTTTAATTTTAAGGTTATACATTATAAAATGCTTCTAGATTTGATCAATCTTTTTCCATGATTCTCTAGAGATGATGCTACCTCAAACCTCGCATCCATATAAGAGAACAAGAGTGACTAAAGTTTCAAAGAGGAACTTATTTCTATCCCACATTACGAGGTTTCGTTGTTTTACAATTATTTTCAAGACCAAAATAAGCTTTCCACCCCATTAATTCTTTTCGAATGCTATAGTTCCAGCTTGAGCTTGTGATGAATATCAATTTCAGTACTCGTAAGAATACACTTCCTCCAAGTTACTATTTTCATACAAAAAATTAGCGTAAGTGTCCTTCTTGTATTTCATAATCATAACTTTTGTTTTGGTTATCATAATGTACATACCCATGGTATATCGCAATCCTTAAGAAGTCTAAGTTTTTTCTATCAAGATCGATGGGAACCTTGCGAGAAGAACAATATCATCAAGATAGAGAAGAAGGATGATGACTATCCTAGCTAAGATCATGCCGTAACATCCCGCTTCCTCTAAAAACCCTTCTAGCTTATCGATGTAAATACCAAATAGGTAGGGGAGAGGGGGCAACCTTGCTTAACTCGATATTACACTTAATATCTTTCGACCACCTCATTTCTCTTTTTAAATTTAGCAATTACATCGCATAACCTTATACACCACTTTATCTCAAAGGAACATTTACTCTTCTAATATATTCTATAGGTTGTTTCTAGGAACGTATCAAAAGCCTTTCTAATGTCCACAAAGCAATAGAAGAGATTGATTTATCATTGGCAAGATTCCTCCACAATGATCCTAAGCATAACGAGGTGGTCCATCGTTGGGTGCCGCTTCTAAAACCCGCTTGGCATTTAGCCCGCTGCATTTCACTTTCAAGCCAAAATGATCAACTTCATTCCAAAATAATACCATATAACTTTGGCTAAGAGAGGTAGGTTTATTATAATTGTCCGATAAATAGAGGGGTTATTTGTATCCCCACTTTTAAAAATAAGGATAATGAGGCTCTAAGTCCAAGGTTTAGGGAACCCTTGCTTCGAATGCTTGGTTGAAAAGCTTGTGGATGTGGGGGATGAGGACAATACCTCCAATTTTTAAGATTTCCCCGCTTGGAAACCTTCAATGTCTTTAGCTTTCCCATTTGTTAAAGGATTCAAAAATCAATGTCTTCTAATGAGAAAACTTCTTTTGTTGTGATCGTGGTTTCAATGTTATCCTTAGCATTCAAGATTCATAAAGCTTTTTGAGATAGGAATTCTTACCATGTAAACGAATTTTATTATTATCTTGCCTTCTCTAGTTAGAATCGCCTCCGTAATTTCTTAGGAGCCACCTTAGAGAGGTGTAAGAGATTCTCTTGTATTCTTACTTAATATATTGCCTTTTTTTCCTTTTAGTTAGGCTTTCAGAGATTTTTATCTGTCAATTTTGAGAGATTCATCAACAGCCTTCCTTAATTGCTCTTGCACTTTTACAAATTTTGTCATACCAGGTTGGCTTTGCTATTTCTTTTATTACTTGAGACTTCAATTGAGAACTTGTTAATAGAATATGAGAGGGTTGTAGTAAAATTATGATAGAGGCTTTATTTGTTTTCTATACTAGATAAAGGAAGAAAATTAGTTTTTAATTCATTTAGAAAGAGATTGTTTTTATTTCCTTATCAAATATTAGGTTCTTTTTGACATAAGGATTATCTTCTATGGGATCTCTATGCATGAAAAAATTGAGAGTTATGAGTAAAGGCCTATGATCGAGCTCGTGGTCGTCTAAGATGTCAAAATTTATTATTTCATTGTATAAAGGAGATCATAAATAAATATAGTCTACCATGCTATTGCTAATCCCATGGATGCAGTCATCCGGCTAGAATTGGGTTACTTTTTAGACCATTGCAAATTATGAGATCTTGAACACTATGGAGCTTGGATTACTCTCGACTCCAAACAAATTATCCCCCGAGGTCTTTAGAGCTTCTTTTGTATCGACTAGCCAAAGTAAGAGTTCTTTGGTCTAACCAAAGAGGATTGGGGTCAGAATGATTGCTTGGAAGAATAGCTTGGTTGCTTGAGTTCGAGCATTTAAAGTCACCCATTAAAAGGATATTTCCTTCATTACTTAAGTGAGAAATACTATCTTCTAAACCATTGTAAGGACTATTTTTAGCTAGATTATTTTTCTTATAGAAGTTAGAAATAATGGGGGAAAATAAGAGATTTCTATGTGGTCTTTTATCATTAATTTCGCATCTCAATCCAACTATATTGTTGTAAGGGTCGTTTTATAAATCCTAGCATGGGGGGATGTTCTTCTTAATGTAGTAAGCTATGCCCTGGCCGCCCTACGGGAGGATTGCTTATTCCACGTAGACCATAGTGCAAAGCCATCTATGTTAGGGACCTTAGATTCTTCATGCTCCTAAGTTTCAACAAGCAATATAATATCAACATCATTTGAGATCCAAATCAGCTTGGGGCCTTTATTCCATGGGAAAGCCCTATAGTTCCAAGAAAGAATTCAGAGCATGTTGAATTGTTATTTATTACTATCTTTTTGGTTTCTATCTCGATTAATGGCTTTTCTTCGTTTTTTATTATTGTCCATTTTCCTTCCTTCCTAGCTCTCTCTCGTTACCTTTTGAACCTCCTTCTTAATTCTCGCTGATCTTCTCGGAATGAGATTTTCATTTATAAAATATTCTTTGCCTTTTTAGACTTGAGGTTTTACTAAGTAGGTCATACTTATGGTTAGTAGAGCTCACCTTTATTCGCATCAACCTTTCCTTTATTCTCGCTAATTTCCCTAACCTCGTTGCTTCTGAGACACGTGGTTTCAATTTGTAATCTATTATGTAATTTCCGTCCGGACTATGGCTAAAGTATCATCATCTACCTCCTTTCAAACCGAATATTATAAGGTTCAAGGCCCTTTTGTTACGCTCAATGGTCTAATTCAATCATTTTTTTCATTTCATCTTTAATTGGTCCGATATCTAATTTACCTATCCCACTATTTAGGGTGAGATCGTTGTTAACTTTTTCTTTAGTTATTTAATCATATCCGTCATTTTAAGACTCTCTATATTATCATCATCTCCTTGCCGGGATGTTTGGTTCGTATCTTGGTTCTTTTTCTATGACCCGCAACCTAGTTTCCATTGTCCTGGCCTTTATTCTCCCGTTAGGTTTCATTTTATTTTCTATTTGATTTTGGATCTTGTCTTCAAGAGATGTGAATTTGTTTTCCAACATGGCTTCTAACTAGGTTTGTAACTTGACTTCTCTTCTTCTCTATGTTTCTCTAAAGACTCTATATCCTCATAAAGACTCGTGGCAGAGTAACTATGCTAGGTCTACCTTTGGTAATCTTTGGTAGTTGTGGTGAATTATTCATACTATAGAATATATGGTCAGATATGTATTAGAAAAATATAAGAAATGCGTGCACTCGAATATCAAAGAAACTGCATAACAAACGGCCAAGTGCCCAGGTCCGAAAATTTATCGAGAAAAAAATCACCGTGTACCCAAGTATTAATCGAGAAAATTCACCAATTTTCATCGCAGTAATTTTCTACATATATTTAAAATATTAAATTACAAATTTTTGGAGTTTTAAATTACAAAATATATATATATATATATATATATATATATAATGATGTTATAAAAGATGATAGATAATTAATACGATACGATTAAAATTTAAGGTTAGGAAACATTCAATGTATTCGACTACGAATTTAGGCAGGGCTCTCATGTTTTTGGGTTTTTAGTGTGGGCCTTTATTTGTAGGGCTTTGGAAATAATGTCCATTTTGATTTAGTGTTTCATCTCAGCTTCAATGTGTTTTCTACTATGTCATATATTATGTGAGAGCTTTAATGGTCTTTCATATGGAAACTCAAGATTAATATTATTTGTGTATCGTAAACATTAATTTTTTTTTTTCTTAATGCCTCTTTTAACTTTGGCATCAAAAGTACCACTCGGAAGATAGATAAGATGGATTTGGAATAGTATATCTTATGTATTCACATTATCGACGAAAATTCAAATAAAAATGGTTTTGTGCCTAGGTCCATAATGGTTAATTTCTTCACTAAAATTGTAATTAAAAGTTGTTCTCGTCAAAATTAAAAGCTTGTGATAGAGTAACAATAATGAATTTAAATTGAATGGAATGAATATTCACATTTTTTTCAAAATAGAAAACATGGTTGTGATGTCAAATGGCATTGAGTGATCTAGTTAGACCAAATTTTTTTTAGCATAAGATATATAACGATGTAAATAATGTGAATAATATAAAAGATTTTAATACAAACAACTAATTTCATTAGTGTGACATAGTAAGCAACAATGCGAGAGTGAATTAAAAACTACTTATATTCTTATATGACATGAATGACTATCATATGGATTTTGACAAAAGGCAGAGAGAGTAACAACTTTATGTGATAATCACTCTAAGTACACTCAATTAACGTAAAAAAATATTTATATATAAATGGTAAGTTATTATATAATTAGTAAATAGTACTAAACTATTAAAAAAACTACATATATTCTTATATGACATGAATGACTATCATATGGGTTTTGACAAAAGGTAGAGAGAGTAACAACTTTATGTGATAATCACTCTAAGTACACTCAACTAACATAAAAAAAATATTTATATATAAATAGTAAGATATGATATAATTAGTAAATAGTATAATTATAAAATTTTAATATATATGGAATAAAATTATAGTATATATGGAATTATTGTATGATAATTTTAATAGAAGAATATTATTAAATTATATATATATATATATATATATATATATATATATATATATATATATATATATATATATATATATATAATTTTTTTTGAAAGTGAACTCTAAGTCTTTTTTCTTTAATAAAAATATCTATTAATCAATTTATATATATGTAATATAAATGAAAATTAGTTTTTCAAGAAAAGAAAAAAAAAGAAATGATTACATCTTGGGAAGGTGGTAAAACGACAAGGAAAACACATGTTTATATACTTTTCACCACCATTCAAAATTTGTTAATGTTTCACTTTCGTGGTTTCTATGAACGACTAATGTTTTCTTGCATTAATTCCCATTCTTCTACAAGTCCTTAGGCATCATGGCAAGGGTAGGAGATGAATCTCAGAATATAGGTTTTCCCATGTCTTCTTTTTAGGTTTTGTAGGAATCAATACCTTGAAATATTTGAAAATTACATACCTCATTGGAGTAGGGAAAAAATATCTCAAATATTTGTTGCAAATCATTTTTTTTGTTGATTTGTATCTCGTGGATCGAATGTTAAGTTGACTTGTAGGATTGGCTAGTCAAGGATAAGGTTTTATTATATTTGAATGAGAAGATTGATTCAACTCATTCAATCTCGATATAAAACATAATAGGAATCATTATTTGCATGGTACACATTTCTAACGTACAAATATCTTAGGCTAATATAACATCACCTTCATGGATCTATTTTAGAGTAGCACTCTCAAAGTCCCAAATATAACATTTTTCATTGGTTTTTAGTGATTTCAGGAGCCCAAGAGATCTAATAAAATTATTAGCTTACATGTTCATGGAAGGTCCTCTTATATCCATGCCTTTTTAGCTCCATTTATCTTAGAATTGCAGAAAATAGTCTTCAAGTTTTCCCCCACCTTTTCCTCTTCTTACAACATTCACCAATACATTATACTACCACCATAGTTTTTATAGTAAAAACATACTTATATCAATTAAGAACCCAAAACTCCATGGCCTTAGCAATATTTTTTGGGCATACCCCTTTGAGTGGGGGAAGAGTGAATTGAAAGAGGAATGAAGAGATATCTAGGTGAGTGTCGGTAGCCTTTCTATTTTATACATATCACTAATACTTTATAGTTTACACATTAGGGATGCTATGATTTGTTGTAAAAAAATATATTAGGAATAACCTAATCCTTCAACAACATTACAAATAAAATTTTATTAGAGTTAAAATTCTTAGAGTTTTCGAATATTTTTATATGCCACTGAATCTCATAAAGCCAAAAAAAATTATGATAACAAGAAAAAAAATCTAAAAGTACATAGCCTTAATGATAAAACTAATATAAAGTTTTTTCTTTACACAATTATGATTTTTATACTAAGAAATGTTTTAATCTTGTATAGAGAGATATTTCCATATAATATTAATAAAATAAAAATAAAATGTGAATTAAAAAATAATAATAAAAAAAAATTACCTCCCCATATTTTTGTATTTTTATTTGGTTTTTCAAATCTTCAATTCAAATTTGCAATAGGATCTCAATTCTTGTCCCTAATAGAATGATACAAGAATCAAATTTAAATATATGATAAAAATTTATAAAAATTATTGGCCTGATTTTTATATTAGCAAATATGTGAATATTTATTTTCAACTCATGATTAATGCAAAGTCAACAATAAATCATTTTATGCAATACTTATCTTTGGTAGATACTAATAAGGTTAATGAGGATGATATTTAATTATATTTATTAATACAGATTAAAGTTTAAGTTTTGTTAGTAATATTGTGCATAGGGTAGTTCAATTCACAATAGTCGTGTTATGAAGTATTACATAAAATATGTGAATGAAGGTCCTTCAAATTCCCTTGGTTAGCCCATAAGCTATGAGTGTGGGAATGTGTAATTCAGTTAGGGGTTAGAGTGGTATAAATTAAAATCATCCTATGTCACATAAGTAGGAGTTTAACCCTTCTCTCACATAGATAGGAGCTTGGCCCACTTGATGAATTCTCTAGTTAAGAAAAGAAAAAGAAAACAAAAATATTAATAATATTAATATTAAGATTTATTAATAAGGTTATTGATACTAATTAATAACTTTATTAATAAGGTTTAATAACACGTTTAAGGTTTATTACTAATATTAATATTAATGTTGAAAACATAAATGTGATTATTAATAATATTAATAACTTTGTAATATTATTTAAACTTTAATAAATTTATAATAGTACATTTATAACTATACATTAATACATCAATGTATAAATTAACACATTAACAATACATTTACATAGACATAATAAACTAATACATCTCAATTATGATTGACCTAGTCAACCATGGTCAACATAGACATTGACCACCATACCTATAATCAACTATAGACACCATGCCCATAAAATGACCTCGACATAAACATTAATATAAAAATGACAATTAATAATCCTCGTAATCATAGTTAATATATATATATATATAATATAAATTTTAACCTTTTTCAATATTTCAACAATATTCAACCATGGTCAAACCAACTCAACTATAGTCTCATGGTCACTATGGTCATCCATGGTTAACATGGTTAACCATATACATCTATAGTTAAACATTGAAAACCATGATTAACAATGTTAACTCCACACACTTAGCCATAGTTGACCATATATAACCATGTTAAAAATTGCACAACAATGTAAATTAGTGCAGTAAATAAAAAAAATATTAAAGTAGTATCTTTATCACCATCATGAATTTACTATCACGATATCTAACCTTGATATAGCTCTGGATTGATGATTGGGATACAAATTCTCATAACCATTCAAACATTCCCGAAAATGATCAACCTAAAATAAAACAAAGTACATATGTTCAGAAAACCTTCCACACACTAGATACGTAAATGAGGACCGAATGACATATTACAAGCTAGAAACTATGTCTATAATAATTAATGAATCGCTATAATGGCTTAATGGAAATAAATTCAATGCATGAAACCATATACAAATCACATTCAATAATAAAGGAAAATTCTAGGGAGGGTTCGAATTACCGATAAAACTCTCACTCGTCATTACCGACAATAATCAAAGAGGTTACAAAATAAATACCGTATGCTAGGAATGCATCCACCAAGTTTAGCACCCAGTTACGTAAAGCGACAAGTCGATATTAACAAAAAATACGAGTGAATCTACTGGGAAATAAACCTCAAGTGAAATGAAAAACCTCTATAAATTATTTTGAACAATGAACTTCTTACAACCCACCTATTTTATTTTCCTCTATTTCCATAGAAATATGGCAGAGTAAACTATGTCAAATAACCTATTAGGTCCCTAATAATAGTATAGTCCCTTATTGTTGTTAGTGTAACCCTTATTGTTATTTTCAGACTTCGTAATCCCCATATTGTTATTATTGTTCCATTACATTATTATTGTTAGGTTAGCTAGATTAGATTGTGGCCCTATGGACTCCTATATATGAAGGAGGTTTTGTCATTTTTATCATCCAAAAAATTGTTCATTTATGTAATGTAATGGGAGCTTCCCCTCAAAGTGGCTTATTTCTAAGGCATTGATCTCTCTTTGCTTCTATTTTTGGAGCTGGTTTCATAACATTTGGTATCAAAGCTTTGAATTCTAGGGTTTTGCTACTCCAACAAAATATCGTGAAATTTTCGCTATAACGTTTTTTCTACGAAGGTTCAAACGCTGAAATTTTTACGCAGCGAAGATGAAATCCCGAAGAACATCTTCTAAAAAAATTTCAGATTTTGCCTGAAATATTTTTGGAGATATCATCTGTGGGAAGTTAGGATGTTCTTAGGCTCCCGAATTTCACCTAAAACATGTCATCTTGGAATTTTCGTTATAGTTTTTTTTTTTACGAAGGTTCAAAAGCTGAAATTTTCAAAGAGCAAAGAAAAAATCCTATGGAACTTTCCGTACAAATTTCAAATCTTGGTTTGCAATATTTTCGGAGATATGATCTATGGAAGTTAGGTTACTTCGTGCTCGAATTTCATATCAAAGAGGTGACCATGGGAAAATCATCACAACTCTCTCTCTCGAGCGTCGATTGAATTCTCGTAAAAGGTAATGCAAGTACAATGTGACCGTAGTTTTTTGTATATTAATTTTAGAGTCGAAGGAGGAAATAGTGACACATGGCACATTGTACAACTTTGTTGTACCGAACTGTACCCCATAATTAGGTCATTGTGGGAAATTGGGTATAACTTTGTCTTGAAGAATCCAAATCAAGTCATACTATGGAATTCAAAAGAAGATTAGGATTGCTACTATAGGGATGAATTTTCAAATATTGAGATCCAAAATAATATAGATAATTCAATTTCAATATCGATCTCCTCAAAAGAAAGAAAAAAAGAAAATTTGTTTTCCGAATTGCATAAGTCTTGTTTGAAGAATCAATTTGAATTTATTCCAAGGGCATATTGTAGAATAAATATCGTACCGGGTTCTAAAATGCCTCCTAAAAAGAATTCAACACCCATTAAGCTTCCTTCAAAGGTCCTACTATGGCCTGCCATGAAGATGAATAAATGCAACATGACATATCAAAATTACAAGAGCAAGTGCACCAAATTTCACTCTCGCAAAGAGCAACAAAAAATGAAATGGATGTTTTGAAGAAAAGCGTGGAAGCCAAGATGGATGGTTTGAAGAATGGTATGGAAGATAAAAAGGATGTTTTAAAGAATGGTATGGAATAAAAAATGGAAGGTTTGAAGGAGGACATGGAAGATTTGAAGGAAGGTTTGTCAAATTTGTATAAGAAATGATTCCTAATGGTGAAAAGGCGAGGAAACTCATGACAGAACAAAATAAATGTTAATCGTGGATTTACAACCGTAATGTTGGATTGAAGAATCACCATATTCCAAATATCTATATGGGGAAGCCTGATGGCAAGGATCTCTTAACATGGATACTACAGATGGAGAAATATTTTGATCTCAATAATGTGAAAAACACACAAAAGGTATGCATTGCAATCTCTACATTTAGGAACAAAAATACATTTGTATGGTATCGATGGCTTTTCTTCCGTAAAACGTCACTTGGTCAATTTTTACGGAGGAAATGATAGCACATTATGAGGATACAAAGAGCAACACCTTCTTTAGCGAATTGATAAATCTCAAACAAAAGGGTTCTGTGGTGGAGCACATCGAGGACTTCCAAAAATTGAATATAAGGGTAGAATGATATTCGTAGAGGAACATAGGATTGATGTCTCTCATAGAGGACTTTAAAGGATAACACACAACATGAAGTTTTCGCGTTTGGGAACCCGATCTCACTCGGAGAAGGCATTCGAGCTGGGCAAGAAAATTGGATGTAAAATTATGGCGACAAGGAAGCCTACCACTCACATCTATAAAGATGGAAGTGTTGCTACTCCTAGACTTCGCAACCTACAAGGTTGACACCACAACAATTGGAAGAAAAAATAGGAAAAATGGCTTTGCTACAGCTTGTGATAGCAAAATACACTAAAGGTCGTAAGTGTGTTGAGAAGAAATTATTTTACATAGATTGTGAAGAGGAGGAAGAAAATTAACAAGAAACTTCAAAAGAAGAGGATATACACCAGGAACCAACCCTAGAAAGAAAGAAGAAATGAGTCTCGACCATATCATGTAATCTCAATAAGCGTGAATTACCACCTCCTCAAACTCTCGAGATAAAGATAGGACATATCAAGAAGAATAATGTAATAGTGTTGATTGATTCAGTTAGTACCCATAATTTTATTCATTCTAAGGTAGCCAAGGAATTGAATTGTTTCCTATACCACAGCACTAGAATTTCAAGTGATGGTTGCAAATGGAGGAACGATAAAGTTTGCATTTGGAAAAATGCCATAATATCAAGTCTACGCTATGGGGGAATATGTATCGACAGTCCAATGCTTTCCATCACAATGAGAGGTGTCGATGTTGTACTAGGAGTACAATGGCTACAATCCTTGACATAGCTTTTAATTTTCAAGAAACATTTTCTTTGAATTTTATGGAAGGAAAGGAAATCGAATTACTGAGGCATCACGGAAAGTCCAAGAGAATATATTAAGCTCTAATGTCATGACAAAGATTCTAAAGAAATAACAACGAGGCATAATCGCAGACAATTATGCTCACTAGAAGTTCCAACATCAAAAATCATCTATTTCCCCTAGCATCTCCAAAAAGTCTTGGACAATCATTCCAAGTCAAGTCTGAAACTCCCAAAGGACTCCCACCTATTCATGATCATGATCATGATCATGCTATTCATTTGATTCCAGGAAGTGTTCCTCCAAACATTAGGCCTTACAGATATCCTTATGTCCAAAAGAAAGAAATCGAACGATGTTGCTACGCGCACTTGTCACCGTCCCTACCATTCCCCGTCCCGCACAATGGAGGACCCATTATGTGACCCGTGAACACCGTCATGCCTTGAAAACATCATCAATGCATCCTCCGAGTATGAGCTTCATTTCCCCTTGAGACATCTCCTTGCAAAATCCATGAAAAACAACTCTTTTTGCATTGGCGCGGGTAGACAGCCTGCTCGCGCCAATCGTGAAATCCTCAGAAGAGGTCGCGCCACTTGGCGCCCGTCATAGAGCAACAATCGCGCCACCCATTTTAGGGATTGTTTTTTTAAATATGGATGGCGGAAGTTGAGTTCAAACAAACTCACAACCATTGCCTATCTTGAGTTGGGAGGTTTGGTCATGGAGTTCTATGGAAGGGAAGTGGTTTTGCCACCTTCTATGGAACCTTCCTTGTTGATAGGGCCAATCCCATAATAATAGGGATCCCAACTACCTCCTCTCCTTATCTATAAAAGCTCGCCCGCATCCATGGCAAGCTAGTCTTGAAGTGTCAAGCTTTGCATCTCCCCCTATTCCCAAGTGCCTTTGTGTCGTAAAGAATCCTCTTCTTCCTTTAAGGCCCATTCAAGCGAGGAGACCATTGTTACGAGACTCGGGAGAGGTTTTCCCCTGGCGAGCTTTGCGAGACGTGGACGACCGGGAGACCCGTTCGGGTTGAAGTCGCGACGTCGAACTTGGTTGTAACTTCTATTCGTTTATCATTTTAATAGATGACTATGATTATGGTTCCACTTTTTCCATCATGTTAATGCGAGTAATATCTTTTTCGACCGATGTTTAGTTACGTATGCCGGTTCCTATGCATGTATCCGTTCATTTCTTCCGTGTGTGTGTTCATCCACGGAGATCGTGGAAGGATTGTGATTCGGTGGCTGGAAGGACGGGACATTCTTCTTTCGCATCTAGCGTTGGAATTGTGTAGGCTCTTATCCCAAGTCTTTCATTCGTAACTAGGAGCTTGCGTCATAGCACGGTTTGTTTGTTGCCAGACCCCCGCCGGGCTAGTAGGGATCGCTCGTCCGCGTAGGATTTACTCTCAACAAATTGGCGACTCCACTCGGGGACGTCCGGTTTTCCTTGTCCCGTTTATGATTGGTTCGCTTTCGATTGTTTCTCCTCGCTTTCGATGAACCTTTCCGGGTTGGATTCTTTCACTATTTTAGCTTCTTGGTTTGCTTAGCTTGTATTGGTCTACTTTCGTAGTAGCTTGTTTTTTAATTTTTATCAAGAAATCAGACCGGCGCGGGTTTTAACCTATTGTACGCGCCACTGGCGCTTGTTGCATCCGTCCGTCTCGCGCCAATCGGCCTCTCGGCGCTAGTTTCAAGGCCAGCCGCGCCACCCCCGTGACTTTTTCGAGTTTCTTC
This sequence comes from Pinus albicaulis, assembly GCA_034641835.2. NCBI lineage: Eukaryota > Viridiplantae > Streptophyta > Pinopsida > Pinales > Pinaceae > Pinus > Pinus albicaulis. Next base: position 1,651,847,469 of record CM076578.1, on the reverse strand, counting down.
ATTTTTTGGCTTTCGAGCTTGACCGCATTTTTCTTCTTGATTTTCTGACTGTCCGAGTTGGAGTCTTTTTGACCGGAATTCACCGCTATCCTTTGGTTGTTTGCCTCTCGTCTATCGATTTCACAATTTGAGCTTCTAGGGCATCTAGTGGCTTAGTGAATCGAGCCTCCTTGGAGTTTTGGTGTCTTGATTGTCCCGTCAACTTGTCGATTGATTCTCCACGCTCTCTTATCAGCCTTTTGATTGTTTTGCTGCGTCTTTTGAGTGATTGTTCATTCCTTCATTCGAATTCGTTTGCCTTGCTTTGGACCTAGATCACACGGTCCATCGGAAGTTTTCAAGTCTTTTGCTTTCAAGGACTTGGGTCGATTTAGAGATTTGGTTGCTTGCTTCGTTGAGTGAATGTTGTTTGCTTCGCTTCTCTTAGATATCATTTCTCAAATTGTTCCTTTGTTTTCGGCACATTAGCCATTAAACATTGAAAATCAAAAAAATATATATAATCTCTTTGCTTTCGTTAAATTAGTGCAAATTGTGATCTTGTCCATATTGCTAGTGATTAGTGTTTTAATGAAAAGTGTGCAATTGCATTAGTTGCATTAGAGATATTCTTTGTTTATATTCCGTTCATTTCGTTTGCATAAAAGCTCTCAACTCTCATTTAACTAGTTTTCATCGAACTAAAATGTTGCACCGTGGCATATAGCTTGCATTTAGGAGACACTACATACGATAGGGTCCGGAAAATTGAAACTTAATTGAAGATCAACTGTAAAATTTATTCAACTAACTCATAAAATATTGGAACTTAACGCAACATATTTAGAAGGTCTAGGCTAGAGACGAAACGAAGCAGCCGCAAACCTAGCAAAATTGCCGTTCGCCTTGGCTTTAGACAAGCCGCTAGTACGGACTTGCGCTCCCCGTACCGTCGCGTATAAAGGAGACCCCTATAGGTTTTCAATCCTTTATCCATAGGAAGCCGAGTTCCGCCGCCCCTATACCCGTGATACAATCGAACACAAGATTCGGGGAGACTACCCGCACGTACTCGAAAGTCCTTGGTCGATTTCGTTTCATTTTTGAAACCAAGGTGTATATTGGGTGGGGCTTCACTGGACATTTGGTACACCCTTTGTGCCTAGTTTTTCCCGAGCAGTCATTTGGTCTTTTTCTTCTCGACTCCCTAAACTTGAAAAGACCGTCAAGCACTTGTCCTCACGCTTGTGTCAACTGCGGAAGAGATAGAGTCATCTTTATCGTTTCTCGACTCTCAAAATATGAAACGGTAGAATTTCTTACTTTCCAACGTGGTAAAATTAATCCCCCACGATTACACACCCGTTTAGACATTACTTGTTGACCATTTGATCGTGTGTCTTGACTCTTTTTTTCAAATTTCCGTGTGTGGTTTTGAGTTTTGGATGGCAACTTTTTCGTAGTTCACTAACCAAGGAATCCCCGTTTAAGGGAATCCCGTCATTTTCCTCCTTTTGGAAATGTTGCTCCTCTACATGGCGACGTTGTCCCTTCCCGCGTTAACCGTTGCCTCCGTCTGGTTGTTCTCAACCTCTCGTTGTCCCGAATGTCTCCCACATCGTTCACCGCTCCGCCCACCGAACAACATCATGTTGATTCCTGTGTGGACCTCTCCTTCTTCGCTCGTTTCGCGTCCTCCTCTTCTAATTCGCTTCCGGGTGAAAGTCCGGATTCAAGTAACCAGGTGGCTAAGAAGAAGAAGAAGAAGACAAAGAAGAAGAAGTTTGATAAGCCGAGAGGCTAAATGTACGGCCATCGCCTCCGAGATATCTCCTCTCGGATAAACCTTCCAACCCTCCACCTGAAAGTCAAGCTCGCTCGCAGTGCACGGAGACCATCTTCTTCGAGACCGGCCTTCGGCATTCCCAAGGTGCTTCGAGCATGGTCCACCCGCCGCCCACCGTTGCCTTGGCTTTCGGGAGTCAGTCGCACCTTTTCACTCGCTCGTTGATAAGAATTCTGAAGCTGGTGGTAAAGATCACCAATCGCGGTAAGCTGTGAAGGGCACGTGCCATTAACCTTTCGTCCTTATATGGATGAAGCCAAGCAAGTCTTGGACAACCCGCTTCGGCCTTCCTACACCACACCTTCCACCTCGGTTACACTGGCTTTCTTTAAGTTCTCCGCCGACCTGATCCTACGATTGGTCAAGAGTCATCCTCGGTCGATCCCACTCCCCGTAAATTCAAATTCATGAATCCGTCCCCGATCGACCATTGGTCGTTGGATTCGCTTGAGTCGGCCCCCGCCCGCGGCGCACGGTAAAAGTCTTTTCTCGTTGAGAGTGGATCTCACACTCATGTCCTTCTCGGTTTCTCCGTACTCCGTCGTACTTGGAGAAAGATTCTCCCGTCCCCCGTGCTTCCAAGAAGCCGCTCCTCCGCCTCCCATGATACGGTGCCCTGCAGAGGATATTCCTCCCCGCTTCTTCGAGATGGAGGTCATGGAGGGAGTGGCTTCTCGTTTCCGTAACATCGGGGAAGACCTTCGCATTTCGATGGTAGCCCCTCCGAGTAGTTTGGTCGCTTCTTTGATTGGAATCGATTTCGCAGGATTTCGCCTTCCGTCTTATGTGCCTTTCGAGATCACAGCGCACGTGCTCTTGGTTCCGTTGTACTCCGCACCATTATGGACGAAGGTGCGTCCTCGTTAGTATTCGTCTTCAACTACTCCGGCAAGCTTTCGGTTCACCACCGCTTGCGCCCGTTACGCCCGATCCGTTGTCATTCAATAGAAGGGACCCGCCTCAACCGTTGGGGATCCTTCCAAGGTTACCACACTTCCGGGAGGGAAAACCGTCCATATGGACGTGATGGTTGTTCCAGGCCCTTTGGATTTCACTCGCCTCCCCGCGCGATTACACCTATGCCATGGGGAGCGCTTGTCTCCTCCCCTCTTTTCGCGTAATGTGTTTTCCACATGAAGGACGGATTATGACCATCGATCGATATCGTTCTTTGGTCCTAATATGGCATCCGGTCCGCCATCACCCCTCTTGGTTTCTATCCACCCGTTGTATCTCGCTCCACCAAGCAGTCAACTATGTGGCTACTTACCCCGTGCCCGTGCCTGCTGACGATGCCATTGTGCATAATGTGCCGGCATTGGGTCCCGACTTCCGGTAATGTTTTTCTTCCATCTGTGAGTGGAACTCTTGGAAGCATTGACTTCTTTATTCATTATGATGAGGTTTGCTCCGGAGTCACAGCTTCCTTGTCTTGTGTCAAGCTCCTTAAAAAAATGAAACAAGGTTTGTCGGAGCACAGCTCTCGGTCTTGTGTCAAGCTCCCTAAACCATGAAACAAGGTGTCCGAGGATAGTTCTTTTAATGTGTCAACCTCGTTAAAAACAATGAAACACGTTCCCCGTTCAATTCGAGTCTTTCGATAAGATCTCGTAGAAATCCCACCGAGTCTTTTCTTTTGATCTTGTAATTTGAACATTCACTCCATCTCGCTTTTGGATTGAAGCTTGCATGTGTACTTCGACTGAGTCACCATGCCGCATGCTCACTTTTTTCAAGCATAGTTTGTTTCCGTTTCAAGCTTCGTGTAAAAATGAAACCGGTTTCAAGCATAGTTTATCTTTGTTTCAAGCTTGTGTAAAAAAATGAAACCAACTTCAAGAAAAGTTTCCGCTTTCGATTCTCTCAAGCTTGTGTAAAAGTGAAACCTTGCCCGTTTTACCTCTTGTGATTGCCATTTTATCACCCTCTATTTCTCGCCGTATGAGCCTTGGTTTTCTCACTCCATCGTCACTATCTCGCTCGCTCGATCATATGCCTTCACTTGCTGTTTTACCCATTCCCGAGGAACTCGTTGCGACGAGTGGTCTCGTTAGCCGTACCTCTTGACTTTTATCATGTTTTGAGCAAGCCTCCACCATCCACACGGAACCAATCAAGCTACCCTTTATACCACTCGTTCCTCCAGGAGGAGTCACCTTTCGCACTCTTTCTCCGACTCTCTAAACATGAAAAGATCGCCGAGGCCCTCGTCGTTTCGATCTCGTTAAAAATGGACACGAATCGACATTCACCCAAAGCATAAGTTTAACCCTTTTTCGGGCTGGGATGGATTGATTACGAAAAGGAATACCCTAGCCTATCGCGACTAGGAGGTTTTCCGTATATTGTTTTCTACCTTTTTCGGATCTCGAACTATTTACGAAAAAGGGACTTCGTGGAGTTTCTTTCTTTTTCCGTTGTCTTTTCAAACTCTCTAAACATGAAAAGACGTCACGAGTTCTTCCTTTGCCGACTCGTTAAACCCTCGATGACATCGGATCCGGGCCGAAACGACGCTATTCGAGTCGCTCCTTCCTAGGGCTCGTTAAATGTACTAGGATGGGATTTCCGCCCGAAGGGCGCAACTTATATGACAAGCATATGGCATCTTCAAGCTTGTGTGTGAAAATAAGGAGGTACTCACCGAAATGGTGGGGAAAATGGAACCAATATCATTGTCGTCGGCAGCATGTCGCTCTTAAACATGGCACTTCTGTCGCATTCGTGTTCGCGGTTGACATCTCATCTCGCTCGCTTCGCTTTGCCTCCATGGGTTTGGGTAATCTCTTTTGACCTCATCATCTGCTCACCGCCTTGTCGCCATGACCTCTCGATCCGTTGATGTCAAATACCGCCAAGTCCATTGTCGTGCCGTTCATATGTTTAAGAGAAGTTGGCCTCCTCGCAAATATCAACCTTCCTCTCGTTTCTCATATGGTCCTAATTCACAACAAAACATTATGTTCCTCTCGTTCCCGTGTCGATGATGTGGGAAACTACGTTATGGCCCACTCTTCGACCGAGGTCACTTCGTCGACTTCAACTCATTATCCAGGAAGTTGGTCTAGAGACTCCCGATGGTACCTGGAGCCCGCATGCCTCAACGGCAGTGTTCGTCGCATTCGATGCGTGAAGCCTACATCATTGACTTCCGATCGAATGACTGCGTTGGTGTTCGACGTCGGCTCATTTATTCACACGCCGTAGATCGTACCTCCGTAGTACCTTGAGGACCATTGTCATTATTGGTGAAAGCTATCTCGCGTCCGTTAACGCCTTTCTTCATCATTGGCCGGGTAATCGACGATGTTCTTGCATGTCCGACGCCGCGCACACATTCGCATGCTAGAACTTGTACTTGTTTCGTTCGAGATGGGAGCGCAAGACCCCGGATTGTGTCCGTTGTAATCCAGTGCCGCGATTGTGGATTATTATCATTATGTACATGACTCACCGATTGATGGTTGTGACCATACCTCGAGTCTATTTTGTTTGATCTTAGCTGAATGGTCGCGCCCATACCCTAGATCCGGGATGATAGCAGACATCGTTCGGATGGCCGGCGTCCATACCATAAATATACATCATGTGCTCTGAGATACCGCCTGTACCTTTCGCGTGCAGGTTTTCTCCGACCTGGGTGGGCCTCTCGCGGACATGTTCTCGTAAAGCATTTCACCCTCTCTCTCTCTCGGGCCTCATGCTTTAGGGGGCAACTGCACATACGCAATTTGTCACCGTCCCTACCATTCCCCGTCCCGCACAATGGAGGACCCATTATGTGACCTCGTGAACAACGTCATGCCTTGAAAACATCATCAATGCATCCCTCCTCGAGTATGAGCTTCATTTCCCCTCGAGACATCTCCTTGAAAAATCCATGAA
>CM076578.1:1651154520-1651241659 GCA_034641835.2 Pinus albicaulis | reverse complement strand
TTTATTTTACAAAAAATTAAATCAAAATGTAAGGCTTAAGACCTGAAAGTTTCTCATCATGGCCTTTTCTTTTTACAGCTCTGTTTTGAATTTGTTTGAGCTGTTTTTCTTTGTTCTCTCATTCAGATTTTGAGATAATTAGAACCAGATTTACTTGCAGAAAACAACAACTAATCTACATGCTCAGAATTGAGCTTTATCGACATTCCTATCTAACCTACTCTAAATTGGAATATTTACATATTCATATGATACAAAAATGCCAATGCAGCCAGCTGAGTAATGTCAAGAAGAACTAGAAACTCTGGCTGCTTGTCAGAGGTATCCATAGAACATATTGAAGATTAACCTTCAATATCAAGGCTATCACAGAAGGTGACAAATTTTCATGTCTTTGGCTCTTGCAAAGGATCATTGCTTGATAATTTGAGCCAGTTGGGATTTCCACACACTCGTCCATAGGATCAACAAAGAAAAGATGAAGGTTCTCTTCCTTTTGGTCCTCCACAATTGGTAGATTATCTACTTCCGAGACATCAGCTTTGAGGACTATCTCTTCAGTATGTAGCTTGGAAGTACCGTCATCTTTAACCTGCACAATAGAAAACAGTGAAATATTTTCTTTCTCTAAACATATGCTTGATTCTAATATACATTCAGGTTCTTTGGATGACAATTTGACATTAATGAAGGGAGAAGTATCTTCTTGGGAAGATGGTATATCCATAGTAGGATAGTCTTCTATTTGTTTCTCTCCCTCTTCTTCATCATCTGAACTGGAGGACTCATCATATTTGGCAGTGTTGTCCTCTTGTAGCCCTGGTATGCTTGGATTCAGTGGGCTGAACTATGTGAAGAGATTATTATATTCTTGAGTGGGGGTGTATTCAATGGTTTCCTCTTTCTAAAAAATTTCTTCATTACTCTTCTCTTCACCTTCTGAGTTGAAAGGCTGCTGACTCCCAATTAAGTGAAAGCTTTATGATGAATCGAAAAGGATGATTGCAGCTTTCAAGCTGATGATGGTGAAACTCATAACACCAATCAAATGCTGGTTGCCTTGCATGATTAGTTTCTACTTGGAAATCATCATCATCATAAGACTGATTGAAATTTGAAAATTTATTAGAATAAACATTTTCATCAGCCAAACATATTGGGATATCAGTAGGTCCTTCTTCATTCTAATCTACAAAAGAAATTTCTAAATCTGTACAACAAATTTCTCTATGTGACTGGGCAAGAGTTTTTGTTTTGCAGAAAGTTTCAGAGGTTGACTGTTTATAAATAGTCTGATCTATTTTCTTCTCTGTCAAAGGGGAAGATGTTTCCATGTCCCTTTGAATAGGAGTACAACAGTTCTCTGTCTGTTGTGAAGACTGATTTTTAGGCCGAATGTCTTCTTGAGCCTTAGCTATAAGGGATGATGAATCAATATCTAAGTTTCCAGGGATATATTGAGGGATGTTGTTTATTTCTTGGATCATCTCTTCCTCAATTGATTCATCTATGTTCTTAAAATTTTTCAATAGGAGATTAAACTCATGAATGGCTGTTAAAAGATCTTCAGGACGCATCGCTTTCAAAGCTTCCTCATTATCTATAATGTGTTGGGTGATGTTTTGTGATGGATCATAATATATCACACCCAATGATAATGATGCAGTGTTTTCTTTATAGTTCTCATAGAACACATATTCAAGGTCCCTTAAAGAAAACAAACTACTAGATCTCAAGTATTCATACCAATCCATAGCTTTTCCTTCTAAGGTTAACATGAACATTTTCATTAGGCAATCTTCATGCCATTTAACTTTCAACCTCCATACATGTATATTAGATTTGATGAGATGTAATAGAGGGTCATCAAACTTTTCACCTTGAAAAACAGGCAGGTTGTCATCCCAATTCACCTGGGGCATCTTATGTGGAAGCCCAGGGATATGATCTCTACTCATTGGGGCATATCTTCGTTGTATTCTTGGAATCATGTTTGTAAATCAAGAAAGAGGTCATTGTGTCTGGTCAATCAGTTCAGGGTCTTCTACCGGTGGGGTCATTTTCTCTTCTGGGAGTTTCAGAGTGTGGAGTCACCAGGTGGAAAATTTTTAGCTCGTAAGGAGGTAAAATGTTTTATGGTTCCACCACCATGTGTTTCTTGTAGAGCTGCAAGGTTTTCAGGAACTAAATTAGCTCTCAAGGGTGATCTGAAAACAGTTGAAAATTTAATCTTAGGAGACTTCCTAAGGATGCTTTCTGGGTTATCAACTATCTCGTGGATCAGGGTCAGGATAGGCTCTAGTATGAATCTTTCTAGGAGCCACTATGCTGTTTTTTTCAGACCCAAGTAAACAAAAAAATTTCAACCAGTTATGACAACATTTGAGAGGTTAATTAATCTGTTTACACAAATTTTAATCCTAGAGTCCTCTAACTGAGTTTGAAAGATATTACAATGATAAGTGTTCTTCCCAGTGGAGTCTTAAGGTCTGTTAAGGATTGTGGAGTCGCCAAGTGGAATTTTTTAGCTCTTTTTAGAGGTAAAAGGTTTTATGTTCCACCACCATGTTTATTGAATACCAATCTGAAATATTTTTAGGTTTTCTGAGTTATTTTTCAATTGTGTGGTTTCTTAAGAATATCCTGACCTTGTTCAAAAAATTTCTATGGTTAAGAGACAAAGACAGTCTACTCTTATGGCTAAACCAGCTGATTTTTCAAGGTTAGATAAAGGCTTAAGAGAATCCTAGGGTTTACCTAGTTTGTCACTGATTCAAACAAGTTTTATCATGATTACCATTTCTTGGAAGTGCTTGAAAAGGCTGCTTTTAACTCACAAGGTTTTATAAAAATGAAAATGATTCTGGGTTAATCCGCAGTGGAGTCGCCAGAAATGTTAGGAATCTATAATTTTAGCAGATTGTTGAGACTAAAACTGCAGAAGCAACATTATTTCAACCAACTTTGGGATTCTCGGATCTAGCCCTCCTGAATCGGGAGAGGGATCTCTCTGATAAGTGCAAAGATGGATTTGTCTTTGAAGTTTGGGGTTATGATATTAGGCTAGTTATGAAGGCCAAGGGTTTTGTTTGTTTTTTGGATGGTTGAGCATGAATATTACTTGAGGGGAAAGTTCTAAATGCAAAACAGTTTCAAAGGTGATAAGTTGCAAGTGAATGGAACAACTAGGCTAAAAAGATAGATATAATGCTGGTTTTTAGTCCATTCGGCTATGGAGTCATAATAGGGCTTTAATTGAACAACAACATCAAGAGTGATCCAAGGGGCAAGTCATCTACATCACAAGATTATTTAGATTATAATGATGGAATGGAAACAATAAAGTGTTGGAGAGGTGGAAACTGATAATAATTTCACAAAGGATTTATAGTCAGTCCAAACAAGAAAAGCCTCTTAAGTAACTGTTTAAAACCATCCAAGTGCAGGGCTAACCATTGACTTCTTGGGCAAGTTTGTATTAAAGCAGCTTAATTGACAAACAATCCAGTAATCCACATAATTACCTTCATAAAGTATGAAAACATATAAGAGAAGATAGAGTGTAAACTTAAGATCAGATAAAGTACTTTTAAACCTATTCTGCTTTCATTTTACACCAAGGGAAACTTTCAGAATCTGCTTTTGGAGAAAAATGAGGACTAGGGCACACCATATCTTCCATAGTCATCTTTAATAAGAAAATAAGGAAAATAACTTTCAAGAAACAATGTTTAAAGAAAACAGTAGGACGAGGGAACTCCAACATTCCTAACTGCTTAAACTGTATTAAATCATTCTTAAATAAACAAATTGGAGGAAAACATTGAGATAAAGCTTTTCAATCAGAGAAGGTTACTGATATACAACAGGTCCTAACTCTATAAATGTTGTTCTTTATCAGAGAATAGTGAACAATATGACATACATAGAAGGAAAACAATAACAAAGAAAGAAGCACTTCACCAGCGATATAGACCAGGATCCCAAGAAACAGCTTGTTATTGATGTCAAACTAGTTAACGTACTCAGGTCCAATGTTTCAATTCAGCAATCATCTTCACTATCCAGCCTAACTAATCTATTACAAGCAGAGCTCCAAGGGCCAGTGAACACTATTTACAATCAGAAATTTAAGCTCAAGTGTATATCAAAGTTCTGCAACCAACCCCTCACTCATCTTCTGCAGAAGTATATATAGAAGGATGAAGAGGTGAGATCTGATAAAAGATCTCCAATTACAATTAATACAGATTTAATGGCTTCTTGGCATTTGAGGGGCTAAATGAACAAACTTACATACATATCCTCTGTATTAAATGTTTTACATAAATATTTAAGCTCGGTGGGAGCTTTTGTTGACCTTTGAGGCTCTGTGTGGCATTGAAAATACTCTGCAGATGTTCTTTGCATTAAGTTTCCTTGCAGAAGTAACTTTCTGGCCGCGTTGAGACAAATATCTGATCCTGATCAATAAATTCGGCCTCTGATTGAATACTTTGAGGCACATGTGGTGTTTTAGTAGCTAGAGGGATAAATTTGCCTCAATTTGTGGCGGTGGAGGGTTTCCTGTCGATAAAACACTTCAGATTTTCTTTAAACTGTGTTTTAAATTGGGGATTAGGCTTTTGATAAACATTCTTAGCCGTGATCCCCGCGAAATATGTCTTTAATCCTCTGCTTTGATAAATTTTGGTCTTCGTCGCTGATACTCTCTGACTGTGCCCGATTCATGGTTTTTTGCTGGTATGCAGGGCTGCGCAGGGTTATGTGGCATCAATGCTTCATGAATGATTGATGAAAACGTGGATTTAACCCCTGTGATGATTTTCTTTGGTGAATCGAAGGCAGGAATATCGTCATTCTCCGCCTTCAAATTTTCTTCAAAAATGGCGAGAAAACCATTTAAACCCTGCAAAATACAAAAAAATATTATAAAATCTTTCATATATAGGTTTACTGCTTCAGAGGACACATGGAGGAAGCATGGCCATTGGATGGAATCATCCAACAGTCGAGATTGATTAGAGGAATCAAAGGAAAGGCGGAAGAAACGTTTAAATCGAAGCCGTCGATCATGCAGAGATCGACGATCGGGAGTGGAGGCGAAAAGTCAAAACGGGAAAACGTTGACCGGGCGATCGAAACAGGGCGATGAAATGTGGGTCGTCGATTTGCAGATCAGATCGACAACGGAGATTCGTTAAATGCCGCGTCGTAGCCCGGTTAACTGTCGGGCAACTTCGGTGAGCGATAGCCGTTGGATGGCCCACCCCAGATCGGACGGTGTACGGTGATATCACGTGGCATCCACGTTCGAACGTTAACGCATAATGGACGGCGGTTTTATGAACAGTGCCCAGGACGCGTGTCAAATGATGAGTGGAATCGTTGGCGATCGGGAAAAAATCGTCGCCGCCCAAAGGCGGTGTGATGAATACCGCGCGGTTTTTTGGAAAGGTGAGTGGAATGTGGGGACCACCGGGAGACAAACTCCGCACCGTCCGATCGTCAGATCAGATCGATGGTGCGAAATGGTTTAAAATTTGAACCGGCGGAAAAATAATAAAATAATAAAATCGACGATTTTTAATATATAACCAAGGTTTTAACTTTGGCCGAGAATTATTTTATTTGAAGCGGATAGGCGCCCGATTGTAGGGCCGTGGGCGCATGGGAAATGATGTGACCGAGGGTAAATGGGAAAAAGGGCTAGGACCCATATATGCCCAAAATGTGGGTTTCTATAGTTTTTCAATGATTTTCAAGGGAAATGGAGGGTTCCGATATAGTTTAAAAATGAGTTTTAAACTATGTAAAGGGGATTTTCATGAAAGGGAGGAAAGGAATCATGAAAATAGAGGAGTTTTATGGAGAAAGAGGGGGGCAAATGAGGGTTAGTTTTGGAAGAAGGGAAAAGGGAAAAGGTGTTTGCAGCAGTATTTTGGCTTGGAAATCAACAGGATTTCTAAGTGTAAAATGGGAACAACAGTGAAGTTCGGATAGAGGAGAGGCATGAGGCCTTCAAGAGTCTTCAAGAGCCAACAATTTTTAGCAATGAAATTTGTTCCTTGAAGGCTCAAAAAGTTTTTAGCCAGCATTTGGTATAACAAATTTTATAGCTAGCTAACAATACTTAAAATAAATAAAGAGGATGGTTAAAGTTATGTTTGATATATTTACTGCTGGAATGGCAGGAGAAGGTTCTAGGCCTCCATAAGGAGAAGGAACTTCAGATGGTAAGAAGGATGAAGAGAATATTTCAAAGGGCAGTGGAGTAAAACCATCTCCATCTCCACCATCTTCATCATCCTCATCATCTCTATCAACATCATCTTCCACTTCCACCACAAATACCACTCACACTCACACAAAAGCCACAAAAGGAAAGACTCCATTACTTAAATTGGACATTAAGTTTGGACTTCCTATGTACAATGGAGAGGTAAATGCAAAGAGGATTAACAATTGGATACGTCAATTGGAGGTGTATTGCAGAATTTAGAACCTTCATGAAGACGACATAAAGATCCAGTTGGCTTCATTAAGGCCAGAAGTAGTTGTACTAGTTTGGTGGGAATCAAAGACTCAAGAGGAAATGTGAATCCATGGTAAGATATCCATTTCTTGGGTCGAGTTTATTTCTTCCATTAAAATATTGTTTTATCCATTAGCTTACATGAAAAAAGCTATTATGAGTTGGAAAAATTTTAAGTAGCTCAAGGGTCAAACAGTTCAAGGATATACCCAGGAGTTTAGAAAGAGAGCTTTGTATTTAGGAATAAATTTGAATTATCAAGATACACTCTTGAAATACATTGGGGGTTTAAATTCCTATTTGAATTATACTATTCTTATGTTTAACCCAAGAAATTTAGATGAAGTTTGTTTACAATCCACACAATTAGAGGCACGGGGAAAACAAAACATAGATGATAAAAGTGAAAGTGAGGGTAAAGGAAAAGGAAATTTTTTTGGAAGAGGAAAAAGAAATAGCTCTGTAAAAAGAGAGAAGGAAAAACTTACATGAAAAAATTGTTCAAAGACTGGCCATGATGAAGACCACTGTTGGCAACTTCATCCAGAATTGAAACCAAATATACTGAAAGCCAAAGAGAAGGGAAAAATTGTTGCTATAGCTGAACATGACATAGGGTTAGATTCAGGAGATGAGACAAAAATTTCAGCCATGGGTTTGAAAGGTAAACATGTTGCAAGCATTAGTTCTTCAAATTATTCAAATGATACTTATGATGAAGATACAAGAATAGAACTTTTCCATGTCAGAGTTGTCTCTAAACATACTAAGATTGATACACTTTTTGATAGTGGGTCACAAGCTAACTTGATTTCCAAAGATTTGGTTAAGCAACTAGGCCTTGAAATTATTAGACATCCAAGACCATATCCTTTGGGTTGGATATGCAAGAATGAAAACTTGCATGTTACAAGGAAGTGCTTACTAAGATTCACCATTAACTCAAACTTTCTTGATGAAGTTGAGCTTGATGTGGTGCCGTTTGAGATTTTAGGTATTGTATTGGGAAGTCCTTATCTGTATGATAGGAAGGCAGTATTTCATCGCCATTTTAAGGATGGTATTGAGTACATAATTATATCTCATAAGAATAAGACAAGTTTGTCTCTTGTACATGCAAGTGAAATGAAGAGGATATTGAATGCAAGTCAGAACTTGACATTTTTTATGATAAAACAAAGAGATGACTTGAATCACACTTTTCAAAAATATGCTTATGCTTGTAATGATTTTTTTTAGGATGTTAATAGGTTGCCTTTGAAAGAAGGTGAAAAACATTTGCAACAATCAACAGTAGTGTTGAGTAGTGTTGGAAATAAGATGCTGGTGCAAGAGGGTGCAAAGGTCAAAGAGAAAGTGACAAAGCAACTTGGCAAAGAAGGCATGGGTTCCACAAGTGTTTATTGTTGGTTTCCAAAAGGTACATGGCAATGGCGAATATACTTTTTCAAAAGTCGACATAAGTACAAAGCAAGATCAACTAAAAATCGCCATGGTGACATTGTGCAAGGTGAGAAAGTTTTTAAGTTTCATTTGATTGTTGACCAAGGTAGGAAGAAGATGGTTTCCGCAAGAATAGATTATTTTTCTGCAAATTCATAAATATTGCAGCATGATAGTGTCAATGAAAGCAAGAGAAGGTTGCAAGAATCAAGGAAAAAGTTGACTTTTTGTGAAAAGCTCCAAATTATGAAATTAGGAAAATTTCAATGGATAGACACTAGAAGGGTGAGGGAACAGTCCCCTCATACACATAATCAGTAATCAAAGAGATTTTGGGGTCCAAAAAGATTCTAGTGGGGAGGAATGATCATAGACTCAGTATTTTAGCTCAAAAATAAAAGTGCTCAGAATTGAATGAAACTAGAATGATAGTGACCATCCCATCACAAGGAATCCAACACAACTCGTTCTGTTGAAAACCGAGTTAACGATGAAGGAGTTATGGTCTGTTGATCGTCATTTTGAACACACAAAGTTTTATTAAAAAATTGCAGAATAGGTATAGGCTGATGACATCGCAGCTCTATCAGCGTTCAGAGAATCTTCTTCAAGTTTTAGTCCAATGAGACTGTGACAAGTGTCACTACAAAATTCGCAAGTTTGATTTGTGAATGAAAAATTTGTCCAATAACCTCCTAAGGTTGAATTTGGATTTATGATATTATGCGCTGAAAATTTTAATTTTTATATATTAAAATTGAATTTAATATATATATATATATATATATATATATATATATATATATATTTTATATGATTTTTAATTTCATATATTATATTATATTATTTATATATATTAATATTATATTTCAAACTTTACATATTAATTAATTTCCACATATTAAATATTGCAAACCTCATTATTCGAATATTGAATTAATATGTTACGGTTGGAGGTTTTATAAACATTTAGTATGTCATATGGTTCGTACCTTTAAGGTATGTGTATTTAAATATGTCATGGTATAACATTATTACGAATGGCATATATTATGGTGAGTCGCGACACATATTTATTGGAGTGGAAGGCTTATTAAAAGGTTGCAAAACACTGCACGAGGAAAGAGATCAGAGATCGACTCCATGACCTCCCCCTTTCCACAAAGTGACTCCACCATTGGGCCACAGGGTATTAAGTTGAAATTTTACATGCAGAACACGTATTTGAAGCGTCTTAAGTCCCAGTGGTGGAAACGGAGGGGCTAGCCTGCGGGCCAGCCCCTCACCATATGACCAAAGCGCGAAGACCGTGGGCCAAACATTGTTCACCAACAGAGTTGTTAAGTCCGTTAAACCATGTTTAATACCTGCTAATCTCGGATTAAGCCACATAACCATTTTTAAGAGTTAAGCGCGATTAGTGCTAACTCCAATTCATTAATATTAATCATGTGCTTATCTTAAGACTAATGCGCAGTTTAAATTGGTGGTGAATTTGAAGGAGCGCCATTTTTGGTGGACAACTCCATATTTAGTCAGAGTTAACTCTAGTTCTCCAAATTTGGAGGCAAAATTGCAGGGTAATTTTTTTTTTTCCATAGCTGAGGCAATTCTCAACCAAATTGGGTGCAGGAAAAGTCAGACTTAGTAGATTTTGATGTTTTGGAGCCATTGGAATAGGTTGCAGAGGTAGAATAGTTCATCTAAAGAGGTTATTTTTTGTCTTTAAGATTTTTTAAGCCAGGGCCACCAGGAGGGAAGGCCATGCCCATAGTATCTAGTAACCAAATTGAGTAAACAAATAGTCGTTTATGATAGATTTCGATATTTTAGACTGATTGGAATAGGTTCCAAGAACATTTGATGTATGTAAACAACCTTTAGAGCACAATTGAGCTAATAGAGAGGCCCAAGCTATGGAGCTGGACCAAAGAGATGTAGTCCAGGAGCGGTGAAATCCTTCATCAAAACTTTTTTTTGATGGTTTAGTTTGTGATGTTTCGATGTTATTTATGTTGCTTCTTTTCAACCATTTACATTCATGTTTTATGCTTTCAAAAACACTCATAAAATTCAGTGTTAATTACCTCTTTGACACAAATAAAAAACAAGAGAACCTGCACATCAAGCATAAGATCAGTAAATAAGTTTTATATATAAAAATGAAATTAGCACAACAATAACTAACATTCAAATTCAGACAAAAAACTAATTTTCAGTTGCAAATTTAGTGTTTCCGTTTTTCATTTGATGACAAACGAAGTTTTGAATCAAAACATTATTTAGATGTCAATTACAATCAAAGTAATCCCATTCCTCATAAGATTTTCCCTGCAATAGCTTTATCTTTTTTATCTTTGATAATACTTAGTTATTTAATGTACTTCTCGATTGAGTCATTCTTATCAGCCTTTTGTTGAAGGGCTTCCTACAATTGTTTCATTCACCGAATAATTTATGCTGCTTCTTTTTTCCACTCGACCCTCAACGGCAATGGAAATGTGAGAAGAGAATACTCTTGTTTAGCTATTCAGCAGAAGATCCAATAAGGAAAATAATATTTTCACATATGATACAAAAGTATCTATCTTAGCACATATGATACAAAAGTCTTTGTTTCAGCCAAAAATCCATTTGTTACATATTTCCTCTCATGGCCATGTCATTTCTCGAATAATTTTCCAAATTTAAACTTATTAATAACTACAATATTCGCTAGCATAGTAAATATTATTTCATTCGCAAAGGAAAAAGTAATTTTTATGCTTTGTATTGTAGACATTAGTCAACGAAGTTGGACCATTGGTAATAAGTAATAAATGCTCACCATTTTTTTAATGATTTTTCTTTAAATTCAGAGAGTAATCATGTCGGTAATCTAGTTCTTGAAGCATATTTTGAGAGTATAATTATATTGTCTTGTATTTTGTGTGTCGCATTTTCAACAACCCTTGACAATTATGATTAAAAAAATATGACCTTAGATGGGAAAATAAAAATCTCTTGACAATTACAGTGAAAAATATGACCATAGATAGACAAAGGAAAATATGTTAAAATTTGAGTTAGCATCACTGAAAGTAATAATTTGTAGTAGATATTGGGGTTTGGAATTGTATGGTATATATTATTTTGAACGTTATAACGGTATTAATACAAAAATTTATAGAAGCAATTAAGAGTTATGTTGGTTTGAAATTTTGATGGTATATTTTCCTTTTATGTTATCTATTTACCATTTAAACCAATGTTGTTTTTTGGTTTTTCATTCTGTGTTATTACAGCTTCTTTTTCGCTATTGTGGACAGTTCAAGTGAATTTCATGGTAAGGTTCTATCAAATTGTTTTCTAGGAAGTCTTCATTTTACTTAGAGAGCATTGGACTTAGTAACATAGAAGGTCATCTAAATAAATTTGAGATGATTATTTTTCCTTGCCAAAAAAGTAGTTTAATTTAAAATTTAACATTGAAAAGATACAATGGATATAGAATATTTGTCCAGAAGTTGGAGGATCGCTTCTACCATTTTAGCATGAGTAATTTTTTTTTAATAGAGGACTTTTGTAGCATATGAATTACAAATCTCTTTAAACAGGGAAAAAAATGGTTGTATGTATCACATAACATTGTTATTTAATTAATTTGGATTATCAATAAATTTTATTAAATAACATAGGAATTATAACCCCTATTATTTTCACTAAAATTCCCTATTGTATTGCTCCACCCTATTTGGATTCTGAAACTTGCTTGTCTGTAATCAAGTTATTTGTTGCTTTTCAACCTTGCTCCTTCCCAATTATTTCTTTCTTGGACTATGCAACCTTGTTTCTATGTGGTTGAATCGAAAGAGAAGCAAGGCATTTGTGCTGTACCCAAAATTTTCAACATCTATGTGACAGATTTTGAAGTAAATTTAACTAATATTTCTTTGGATGGTCATGTATTAATTTGGAAGAGGCATTACTTTCAAAAACATTGTCATGAGAAGAGAAGTGCCTAAGAGAGGACATTTTTGTGAAGTTTTCATTTATTGATGTTTTTTTTTATAGAAAAACGATACCTTGTTGTACCTTTTTCTTTTGGTGACATAGGTTTTATGGATATTTTTCATTAAATGCACATGTTTTTAGAAATATATACTTCAGAAGGTCCCCAAGACCTGTTTTTTATTTTATTTTTTTTCCTATTTTTATACTTTTGTTTGGGTATTGGGTAGTGGAAGTTGACTTGCTATTTACCATTTTTCTAAATGTCATATTTAAGGAGAAGTGTAAATGTCATTAGTTTTGCAAAATTATTAGATCATGTCCTATGGGAAACTTTCATCTCAATTGTGTGGTTCTCAGATAAAAACAAAATACAACCTGATTTGATTTTATCCTAAGGGCCTTGCCTTACTCCATAAAAGAGCCTATATGCCTATTATTTATTGATGAATAAATTATCCATTTACTTTTCTTTTTCTTGAATGACTCGCAGCTTGTAAGATATGACCATGTGTATGATTTGATAAGAGCACTGAAATGAAGGAATAATTGTTACTGCTAATAACAATGAGTTTCTTGCAAGATACAAGCCCCTATAGTTAGACATGGCATAACCTTATGTTCCTTGGGCTCTATTTTTCTTATCCAACTTTTCAAACATACTTCAACTAAGTTGCCAACACATCAGTTCTTATTTCCTGTGAAATTTTCCACATATAACCAGACTTATTTTGCATTTGAGCATTTAATGAGGAAATGCTCTATCGATTCTTCATATTCTCTCAACAAAATACGCATTCTAGATCCCTTCCTCGATCTCCTTTGCACTTTGCCTAAGTTAAAACTGTCTTCATAATTATTAACCACATAAAGGTTCAAAGTTTTTGGGCTTTTTATCTTCCATAATTCCTTTTACCACTGTGATGCATGTTCTAGCTTAGAAGAATAATTTTCTTGGTACTCCAATCTTTCTAAATGAAAACCAAAGGATTCTAAGGAAATTTGAACATACCATTGAATCTTCTTCTTCTATAATTATAACATGGATTCTATGAATAGTATCCATAGATGTATTCTAGGGATCAACATCCTTAATTGTTATCCCCAATCTATCTGTATTCATCAAATGCCATATATTTGTGGCCTTTTGATCTACAATTTTCTTGAGAGTGTATATAGCTTATTTTTTAGCAAATTCTCTTAGCTTATGAGGAAATCGAAACTTATTTTCACAATCAAATGGTCAACTTTCATCCATGTTGTCCTACCCAAATAGTCGAAATGAAGAATTTGACTGAGAGTGTATGCAGCTTTGCTTTGAACAAATTATCTTAGCCTATCAGGAAAACTAAAATAATTTTTTCAAACAAAGGGTCAATAACAACCCTTACTTGATATCCTACCCCAACTATCCAAAGAAATAGGCTTTCAAGGTTAATTTATCTCCATAGGGTTTTAACAGCCAAAGATTTGCCACAAAAGTGAATGTTCTTTAAACCCCAACCACCTTCTGCCTTTAGCTTCGTTATTCACCTCCATTTAACTGGGGGGATTCCTTAAGTTTCAATTTAGGGTTTCATTGTATTATTGTGTTATTTTTAATAACTTTGCGATTCCATCGTTATTTTTTTCTTCATTACACTCTTCTCCCTATTCATTCGGCATTACTATTTTCCTAGGGTCAAGTTTTTAAAATGGAGAAAGAAAGTCTTTGTGTCTGGTTTGAAATGAGACCACAAGAAGTAATCCCTACAGAATTTAACCCTAGAGAAAGACTTTCTTCCGAGTCCAAAATTTGATGACCCTATGCAACCCCTACAAAATTTAACCCTAGAAAACTATTAATCCAATACATGGAAAAATCTGTGAAGAAAAGGAAGAAAAATGGTGTTTGTTTCTAGGAATTTACACTTCAAGATAGAGCTCAAATGATTATGCTTCACATGGTTGCTGAAAATGTTGTATGTTCTAGTCTGGATGTGAACTTCAAGAAACCTCAAACTTCAAGTTCTTCCCAAATAAATAAAAATTAACACCTGGGTGTGTTTGGCATGCAAGGGGTCTCTTAGCGTAGATAAGTTATCTTTCGGACCTGAAAATTCAATTGAAATGTAGAATGTCCAAAATAAGGAGGAATCAAATGATGCAATTATTAATATTATGTTTCCTAATAGAATCCATTAATTTTTTTCCATTCCCGCTTTTTATAAGGAAATAATGTTGAAAATCATAATTGTTGGGCCTCGATTTATAACCCCTAGTCACAATAAATTGAAAATAACTATATTAGAAAATGTGATATTGTATATGCAATGGTGGATAGAAGAGATTAAATAAACTTGGATAGGGAAAGGGAATTTAGTTGTCGTATATGATTGGGAAATGGTGGATAGAAGATCTTAAACAAATTTGGATAAGGAAAGGGTGTTTGATTGTCATAGATGACTGGGTAGATATATGGAAAATTAAAATATCCCTTGATAAACATTATTGTGAGCTCTTCTAAAGTACTTTAATTATCGAGACCAGTTGATTGTATTGGAAAAATGAAGGAATCACGCTTGTAATATGAGGTATTGAAGGATGTAATCAAGTAGGTTGGTTCTCCTAATGTTCTGCAGGTTTTCACAAATGCGACACTAATTTGTCAAGCTATGAGGTTAATGATATAAGAAATGTACAAGAATATATTTGGGCTCCTTCTTGTGTGCATGCATTAAATAGTGAACTTCAAGACTTTTCCAAAATTCATTGGATAGCTTGTATTACTTTAAGCGTAAGAGATTCACAAATGTTCAACTATAATTACCATGCATCTGTAGCTATTTACAGGAAGCATGCTAAGGAGATCATGAATCCAACTGATACACGATATTCCATCTTCTTCATTGTTATTTAGCATATGATTGAGGTGCAATAGGTAATTCAATTTACCATTGTAGCAATGATTAGTCTAAATGAGAGGAGTCTGAAACAAAACATGCCAAAAACAAAAGATGATTTTTGATGATGATTAGTGTACTAATTGTGAATACATTATGCACTATTTTATTTACATTTCTAATGGTGGATATGATTAGGTATTTAGATTCAAATTCCCATAGTCTTGGGGAATGTTATAGCATAATTTTCCACCTCTGTATACTTTATCCTCTGAGTTATGGCATTGGGAAGCCTTTTCCCTTTAGACTTGGTCCTTTATCTAAAAAACATTGTTTTGAATTCCATACGCGACTCTCCCCTCTCAAAATCGTGTGCACACATGGGTCCATCTATACCTAACCCACGTATATAATTTGAAATATGAAAAAATATAAAATTCCCTATTTTCTGGGCAGGGTTTATGGGTTAGACTAGAAACCTACCTACATCATCTCGTGGCCTAACTATATCCCCACTGAAACAACTATTTTGGGGTGATATAAATACACCTCATGGGAAGGCCTAAAGGGAGGAGCAAGATAGGCATTGATATTATAGCTATTTAGTCCCTGATCAAGTTTGATTTATCCATGTACCTCTTGCACTCCCAGATTGTGGAAACCCTTGTTTCCCTCACGAAGATGTTCATTCCTTTTATATGAAATCCATGTGTATGCTTTTGGAAGGAGATTGTTGAGGCTTGGGCTGGGCAGATTCGAAGGACGGTTTCGCTTGGAGCCATGGCGGAATTAGGAGGTATTCTTCTACACTTCTTTGCATTCATCAATAAAGAAGCTATGACTCATTCTTGATGTTCGTGATCTTAATTCTTTATACATGTTATGATCCTATTATGAATGATTTCATGTTTTTATGCTTATATGCTTATATGATCTAACATTAACATGTTGAACACGGTTTCAGTTATTACTAGTATATGTGCTTTTCTTGAGTGAGATGCAGGTTTTGGAGCACTAGGAGAAGTAAAGGGTTTGAACCCTACAGGCTCACCTTCAAATGTAGGACCTACAGGTACTACCCCTTCTTCCCATTTTACTAGTTTAAGCATTAAGATTGTAAATTTGTATGCTTCTTATTGTTGTATGCTTCTTGCTTTGCTGGGGTTACCAACCCAGAACCTAGGGTACATCATTCCATAATAGAATTGGTGATTCCACTAGGGACTACCTTCTTGTAATTCCTAGTTTAGGTTGTTTCACTCTGGATTTGGGATTTCATTTTGGTTTGATCACTTTTGTAGCTTCTTTGATTCATTATCAATCTAGGAAAAAGTTCTGATTGTTTGGATCAGACTTGAATTTTTAATTTTTTCTGTTATTCCCTTTTTATACTCACTTTCTAGTTTACATAGTCATGTATACATGTATTTTTGTCCCAATAAACACACGTATACACATGTTTCCTTGTGAACAACAACGTATACATGCAGGTTGAGCATTGTCAAGCCGCATATTTCTAGTTTCTAAGGAAATTTTTACATTTTGTGTCCAGTAAATCCTTTTTCCTGCTTTTGATTGCTTCTATTTAATCATTGATTTTCTTGGAAAGTGTTTCTTTTCACAATTTTCCAATTTCCTATCTTTCTTGGTGAAAAACCTAGTCAACCTAGGGTTTTCCATTTCTATGAAGTTTTAATTTTTGTGTTTGGGACCAGTGCTTCTTGCTGAAGTTCTTGGCTTTTCTAAGTATTCAGAAAAATGAATTAGTTTTAATTTTCTCATGCACAACCTTCTTACAACATCACTTTTGATTTTATTTCGTTGGATTTCTTGGTTTTTCTTGGTTTTTGATAAAGCTACTTCTGGCAATCTCGAAGAGTTTTCTTGATTTTCTTTGAGTTTTCTTGTTTTATGAAGTTGTTGTGCTATTGATCAGGTCTTTTAATAAAGTGTGTAACATCTTTCAGCTTGTTAAGCCTTGTCAATAAAATGATGTTTATGACTTAAGGAAGTTGAGGCCCTTTTTTCTCAATTTTGTGATCTTGAGATTTTGAGTAGTTTTTTTGCTTTCTCAAAGAATTCTTTGCATCCTTAAAAAGAAAAAGACAAAAAAAACATCTTTGTTTTCCCTTGTTTTCTTTCGGTTTTGTTTTAAGGCTTTCTTGTCATTTTTGAGCAAGTGCAAAGTTTTTCATTTGGTTGAATTAGCTTGGTTTTGGGAGAGGTTCTTGTTTGAATTTGTCCCTCTTTGTGTCTGGTTTTTGACC
Source organism: Pinus albicaulis (assembly GCA_034641835.2). Taxonomy (NCBI): domain Eukaryota; kingdom Viridiplantae; phylum Streptophyta; class Pinopsida; order Pinales; family Pinaceae; genus Pinus; species Pinus albicaulis. Next base: position 1,651,224,542 of record CM076578.1, on the reverse strand, counting down.
TCTTTATTGGGAAACACATTTTCTTGTTTTTTAGAGTAATCCTAGAATCTTACATTAGGCATTTGTAGTTTGCATTAAAATAGTTTAACTATAAGAATTTTTAGTCTTTTTGTAGATTTTGAGTGTGTGAGCACGTGTTTTGAAAAGAGAAAAGAAAAAGAAAAACTTTCGCTTTAATTACTTGGTTCATAGTTCCCTTTGTATAATTTTCTTTTCATCGAAGAAAAATTTTCATTTTGCATGTAGCCATGTTTCTATTAATTTCTTCTTGAGTCCATAGCACCATAAGTTGCACCTCCATATTACCCCTTACTTAAAAAACAACCATTAAAATAAAGCGATCAAAACTAAAATGAACTAGAATGCTTTGATTTGTCATTAAATACATAAACTAGTCTAGGTCATTAAGGCCTTGGAATAGGTGTGTGGAGAATTAACTCTCCAAGGCCACTCTGAATTTAAACTTAGAATTTAAATAAATGAGTGAAATCTAGTGTCGTTAAAGTGTCCGGGAAGTCTCTCCTAAAAAGGGAGTCAAGCATGAGGGTGAGTGAAAGCAGGGAAGAGAGATACCCCCTCTCCTACTTGTTGGATCCCGACAAAAGACTGTTCTGTCTGGCTGCCGATACAAACTAGTGACCTTAGTTTCCATTCCTAGGTATTTCATAGTTGATTGTGGCGGGTAATACCCATGGTACCTGAGGGAGACGTTGCATCACGTTAATTAGTAATTTTGGAGGGTTCCCTTGCAAAGCTTGTGGGCTTGCACCAGCAAAGGATTTTGTCTGGAGGTCAGCATAACTGCTTATGTTACCTTCACTAGTAGGCCTGGGGTGTAATTACCCCAGAATATTTTCTAAAGGTCCTTATATATTGGCTTTCTTGTATTTTGGTGTCCGGTCCTAATCACCCGAAGCGGAAATACCTAAGAGTAGCTTGATTTTTTGCATCATTAGGGATATTTTTAGAGAGTTATCTTTGCTCCTAAAGTACCATAGCTTTATAATTTTTTGAGTCTATGTAAGTTTTCTTAACAATTAAAAGTTGTTGATCAATCATTTCGTCGATCAAGGAGGCTTCGTGGGTTCTCACCTACGAGTGTTAAGCTTTCTTCTAGAACACATAGGAGCAATTTTGCTAGTGATTTTAATCAGTAACAACAAATGCATTGGAGAGTGATCCTCCTCTTGGGGCTATAATTTCAAAAGGTGATCCTAATATAAGTTATGATTTGGAGAGGAGTAATCCACTCCTTTCTAGGGTTCTTTTTCCATTGGAAGACGAAGTTGAGGTTGAAGATATTTCTAAGTCTCCTATCACTCCTTCTTCACCTCTTCCTCATAATTTTCAGGGCATTATATTATGCGTTGGGACCTCGACTTACAGGTTGAAAAGCTCTATTATTTCTCCTCCTTTTCTTTCGATGACCACTGTTGGGAACATGGTTTTGAATATGAGTTCTTCTAGTGTGCATACACCTCTTTCAATTGAAGGAGGAGGTACAATTGCTATATCAAAAATCACTCTTAGTACTGCAATATTTGGCTCTACCTCCATTCTATCTTCAAGTGAGGACACCCAAGATTTTTCTTCCCACACTGATTCATTTTCATTAGGGATTACTTCTAGTGCAATTCCCTCAATTCCTTTCACCATTTCATTTTTTGTCTCCACACCTATGTCTTCTATGGCTAGTGGTTCAACATCTTTCTAGGGTTTTCCCTTTGGAAGTGGTCATATCCCTCATTCTAACACTTCTTTAGGTTCTTTTCCTTTATGTGCTCAAGGTAAAGGCTTTAACCCTTTTCAAGGAGGTCAAGGTTTCAATCCTTTTCAAGGAGGTCAAGGTTTCAATCCTTTTCAAAGATGGAACCCTTCTTTTTCTCATTTAGGAACTGGGAATTAGTTTTGTGTCTGGTTAACAGGGGAACATGCCTCTCTCCTCTATAGGAAACTCACAGGGTTTTTCTCCCTTTTCCAATGCGTGGAACCCTTACCAAGGGCTCTGATCTCCTTTTAATACTTCGATTGGGGAAAGCATTTCTGGTTAAGGTAACCCTTCAGTAGGAGGAGGTCCTACTCCGAATTTTTCTGGACCACAATATTTTCCTTACAGTTCAATATCTCCAACAAACAATCCTTGGAAACTTGGTGCCTCAGAAAATCTAGCTTATTCTTTTTAAAATGTTGGGAATCCCTCTCATGGTGGGTAGAGTTATCAAGGTCCTCCATGCTTACCATTCCTAGGAACTCTAAATTTTCCAGATGTTTCAAAATTGACTAAAAATACAATTCGATATAGCCCAGCTTGGCCTCCAGTTCCTACCAAGCTTCCATCGAAAATTTCAAAATTAGAAGGGAAGATTAGAGAGGATCCAATTGACAATGTAACAAATTTCCATTTAAGGTGCTCATCTAACTCCCTTATTGATGATTCAATTAGGTTGAGACTTTTTCAATGCACCTTGACCGGAAATGATGCCAAGTGCTACATAGAGCTTACTGGGAATACCTTTGTTTAATTTGGTGAATTGGATATTATGTTCTTGAACCATTTTCAGTTGCTCGTTCGGTATGATACTGGAACTAAGTTATTAGGAAACTTCCAACAGGATAAGGCAACTCACATTTCTGACCATATTCAGGAATGGAGAAGAAGGAAGAGGCTCATTAAATCCTAAAATCCTAATGAATTCCTTCTAGAATGGTTCTTAAAATATTTACAGCCAGAAATCTCGAATGATATATCACTTTCAGGGGTATTTACCGAAGAGAATCCTATATTTATAGCTCAACAATTAGAACTTATATATTATCAATATGGGATTCTTAATAATATTTTTTCGGATGCTCCTTAATCCAAGATAGATTTAGCCAAACAAAAGCCAGGTTCCCATGCCAACGGGCTAGTCGTGTCGATCGATAGCAATATGACTAACCTCTTAAATCAATTGCAACAGTTGTCTTTACAAACTAATTCTTCGATTCAGGCATCGTCGTCAGTGTCTATACCATACCAACCATTAACTATTAATGATGTCCAATCATATAACCCCAAAGGAAACCAACAATCCCATGGGAAGAAGAAAGGACATAATAAGAAAAAGGATAAGGATTGGAAGGATAACGCGAACAAACCCAACAATAATGCTAGGGAGGGTAAAAAAGAGTCAAAAAAATAAATTTAAGTTTCCTTGTAAATTGTGCATTGGAGACCATCTAACTCATCTTTTCCCAAATATTTAGGATGCTCAACACTTGTTAGCTCAGCAAGGTTCTTCTAGCTCCCAGGATGTCCTGACTAACCGTTTTCCCCAATGTCAAAAAATGCTTGCTGGCACTAATGCGAGAGCTCCCATAGGGGGAAACCAGGAAGGGGAAAATCCATCAAATGTATACATGATGAGTTCTCATGTTGATGTTGCAAGAAGGTCACATGATTATGGTGAATCATAATCCTCTAAGGCTAAGGCCACTCCTAATGTTTCAGAGCCACTCCATATTGAGAGGACTACAGTTGAGCCTATACCTTGGATGTCGAAAGGTTGTGCTAAACATTCAACGATTATCCCTAATGCCAAGGCATCCCAAAAATACTCCATTGTAAAATATTTGGCTCAAAGTCCTTGTGCGATGTCTACGTTAGAGGTAATCCAGTTGTGCCCAGCATAAAGGAGTGTGCTTCTCAATGCGATCAGGGCAATAGATCTAAAAAACTCTCTTATAATTACATTTGACATGTCAAATATTAAGAAGAGACTTCCTCATCATATGGCTTTTCAAATTAGATCTATATACCGAAAGATGAACATTTTTTGAGCTGTAGTTGATGAAGGAGATTCCACGTGTCATGTCCATTTCATGTTGGAAAGATATTGGATCTCCTCAAGCTATTCCTTCACATACTCTCTTGCATGTATTTGATGGTCATTCTCACAGGCCACATGGCATTGTTCCAGACTTGTCGATCTGTGTTGGGGGCAAGGTTGTCAATATCGAAGTAGAAATAGTCGATTCTAATTTGGACTATAACCTTCTATTGGGACTAAATTGGATATATGAAATGGATGTCGTTGTATCATCGTTATTTTGCATCCTATGCTTTCCCCATGAAGGGAGAATCATTACTGTTGATTAGATAATTTATCCTCTAAAATATTCCAATGCATCCTCTGATTCTACTATTCCCTTGGTAAAGAATTCCAAACAGCCCATAGAGAATCTAGGAGTCAATATGTATTCCTCATTGATGGGTATGTTTGTTCTTCCAACTTCTATTTCTCAGATAAATGCTATTTCGTCATCCAAGGCTCCTTCTTGAAGAGAGTTCTTTAGAACCCATTATTTTTCGGATCCTTGGCCCTTACCTTTTTCTACGACCACATTAGAAGAAGGGAAAGTGGGTGGAATGGCATGTCCTAAGTCTGCAGTTGAAATTACTTACAAGTTTATTTTTAACACTACAGATTCCGATCCAATTCCTCTTTTGCCAGAGGATTTGGATGGAGATGTCATTCCGGCTTGGAATATTAACTCAACTTGTTCTATGGAATGCCTTGATACTATTTTACCATATGAGGAAACCATAGAAGTGATGACGGGTGTGGAAAGTTCGTGGGATGATTTGCATCATCAATGATAATTTTTCCCAGACTTGTGTGAAGTAGAGTCAAGTTTTTATAGGCTTCTGTCAACTAGTAATGTTCACACAATTATAGATCCTTTGGATCCAACACAAATTTTTTCGAAAGGTAATTTGTCTATTATTTCGAAAAAAATCCGGTGAAAATATCCAGGGATCCCAATATAATAGAGAATGTTTTCATTGGAGCCGAGTGTTCCCATGAAGAAATTCAAATATTTACCGATATTTTCAAAGAATTGTGTGATGTGTTCGCTTGGTCTTATGAGGAAATGCTTGAATTGATCCATCAATTTTCCATAATGATATCAAGACTTATGAGAACGCTAAGCCTATATGGCAAAAGCTTCAACCGATAAATTAGGAAAGAAGTAGCTATCAAAGCCGAGGTTGAGAAGTTTCTTAAGGCGGGTTTTATATACCCTGTTCCTTTGACTGAGTGGGTTCAAATCCAATACCGGTTGATAAGAAACAAGGAAATATTTGTGTGTGCATAGAATTCATATATTTAAATAAGGCTTGTCCTAAAGATAATTTCCCCACACCCTTTATCGATTAGATTATCGATGAATGTGCGGAAAATGAGATTGTCTCCTTCATGGACAATTTCTCGAGTTAAAAAAAAATTACTATTCGTCCTGAAGATCAACATAAGACAACTTTTATTTGTCCCTGGGGTACCTTTGCATATTAAAATATGCCTTTCAGTCTTAAAAATGATAGAGCGACTTTCCAATGGGCCATGTCTTATGCTTTCCATGATATCAAGCATATCATCGAAGCTTATTTGGATGACTTAACTGCTTGTTCTCGAAGGAGTATTGATCATCCCCATCATCTTCGGTTGATTTTCGAAAGATTTTGTTATGAAAAATTCGGGTTGAATCTAAATAAGTGTGTTTTCGCGGTCACATCCGGTCGATTATTGGGGTTCATAGTGTCTAATGAAGAGATTCGTGTAGATCATTTCAAGGTTGAGGAAATACTTTAGTTTCCTCCCCCATCTACCATTCGTCAACTTCAGAGTCTCCAAGGAAAATTCAATTTCTTGAGAATATTTATCATCAATTATGCCAAGATTATGAAGATATTTATGAGATTGTTGAAAAAAGGAGTTCCATTTATGTGGGAAGACTTAGCTCAATGCCCATTCGATTCTTTGAAAAAAGCATTCACCTCTACTCCTTTATTGATTCCACCCGCTTATAGCAGGTATTTTCCACTGTATCTCACTTCGGCAGAATCAACCATAGGTATGGTTATGGTTCAGGAAGACGATGCTCTCTCTGAGCATGTGATTTATTATCTAAGCCGAGGCTTGGTAGGTCTTGAATTACGATATTATCCTATTTATAATTTATCTTTGGCAAATGTTCATGTTTTCCATTAAGTTAGAAATTACATTTTGCTTCGAAAAACATTTTTTTTGGAAGTTGTCAATCCATTTCAGTTTTTTCTCAGTAGGCGAGTGATTTTTTCTCTTAAGCTAGTTGTTGAACTTCTTCCAAACACTACTAGTCTTGAATAGTGCCTCGTTTATTTGGAACATCTTGATGAGTAGCATTGAGATGCAGCCACGATTAACGAAGCTCATAAGAGTAGGGTGAAGGTTCAGTACAATAAGGTTGTATGCCCTAGGGTTCTCTCTAAAGGCGACCTTGTCCTAAGCTATGACAAAGACAAGGATGCCTTGGGGGCAGTTAAGTTTAAATCCATGTGGTACGGTCCTTTCATCGTTAAAAGAGCCTTGAAAAAGGGATCTTACGAATTGGTTGCTTTAATAGAAACGAGCTGGCGAAGCCCAAAAATGGGCTCTATCTCAAAAATTATTATGCCTAGCATTTACATTGGTTTTGTACATATTGTATTTTTTTGCATATCTGTCTATAGGTTTAATTGTGACATCGATGTTTTTGATCTTCCTTGGAAAGAATTGATGGATGATATGATCTATCTAGGATTTTCCGATGGTGCTAGTTGACATAACCAGAATTTGGATTCTGCATCTTGGGTAATTTACTATCTGATCAGGAGCTCAAATCTGAGCTTGGGAAAATGCTCAAAAATGAAGTTGCTCAGAATTGGTTCGAAACAGATCGAATGGAAAGAGCTCGTCGATACGATCCCAACGCCGCAAACGGCACTCAAATCCGTTGCCGTATGGAGGAGATATTGCAGTTTGAATTTGCCCAATAACTTTCAATTTGGAAATATTTTTTTTTTAATATATTAGATGGGATAAATTTATATTTTTATTAAGGTTTAATTAATTAATTAAATTATATATTTATTAATATTTATATGATTTTTATTAATCATATATTATATTATTATTTATATATTTTAATTAATTATTAAAAAAAATTAAATTAAACCTTAATAAAATTAAATTATTAAACCATACTATATGTTAAAATAAATTCGAAATATGGAAAATGGTTTAATACCCACAATTCTAATGTTTTTTAAAGGGCACGTGGGGTATACATTAAAACGTATGACATATGGTATGGTAACGTCATGGATTACGTGGGCTTCAAAACGTTACATGGGAGCGGCATGTAACTTATGTATGGTTTCAAAAAAAATACGTGCGGAGTTAAACAACAGTTTGAAAACCGTTTGGCCCAACGGTTCCGGCGCGCATGTGACCAGATCATATGTTACATTTAATATTTCAGTTAACTGCCCATTTTATTTGGAGCGCCCGCCAAATTCAGAGCCGTTTCCTAATTTGTCGGAGTTATCTGGCAGTTAGCCAGATTTGGTGGAGCTTTTGAAGGGCCAACTTCAGTGAGCCATAACTTTGGCTAGGAAAGTCCTTTTTGGACGAATTTTTTTTTCATTTTGGTTTTCTTCGACATTCTGAAGCTGTTGGGAGTGTTTTCAGAGCCATCAGGGCGCTCTAACAGAGAATTTACCAGCGTTTTTGGTCGTGGAGCCACTAGGGCCTAAGGGAAGAAGAGCTGTTTTGGACTATCTTCATCCAATGAAGGTGATTTTTTAGTCAGTTTATACTGATTTGAGCCTTCTGAATCTTACTTTGCAGTGTATTTTTCCCTTTGAGGCTTCTATACAGTTGTATTCACATTTTGAGCAATTTAATCAAAGAGGACAAGCCCATTTTGGGAGGCTTGATCCAGCGGAGGTAGCCCAAGAGAGGGGTGAACCGCTTAAACAATTATTTGCTGTCATACTGTATAATTTTGCTGCATATTTTCAGATTTTTCTCCTTTAAACAGTAAATTTTTATAAGCAAACTTTTCCCAAGCAGGTTTAAACAGTGAACAAAACTTATCAGTTCATCTTCAAACCACTACACTTCATTTGCAGAACATGTATACTTGTCTATTCACACATTAAAGTTGGATCAATGAATACTTTGCAGTTAAAACAAATACTTTCATTGATCGGATCTTTGTGATTACATTTTATTTCTTTAGGCAGAGTCTGTAGAAGGGCCAGGTAGCCTCTGGATTCATCCTTTCTAGTAAAGGTAAAATATCCGGTGAATGCCCCTATAGTCAATCTCTGTATGAGAAATTCTTTGTTCTCACAATTTCAGATCACTATCCATCCAGTCAGTTGTTAGTCTCAAGGGGCATATGTATCAGTCCTGCTTCAAATAATGTTGTTGAATATACCATTGTTGTTAATATACTATCTAAAGCAATATCTCTTGGTGTTGGTTCATTAGTAGTATACTTGGATTCACAACTCGTGGTGTCTCAATTAAATAACATCTATCATGTCGGAGATCCTTATTTATATCGCCAATTTCTAAGAGTATTTTTATTACATAAATCATTTAATTTTATCACATTTATTCATATTCCACGATCAGAAAACTCATTTTCTGATTCAATATCTAATCAAGCATTATATTGGCATATAATTCATTCATCACATTAAAAATAAAAAATAATAAATCATCATTTGTATATATGAGTGTCACATCACGAAAATTCATGTATATAGATAGGAGTCATATGTTCAAAAATTATACAAAATTGGGACAAAAATTCCCTACAAAATTAAGGTTTAAGCTCGACCATGTCTATAAAAAAAAGTTTAAGTCATCCTTAATCTATGTATGAGGGGCTTGCCCTAGATGTGCATCCCGGAAAATTACTATGGAAGTTGCCACACGTCGAAAAATTTGCACCAAATCCCATGGTTCACCAACCACACACGTCTACATAGCCTCTGGTAGATCCTCCACTGCTGCCATAGGCACTTGGTGAGCTAAACCCTCTAGGTTCCTCTGTACATCATGAAGGACTCTTTCACTATCAACAATTACATTATCCACATCTCTTCCGTGGTGCCTATGCCTAGGCATACCCTTAGGTCTTACTGGTCCCACATCTGTGTCATGATAAAAAAAATTGTAAGAATTTTGTCTCGTAGAAAAGAATTTCATTTCATATCTTTGAAAATCCAAAAAAATCAAATGATATAAAAATATTTAAAAAAATCTTACTAATGGCTCCCCATGCAGCACCGAGTGGAAACGGAAGATCTGGATCTGCTCTGAATTCCATGCCTATGTAGGAGTAGTCCTCAATGGTGATGACTTGTTCTCCCCACCAAATGATAAACTTGTCATCAAAGGTAGTTCTAGGGACCACGCCACCCCCTAGTCTTTTCATCAAGCCAACCCACCTTGCTATGCGCACATCTCTTGGGTTGCTAATGGTAGAAATCACCTTGGGTTAAATACCTGGTAATCTCTCAAAAATGAAAGTACAAATTATTGTACCATATCCAAAGTGTTTGGCATTGTTCTTCCGAATAGAAGATAATTGCTTTTTCAGATTGGTCAATAGAGCTGTGCACTAGTCATATAATGTGGTTAGGAAATCTATCACCAAACTCATTGTATCACATGATGCTTGATGAAAAGATGTTGATCCAGCTACCTTGAAAATTTTAGGAATATTGCTTCTGTGATCCATAAATTGTGAAAAAAATCTTTCGGTAAAAATCACATCTAAATAAATTTGGTCGACGCGTTTCGAACCAGCCAGTGTGGTTCATCATTAGGACTTGATGAATTTTTTTTTTCACAATACCTTGACAATTGTGAAAAGGATAATTATCATATGTATTCCCTATACATCTCTGATCGGGATCTGTGTCCCTACCTTCTTGGTATCTGCTAAACAATAAAGGCGAATGTAGTCATCCACATTGAGATCTCCTAGGCCTTCCCTTTCAAATTAACGGGATATCCTCTTCGGGAAATTACAATGATGAAATATATATCCTCTACCTCGATGCATAGGGGAATTTGATCAATCATAAAATAATCCTCTTCTAGATCCCAGTAATTTACAAGAATTTCTAACAACCTTGTATTTGTTTTCATATTCGACATCTTGAATAATTTCAATAAAACACATCCTCTAAAGGCATCCAGTGCCAATGGATCCTCCATAACTTCATTTTCAATTTCAGTATGTTCCCTTTCCCTCCAGCTGATAGACATCATGTATCATTCAATATTTTTCATTTCATTAAAATTGTGTTTTAAAAATTTGCGTTGCACATACGCAGGTTATATTCATACACAGTCACATGTACACGCAACTTCAACATGCTCAACCTATGTATCTGTAGAGGTTAAATCCAAAATAAAAAATTATATGGTCAAATTGCATGGAAATAACTTGAAATGATCAAAAAATTCTCTGATAAAGTGATTGAGGGGATTACCCGGAAGATTCATAGTTGATCTGGCTTAGAAATTGGGCAGATTGAGGTTGTTAGTTTTTTTCTCCAGAGCTCTTTTCTCCAAATGTCCAAAACACAAATGACAATAGTAAGTCAAAAAGGTGTATCCATATTGAAATTTTAAAATTTTCAAAAACCCACTTTTATAAAGTTTATGTCTATTCTTAGAATTTGTTAAACTTTATGACCTTTTTGGCTTCAAGTGTTGGGATAGGTTGTTTTCAGGACAAATTGAAGACCTTGAGACATTTTTTTACCACTTCGATTCCATGATTGCTGACTCGTCATGGCAGGTATCGTTTTCAGCACTGGCATATAGGTTAGGGAAAACCACTTTTCTATTGCGTTCTGCATTCTAGCCTCCATACTACGATATGTTTCCATAGGTTTGATCCCATACTGTTATGATTTTTAAACCATTCTCACTCACCAACTTATAAAATCATGGCATGATGGTAGAGCCATCCTTTACATGGGATTCCTAGTTATATCCTTGCTAGCATATGTTTCCCATTTTGCAAAAACAGCGTAGGCTCAGGAGTCCTCTTTAGTCCTGCCATGGTCTTTGCGATGAAGCTTCATTCTCCTTCTTCTTCACTATCTTTCTGGATTTATACCCTGGCGGCTCCCTTTTGTTGAGTTTTTCTATTGGATTTGATGTTGACTATTTGTATCCTTTGGCCTTAAGCCGGCTTCACTTGGACTCGTTTATAAGCCACATTTTGACCATGTCTTTCTATAAAATCAACCCTGCAATCGCTTAGCATCTGCAACTTGACACCCTTTTCCCATGGAGAGAACATTCCTTGGAGTGTCATTGACCATTTTCTCCACCTTTCATTGAGCATAGGAATGTTCCAATTCGAGGAACTAGCACATATTTACCCTGACATTTGTTGACGCTTGTTATTTCCACTGTAATATACGCATTCTTTTGTTCTTTTTCAGGCTTTTAATATGAAAAATGAAAAAATAAAATTATTTATTCCAAAAAAGAGTGGGAATGGGACATTACTTCCATAATTGATGGTAGGTAGAGTCATTTGCGTCGCCCTTGAAAAAAGCACTCAAAAGCAAAGTCTTTTCTCCATTGGGATGGGATTTAGTTTGACTTAGGAGAGTCGTAACCTTTTTATTGAGTTAATACTCCCCTAATTGGTTATCAGGCTTCCAATCATATGGAGGGTTTGTTTATGCCTCCTGCATGACAAACTTATACTAAGTTATAATATGCTGCCATATAGTCACATTTGAGTCATGCTTTTGTTCAAGGTAAGTAAACCTCAGTCGGCCTTTCTGCAATGTCTCTTGACTCATTTTCAGTTGGCCATACCCAGGCTAACAGAGTTATGTTTTATCACATCAGTTATTTCATCCTTTTCTCGTGCTAGTTAAGAAGGTCTCCATTGAATTCTTGCTGGTGGGTTTTCTCTTATCGACTTCGACAAATTGCTCAGAGAGTAGGCCTAGAGCCGCACTATGGCCCTATTTCCATCATTGATAGGTGACCTTGTGCTCAGCATCGAACAACTTCATGGGTCTTTGACTGAGTGGCTTCCCTTGTGTTTGAATTTAACTTTCATTATCACACATTAGGATTCGTGTAGTACCTTGGTTTCCATTTAACCCTATTGGTGGATTCCTAACCTATGTGTCTGCTTTCATTATTGGCTAGTTCAGAGGGTTTTTGTGATGCGCTAGCCACATTTTGTGTATGCCGAAAATATACTTCGGTTGGTTAATTCATCTTTATTTGTCTGATTCCTTCCAAATTATTGGCTTGAGGGTTACACTCGCACTAGATTGATGTGGGATTCCTTAATGCCTTCCTTCCATCATATTGTTTCCCATCGACACCCACTCATTGCTCTGGGAACATGGTCTAGAGTCCTTTTTCAGTACCTTTGGGTTTGCAGTCATTAGTGGCAAACTCCTTCGCTATCAACGAAGATGAATACATCAATGTCTCTTGATTGGTATATTCTCTCAAGTGTTTGACTTCAAATCATTTATTCACACTTGTTATAGTGTACTGGGGTACCTTGACTCTCATCATCATTATCGGTGAATTGTCTCACTGTTGTTAATGGTATACATCAATGACTGGTAATCAAATGATTTCTCACATGGTTGATTTCAACTCATTTATTCCCATAGTGTAGAAATGTACCATGGTGATCGATGAAGACCTCGGGTTTGCATCAACATGTTTTGGTCCATTTGACATCTCTTTTAGTTTTCGTCCAGTGACACCATCCACTTTATATGTTGCAGTTCATCACAACAACATCTTATTTGTTGGCACCCACGTTCCTTGTAGTACCATTATTCCACTCTTTATGAGTTGGTACTTGGAGATTTAGTTATGTGACTTCAGTGATCATATATCTTTTCTGGCATCATTGATCAATTCTTTTATATGTGATACTATGACATGACCTTGATATGTACTTTTGAGGTTGTGATAAGATGATTCGCTATGTACTTCAAATTTTCCTTTGTACTTGTATACATATTGGATTTGCTCCATACTTGATATGTAGACATGCTTTACTTTCGCTGAGCATGGGTATGCCCGCCTCAGACATGAGCGTAATTTCTTCTCTCTTCTATTGGTTTTTGGCAGGCGGAAATCTAGTGAACTCCTCCCAAGTCCTCACATTATTATTCTTATACACTTAATATATTTCGGCCATCATGTACCCCTTCTGACCTCATATATTAGGGGGAATCTATTATAGCATCATTTTCTAGCTCTGTATACTTGATGCTCTGAGTTATGGCCTTAGGAAACCCTTTCCCTTCAGACTTGGTCCTTTATCTTAACAACATTATTTTTAATTCCATACACGAATATTCCCTCTCAAAAGTGCATGCACACGTGAGTCCATCTATACCCAACCCACGTATATAATTCAAAATATGAAAAAATATAAAATTCACTATTTTCTGGGTGGGGTTTACGAGTTAGACTGGAAACCTACCTACAATAGCCGGTGGCCTAACTGTATCCGAACTAAAACAACTGTTTTTGTGTGATATAAATACACCTCATGGGAAGGCCTAAAGGGAGGAGAGAGATAGGTATTGATATTATAGCCATTAAGTCCCTGATCAAGTCTGATTTATCCATGTGCCTCCTGCACTACCGAATTGTGGAAAACCTTGTTTCCTTCACAAAGATGTGCATTCCTCTTATATCACATCAATGTGTATGCTTTTGGAAGGAGATTTTTCAGGCTTGGGCTGGACAGATCTGGAGGATGACTTTGCTTGGAGCTGTGGCAGAATCAGGTGGTATTCCTCCACACTTCTTTGCGTTCATCAATAAAGAAGCCATGTCACGTTCTTAATGTTCATAATATTAATTCTTTATAAATGTTTTGATCCTATTATGAATGATTTCATGTTTCTATTCTTATATGCTTATATGATCCAACACTGACATCTTGAAGATGCTTTCAGTTATTACTAGTATATGTGCTTTTCTTGAGTGATTTTCGAGTTTTGGAGCACTCGGAGAAGCAAAGGGTTTGAACCCTATGGGATCGCCTTCAAACGTAGGACCTACGGGTACTACCCCTTCTTCCCATTTTACTAGTTTAAGCATTAGGACTGTAAATTTGTATGCTTCTTGCTATGTTGGGGTTCCCAACCCAGACCCTAGGGTACATCATACCGTAACAGGGAGATAGATGAGGCAATTGATAGCATGATTGGAAAAATATAATATATCATTCATCATGATTGGAAAAATAAAATATATCATTCATCAGAGATATTATTCCATGGAGTTTTTTAAACAAATCCAAAAGTTGGTAGAAAAGTGGTGGAACTAGACAAACACCCCTCTTAAGGCACTTATGCATGCATTTAATCCCAAGTGGTATTAAAAGAAGCCCGAAAAAGTTGCACGAATGGATGATCCTAAGGTGAATGAAGCATTTTTTGGAGTTATATTTCAGATATACAATCTTGATATAGCAATGGTAATTCAACAACAATTTTTAGGTTTTAAAAAATTGAGAAACCCCACTAACACAATTTGTACAAAAAGGATTGGAAAGTATGTCATAAGGATGAATCCACTGGATGGCGATGGATTCATGGGATTGAGATCCAAATATACAACAAATTTATATGTGTGTGGTTTAAGGGTGCTAGTTCCTCACTTTCTATGAGGAATTGGCCACTTTTAGTTTAATCCACTATATGAAGAGGAACAACCTTATCTCAAAGAGCGAAGAAAAGATTATTTTTTTGCATAAAAATATTCACCATGAGATGAGGAAGGATCAAGGGTATTTACAAGGACCTAAAATAGAATGGAATGTGGAACGTAAGGATGTTTCACAAGTGGAACCTAGGGATTTTTCACAGATCAATCAAGGGGAGGGTAATTCAAATCCAGGGACAAGATTGGTTGGTGTGAAACTAGATATAATTAGATTGGAGGATAACAATGACAATGCGGTAGAAGAACCTAATATGGCTCAAGAATTTTTGGAAAACCTTGAAGGAGAAGACTCGAACTTATAAAATTATGATTTATATTGTATATTTCTCAAACTTTAGGTCTATGTTTAATGGAAACTTAATCACCTCTTATGTTCCATATCATCAAGAATATAATATCTAACGAATCTGCCTTCCCTGCCCTGTTTCATATGTTTGTAAATGTTGAAATAGATTCATCCAAATCCAATTGATTCCATTGCCTGACGATATTTTTTTTTGCAATATCAACCATAAAATATACAAAAAAAATAAAACCCTGAACTTTAAACATCTAGCCCAAAATTTTAAAATCAAACAAAACTAGATCTAACAGAGAGATCCCTCTTTGATTTGAGGAGGGCTAGCTCCTAGAATTAAAATTGGTTATGTGGTTACCTTTGAAATTTATTTTAGAGCCTTAAGAAATTACAGAGTGCTAAAATTTCCTTTGATTGGATACCTTAGAGAAGTGACATCAATGCCTTGTTGTGCAAGTTCTCACTCACAATTATGGATATTTTTCTAGGAAGTTATGTGGACTTTGTTTCCTCATGTGTTAATCCAAACTATTGGCTTCTATATTTATAGTTTTATAGATTTGATGTATGTAGTTTACATACCACAAAAGTATGAACATGTTATCTCAGTTGATGGTGAAGATGCGTATTTGGTCGTTGGCTAAATTATGTCTTTATATCGTGAAGATGACAGGTTGAATGGCATTTTTTGGAGGCCTTCATAAGTTGGAGAAGACCTTTTCATTCATAAAAATATTTTTGGCATGTCTATGCATCTTTAAGTGTCAATTTAAAATTTTGAATATATTTTTAGAATCTTAGTGGGATTTTTGAAAGTTAGTGATTGTCTCATTTGTTTTCGATTAATTTGGAAATTTTGGGGTCAGGGTGTTCAGCCCCAACGCTTCCCTGTATGGGCTAGTAAGGTTCCATGACCATGAACTATGCGCAAGAGGGAAGAGTGCAAAGGGGTAACCAACCTAATATTTATTTATTGGGAATACCATTACAACACCTAACCATTTCATTCCCTACCTCAATAGATTCTCCTAATGCCTTAATTAAGTTCTATTCATAGGAGAGGTCAATGATCGACATTCGATTGAAAACTTAATCAATTGTTGGAGATAAATAACAGATAATTTTTTTTCAATTAATGTTAATCAATCAAACTGGTCAGTATCATGAGTGGAGTTCTTGTTTTCCTAGTGGCATGAAGTTTGCGTGGGGTAGTGATTGAAGGATTCTTGGTGCTTATTCAATAGGACATAATAAAAATAAGTTATCCCAACTTTCATACATTAAGAAAATTGTCCTAAACTTGTGGAGTCTCTTTCTTATCTTTTTATGTTTGGTGGATTATTGAATTTGTTAATCAGAGAAACGATGAAGTACAAATTTTATTAGGAGTGGTATACTAGGGCTAGTTGATGTATTAAGTAATGGAGAATAGGATCTGGAGTCTGCCAAGATTCATATATATGATCATATGAAAGGATTAATAAATTAAATTTTAATAAACACGTGAATGTTCATTGGATTAGATAGGGGAACCGTATTTGTGGAATTTTGCACAAAGAAACCCTCATATCCAACTTGACATGGACCTAGAGATATGGAAAACTTAAAAATATATATGTTTATAATGTATGATATCCTATATCCAATCATAAAATGCTACAAAAAGGATGTGTGGATTGCACGTGTTCACTTTTGGATGATGTGATCAGGTGACATGTCTTGATGGTTTCTTGTAAGCCATTTTTTGGTGATGTGTCATGCTAACATGTCTTAATATGGAATTACAATATTGAAAGGTGAAATGGGCTAATATCATTTTGTCATTGAGGTGGAATCTAGGTTGCAGCCTCATGGAGTTGATATGTGTAAAATCAATACATAACATCATATAATAAGTGCAGTGGAAATGTTGACATAATGTATTGATTATTTTTACTTGTGAGAATTGGTACACGACCCTAGTCTACAAAGGTTATTTATACGAATGAACACAAATCTCCACACATAATTCAATAGAAGACAAAATAGGGAAGAAGATATGTGAAAATCTTAGGCAAGGCAAGCTCAACCTAGAGTCTGTCTACACTAACTAATTTATTCAATAAGGAATAAAAAAACATAAATATATAATTGTACAATTTTGTTGAGAAGTTTGAACAACCTCCTCATAAATAAGATCTAAAAACAAAATAGAACCCACAATCTTAATGAGACACAAAAAATAGCTAAAAATGATATAATCTAGAAAACTCTACATTTATCCATTATTCTAAATATCCCCTTTAATGTAGAAATGTGTTTCCTACCACACCTAACATAGTTCTAAATGACTTATGCTTTTCCTTTCCAAGAGTCTTTGTAAATATTTCAACCACATTACCATTGGTATTACAATAAATTAAAGTAATTTCTTTAAACTTACTCTTTTCCCTAACAAAATGATAATGAGTCCCAATATGTTTTGATCTTTCATGGTATGTAGGATTCTTGGCCAATTTGATGGAGCTTTAATTGTCACACTTAATTATTATAAGAATTTTGTATTCTTCTCCAACATCTTTAAGAATTCGTTGCAACCAAACTACTTCACATGTATCACTACACAAAGATTTATATTCGGCATAATTTAGTTGATGGTAAGGAAATTGCTAGTTTTTTCTTGTTGCTTCATGTCATGATCCCAAATACAATGTTGAATGGATAACCTGAAATTGATCTTTTGTCATCAGGCTTCCCGACCCAATATGAATCAGAGTAACCTACTATCTTAACATCAAAAGTATTAGTATATTTAATACCAAAATTGAAAGTCCCCTTAATATAGTGAAGGATCAGTTTTATTTATTTCCAATGGATTTCAAGCGGTTGGGCCCTAAACTAACTCAACATGTTAGCTAAATATCCAATATCTAGCTTGCATTTAGTGAGATAGTTCAAACTTCCCACTAACTGATGGCATAATGTGCCATACACTTCTCTTCTGCCATCATCACTCTATATTTTGGAATTCTATTTTAAAGCTACTAACGTTGCTTTACACTGATCCATTTTGAACCCGTTGACTAAGTATTTGATGTATTTACTCTATGTAACCATATTTTTATCATCCTCTCTCCATGCGTAAATACCCAAAAAATAAGCAAATTCACCAAGGTTTTTTCATTTCAAACACATGTGACAATTTCTCTTTAAGTTTGTCAATAAATTTATAAGAATTTTGTGTTATTATAAGTTCATCAACATGCTTATTGGCTTATTTAAACTTCAAAGGTTATATGACATTCAAGACATTAGTCATCAACGCATAATCATTATACCTTACACATGGTTGAATATGGAAGAGTGACCTTCTTGGGAGTTCACTACTCTTGTTCCATCTCCTCCTTTGTAATGACTCATCTTCTCCTTTGTGTCCTCTTTCACCACTTGAGGCATTCATATCACTATATTATTCCTCTCATTTTTGTTCTTTTTTACCTTCAACTTCTCCATTGGCTTCATCAAGGTCATGAGGAATATGTCATGCGTCATATTTTTCATCCCATGGCCTTGATTTGCATGTTCGTAAAACAAAAAATATTTACTTGAAAAGACCTTTTTTGTAGAGCGATCAAACATTTTATATTCCTTATGATTAGAACAATAACCAACAAACATAAACTTGATAGATTTTGGATCAAGTTTTCTCCTATCTTCTTTCGAAACATGAGAATAGAATCTTCTTCCAAATATCCTTATGTGGTTTATTTCTATTTTATATCCATTAAGAGCTTCAAATGGAGTCTTATGGTTTAAATTTTTTGTTATAATTATATTTTTTTAAATAAATCGGAGTACTAATAACTTCATCCAAAAAAGCATTAGTAATATTTTTACCTTTCTTCATGCTCCTTGCACATTCCACCAAGGTCTTGTTCTTCATATAACCTAATCCATTATGTTTTGGAGTATGTAGCATGATGTACTATTTTATAATTCCATGGAATTTGTAGTAATTCAAAAATACACCAAATCTCTATTATCCCCCCTGCTCAGATTGAAGGATTTTGATGTATTTTGATGTTTTCTTCTCGACCAAGTTTTTAAACTCTTTAAAATATTCAAATACATCATTGTTTTTTTCTCATAAAGTAAACCCATGTATATTTTGTGAAATCATTAATGAACATCGAAAAATAAGATGCTCTTCCTAATGATATAATTTTCATAGGCCCACACACATCGGTATGCACAAGTTCAAGAACATCCCTTTGTCTTCTATCTGTATTAGTAGGGAATTATTCCCTATGCATTTTCCCTAATGCACACCCTTCACATGAAAAAGATTCATTATTTAATAATGTGAATCGTTCTACCGTTCTTTGTTTCTTTGTATATGTCTCTCAAATCATCCTTCAAATATTCAATTCCTGAAATAAATTTAGTAATAGTTTCATTTTATTCCATCTTAAATGAGAGGATATTACTTGTTAGAGAAATGACTCGATTTATATATTTAGAGTCATACAAATCCTTAATTGTAGTCCATGTATCATTAGAGACCTTGCAATCATGAATATGTGGAATGATATTGTCCTTGACAAACATTCTTAACAAAATTTTTGTCTTATTCTATCGCTTCTATTAGTCTTGAATTGACACATTACATCGACATTTGGCTTCCCTTCCTCGCCACTTTCTGTCAACCACACATTTTAGCCTTCCATTAAATTTTGAAATTTAAATTTCCAATTAACATAATTGGAAACATCTATCTTATTTGTAATAGTCATCAGTTAAAATTTCATGTAATAAATAGTAATAAAGATAAAATAAGACCACAGTTAAGGGACACTTATTCCAAGGTGAATGTTGGGAAAAACATCCTAGTGGGAATCACTTGTTGTGTTTTATGGCTAAGGGGGAAATGAAAAAGGAAATGGCTAGGGATTTGGAAAGGAAAAATAGTATTTTGGAATTTATTTATAAAAATAATGGAAATAGGAGAAAAGGGAGGTGAAAGGTAACAAGTTTCACGTGCGGAGGAAAATTAAGGAAAATAATAGAAAATTAAAAAAATTAGAGGCCTCATTAATAAAAATACTTCAAAGCATCAGTTGGTAGAATTTTGTTAGTTTAGTTTTGGAATTAGTCTCAGAGAGGAGAAGAGCACGAAGAGGAGAAATAAAGTAAGAAGGAAAGGAAACGAAATACAAAGAAAAAAAAGGAAGGCAAGGATCAAGAAAAGGAAAGCATGGATCAAGAAGCTTCAAAGGTAATACTTGGAGGAAACAGGTTTCATGTATTATTTACTAGATGGTTTTGACATGCATGGTATGTGCATGTTGGTATTTGTTTCTTTTTTTGTCAATGGCATGGGTTTTTACAGGTTGTAAACATAATTTTATCCTAACCTTGATATTTCTGGATAACCATGGTGTGATAGGGTTGTTCTTAGTTTGAGTTTTGGATTTCCGAAAGCTTTTGGATCTGGGAGAGGTGGTCTCAAGAAAATTCCCGAAGGCGTAGGAATCCCTTGACCAGTAATGGTAGGATACACTGTAAATCCTGAGGGTGGAGAAAATAAAATTCCTCAAGGTATTGGAGAAGAAATTTTGAGGCATCTAAGCTAAGTTTGGTTTTGTGATCTCATCACTAGTTTAGGTGAGATCATGATATGGTGAGGGTAGAGGTGATTTAACCTCTGGGTTCCCTTGGTTCTTCTGGGATTGGTTTATCCCATGAGATCCCACATTCATGCTTAGAATATGGCATAGGGGTGATTGGATGAAAGAAATAACTCGTTCAACCAATATATGGTTGGATGGTACGTGGAATTCCTGAACCTGATTTGATTTTTCCTATGTCTAATAAGAGCTAAGTTTCTCTTTCTTTTGATAAGGAAATATACTTGTTATTATGTGGCTTTAATGGTTTTTCTCTCCTTGTTATTTACCTGGTTATATGTTGGTTATAATAATGGTTATATGACATATCATAGTCATGGCTATATTCATGTTTTTACATGTAATTGAATGAATAATTAATGCAAGACATAATTGATGTTATAACAAATAATATGAAAAGGCAATGATCCTTCTTATTAAACCTTAGATAATTGTTGATTCCCTTATGTTTAGAATTGCATTCATGACTTTTAGGTTACATATTTACCAAGTGTTTCACATAATGTCAATCCCATTTGTGAAAGGTCAGGTGAAGTCCTGGTTTCAATTTTTTATCAAAAACATTGTCTTCATGTTTGTTATGAGTTTTGAAAGTTAGATTTCTTGATAAAGGATAAGCCCCAACCCTAGAAAATATCCTTAGATCTCGCATTTGCTTGCATAGAACTAGCAAAAATAGGCTATAGTTATGCTTAGGTAGGATCGTGGGAGCGACTTGTGTTCTGAGTGGCTTAGAGGGCTTGGAAAGGGAGCGCCTGAGGCTTTATTTTGGTAAAAAGGAGATTTTTCTCAAGGATAGAGGTCTAGGAAGGTGTTGAAGCCCCATAATTCCATTGCAACAACATGGGGGATAACAACCCGGTCTGGACCTTAAAGCAGCTCCTCTTCTGTTTGGTGTAGTGGCTCCGACTGGGGATAATGGGACCAATTTCACAACAAAGAGATTGACATGGTAATGGTGGGTTTTGATACAAGGTGGAATTATGAATGTTTTTAAACTAATGGAAATAATATATCTAAGTAACAAAAAACATGCATCTACTTAATATATTTATTTAACTTAATCTATAACACGTGAATAATTACCATTGATGCGATCTAGAAAGATATCTTACAGTAAAAGGTAATAAATATCATTCAATTACTTAAAGAGATGAAAATTATGTAAAATGATTATTTTGACTAAATAGTTAATCAAATAGTTGTGTGAAATATATCGCATCTATCAATTTCTTTATGTATTTGGTAAGGAATTGCAGCTGAAACATTGTACAAAATTGCATGAATGATAAACTATAAGTCAGACTGCATACATATCACAATATAAAAAGAAATTATTGTAAACTCATAATCAAAACTAATGATAGGATAATATTACCAAATATGATAATTTTTTCTCATTGAATTGACAATAATATACTTTAAGAGTACAAAAGTGAAATTTCAGTAAAACATATTCAATTTTCCAAAATGGATATCATGTTCCATATATTTCATCAAAAGCATTCAAAAAAGTACAGAAGTGTAATATTTCGCAAATTGTTCTTTGATAGAATTATGGACCCTTCTCTAAATGCATGAGAAGGGTTTAAATACTAAACTAAATAAGTCAAAAATATATTATTACATAAAAATTTGAGAATTTTTCAAACAACCTTCCTCATAATAAGTAAATTAAAATACAATATAGAAATTCAAGATTAGAAGGCTGCTTAAGTGGGCTAATTTATTTTGTCATTTGATCTTTGAATTGGAAAATATCCATCATTGGATTTAACTGAGTCAGCTGAGTGATCCCGTATGACTTATCATTTTAATATAGAATTTGAGAGTGTTGGAAATGCTTTTCTAGTGGAATTAGTTTAAAGATTGCAGATTTGTGCATTGGTGATGTGGCCTGATCAAGAAATTCGAGTAATTTTCTTGATCTAATTTAGATATCTACTTGATAGATTTGTCCGTGTTTCAATGCTTTATTTTCACTGTGTCTCCAATATTTTTACCTTATGAATTGTTTCAAATGTATACTCTTTAATAAACTTATCATTCTCAAGTTGTCCATTGACAGACTCAATGATTTCATTTGCTAAGTTGGTTGCCTTTGACGCTGGTTTATCTGCTTGTTTCAATTGCATCTCCCATTCTTCAAATAAAATATCTTTATGAAACTTGTCAATATTTTGGAGACCAACCTTCTTCCCTTTGTCAAATTATTGCCATAAAATTAATTCATAAATTTTCTTATGAATATTTTCACATTCCAGTATTTTTTTTGCCACTTGTTGAGTTAAGATTTTACTTGTTTCACAGTATGAATTGGTAGCATAAATTTGTTGAAAGAAAGTCTCTTGTTGTTGTTTCAACTTTGAATTCCATTCAAGTGCCTCTTTTATGAACTGTTCTATTTGAGTTTGGCTTTTAATATTATCCATTACTGCTTCTATCTCTGCATCTTTTTCATATATATCTAGTTGATGTTGCAACGTCAACCTTTCAAATTCCTTCTCAAACTGTGCCATTTTCATTTCAACTTGCTTATTGGCATTAAGTTTTTCTTGTTCCAGATGTATTTCTAGCTGTTGAAATCTATCTTCTCTCTGTCTCAGCAAAAGCTTCACTTCTTCTACTTTATCAATCATGGCACTTTCATATGCACCTGCAAACTGTGACAGTTTCGTAATATGTTCTATTGGATTGACAAAATTGTCTTTTGAGACAATATCTACTAATTCATTATTGAGGGTTGTCACTGTTTCATCAACTCTTCTTCTTTTCCTCGTCTTTACTACAACTTTGTGATTTGGACTATAGAAAACGTCTAATGGAGGTATTTCTTCTATATTCAAAATAAATTCTTCTGTCGAGTAGGACAGGATGATTTCCTGTTCTTGAACCTTTGGGATTTGTTGAAGTGCCACTACTATTTTTGGTAGTTTCTGAGTTTGCTCAGGAGTGTGAAAAATTGTTGATCCTTCTAGATTAAGATTGAGTGGTATCTGAAGTTCTTTATTAAACTTCTTCTATTCTTTGCCCAAATGCTCTACTTGAGATTTTACTGTCTGATTAGGTGTAGTTTGAACTTTCTGAAGTTCTTTTGAAGATGCCTTTCGTAATTCTTCTTCATCAGTCCCTTCCTCAAAGTGTATATCAATTCCTTTGGTTACATCTTCAATTATATTATCAAGGCTCTCATTTTTACTTTCAGATTCATTTTCAGAATGATCTGAATCTTAGGAATTATGTTGTGAATGCTCGAAATCTTGAATTGATTTTTACTATGACTCATCTTCTGACATATCTTTTTCTTCATCATCTAAAATGATACTAGGGTTTTTATCTCTGACATATTCTATTAGTAACAAGTCCAATGAGATTGTTTACAATATCTTATTTATGTATTCATGAAAACCTTTAATGTCTTCTACACTGAGTTTATTGGATGCCATATTTAATACATCTGTAAATTTCACTATTCCTTCAAATAAATCATCAAAACCATCCTTTTCATGCATGAAAGGTATAAAGCCAGATTCAAAGAGGTAATGTTTGGAATTTCCTTTGTTGTATGACCTATTCAAAAAGAGCAAAGGTACCACACTGTAATGGAAATGCAGGCCAAATGGCTTTCTTTGAATCCCTGAGATGCTTGGTTATACCATTTACAAGTGTTTGATATGCAGTTGATCTAGCCAAAAGTTTATCTAGGACATAGTAGGGAAAAACATGAGGAGGAGCAGACTCCTGAAAAATATTACATAAGTAAAAATCTCTTCTCTGAACCATCTGGCCACATGCATAATATCTGCATTGGATTCTTTAGAAATTCTAGGGGCTTTCAATTTAAAAATGGTTTGATGAATGGGAAACATGACTCCATGGAAAACTTATAAAAATGGGAATGAAATTCAGACTCCTACAGGGATTTATGTTAAATATGAATAGGGTTAAGGTCTTGGCTAGTCCATTTCCAACAAATAACAGGAAAATTTGAGCAGAAAAATATAGCATCCATAATATATGTGTTCATGTAAAAAGGAGGGATTGTCTTAGTAGAAAAGACCCCATTTGTTCTGTATTCCATAATAGTTTTGGCCAAATTATTGGATAAAATATTGGCCCAATTAATAATAGTAGAATTGACGACATCGTCAATTAACGTAACCCATTCAATGGAAAATTTGGTGGTATGAGGTTTAGAAAAAAATCTACACATCATTGTTGCTAAAAAATCGTGGGGTGATGGAAATTGTGCTATTGGGTACATACCGAGGTTGTCCTACTTTAATTTTCCTTGATATGCCTTCAATTCTTTCACTGCCTTCATCGGGTCTTGATTTTCCTTTGCAAAATTTTCAAGGAAAGCTTTATCATAAGACTTCTGTGGCATTAGAAAATGATACATTGCATGCAAATCCTCGGGGGTGAATGAACCCATGTTTTCATATTTGGAATTATTGGAAGTCCTTTCTGCAACATTGATATTGTCGATGACCCATCTTACCATATCAGTGTATGGTAGAAACTTTGGTCTGGTAGCTATCCTATGTAAAAATGAACATGTAGCTTCGAAATAGGAAGGCTCTGATGAGTCAGTTGCATCATCTGTTGCAACTTTATTTAATTCCCCTTGATTCTCTCCTTCAAAAAAATTATACATTACTTCCCTTGAAGAAGTTCGACTATCCTTATTACACGTAGTATCCAAAAAGAGTGGAGGCATGTTTATAACTTCAGAGGTGGATGATTGGGCAACTAATTTTCCTTTCTTTGTAATTTCTGTTGATATTGCTTTCTCAGATAGTTTCCTAAGTTCAATAAAACAAGGAAATTCAGAGTTGAGACGAAGAGCGAAGAGGAACGAAGAAAAAGAGTTAAATAACTATAAATAAAAAAACTCAACACTTTTATTTGAAACATGCTTCATCAAGATATTGATCCTTTTGAGCCCCGAAACCATTGAATGATGTTAATAACTCTTTAAACGATCATCAAATATTTTACGTATTTTACAATTTATGTCCAATTAGAAGATTTAAATCATTATATCTTATTAACAGACCAATTGATTAAGCATCATTTCAAGTTCTTTGGTAATAAATATTATATCGAAAAATCACATATTTTACAAGCATCCATATTATGTCTCTTGACCACGAGTTTATGAAAACTGCGATCTGCACAAATCGCATATCGCACTATATCAACGCAAGTGTAAATTTCATTCAGGTTGATGTTGTGGGATGTGATTAGCGCTAAAACTCAAAGCATTACGCTTTATCAGATTTTGTGGATATGTTTCAATGTTCGTTTATTTTTCTATCATGTCCGACCTCATCGCATTTTATTTTTTAATGATATCTCTATTTTCTTATATTTTTAGGGAGATGCAATACGATTTATAGTTATAAGGGTTTTTTAGCTTTTTAACGGGATTCTGCATATAACTCAAAAATGCCTTAGCACTTATCACAATATGTAAGTTATATATGTGTTCCAACTTTGTTAACTTGGGAGTTTTGAGATTTGCACTAAGCCCAATGAAATTAAAGCGAAAAGAGGTTATGCCTTTTATTCCTAAAGTTTTTAAAACTTAATGCAAAGAGAAGTAATGTTTCCTAAAATCTATTTGTTTTTTAAAGGGTCCCCATTTATTATTCATAACCTTAATCGATATTCAAATAAAATGGGGGGGTGGGGAGGGGGGGCGGGTGTTTCATAGCACAACAATTGGCGATTCAATGAGAGAATCATTTATCTATGATAATTTTAAAATTTCTGTCTTTTTCAAAATAAAAATAGTTAAAGAGATGTAAATAACATGAAATTTAAAATAAGTAATATTTCTCCGAGCCATAAAAAGAAAATCACTTCATTATTATCCATTTGATATCCTCTTAAAGATTAAAATTCTTTTGCATAAATTAGCCTTTACTGGGTTAAAAGATAAAGCAGCAAATCCTCTTCCTCTTAAAGATTAAAATTCTTTTGCATAAATTAGCCTTTACTAGGTTAAAAGATAAAGCAGCAGATCCTCTTTGCAGATTAGTTTAAAATATCCTCATTTGTCACAGGTAGATCTTCTACTACAATTAGGTATTAATAACCTTTGATAGGGTTACCTTTCAATCAGTCAATGATTCAGTATCCCATCCAAATAAGAATTCAATTTTTAAAGATAAATCCTAAGTCATATATTTATTCTTCTTTCCTCTTTTTATTTATTTTTTCTACTTAAAATTCATTGTTTTGGTTTTGTGGCCAAATAATAACAATGCCATTCATTGCGTGTAACTTAACTGAACAAGCTCGCGGCGTGATGAGACCCCTTATCTTTTTATTAAAATAATATTAAGCCATTACCATGTTTTGGTATGCAGTTTTAGTAGTGTCAATTGGTTCTTTCCCTATGAATATGGTAAGCATGCTTTTTTTTCTTTTTTTCTTTTTTTTTTTTAATTTTATGATCGAGCCTTTAAAAAGAGAAAAGTTTATTGGATTGGGAGAATCATTGAATCCTTATGAGTTTCTTGATGATAATCTTAGAGTTAAAAATTTCTACCTAAAAAGAGTCCTTTACTTGGTTAAAGATACTTTTCTTTACTAATAATAGATCAAAAGTATTTTATAAAGTTGGAGGCTTCTCAAAGAACAAATAACTTAGTGAAAAACAAGAAATTATTCATAGATCTAAAACCTTTTTATTTTTCAAATGTTATAAATATTTCTTTAACAATCACTATTTATAAAAGTAGAAATAATAAAATATTCAAAGAAAATTTACTTGTGAAGTCAATAGTTATACTATTTCAACTTTATTTTCCTATGAAAAGTAAAAGTAATAATGTACAAGGGATAGAAGAGGTTATCTCCTATGAAAAGTGTTTCTTCAAAATCTGCCCATTTATAGGCAAGGATTTTCTCTTACCTAATAAATCTTGCAATAAAAATGTTGATGGGTTCATTAACTCAGCAATTTGAAATGGTCCAAGCCACATTCTTTGGAATTTTGTATGCTTTCCTTTTTCCTCGTGTGCTTTGTCCCACTTCAATACTAGGTCTCCTAGTTGAAATGATTATGGGATAATAGAATGTGCATTAAAGAAAGTCTTTAATAACTATTGATGGTGAGCATGTGTGATTTTGGCTTTATTTCTTTCTTCTTCCAATTTGAGAATTTGTGCTTTCCTTAATTGGAAGGAAGAAGGAGTTTCTTGAATAAACTAGACTAGGGCTAGAGAATAAATAACTATGTTTGTGGGAAGAACAACTTCTTTCCCATAAACTAGACTAAATGGAGAAGTGCCTATTGAGGCCTTCTGTGTAATCTGGTCTGCCCAAAGAGAAAATATCAAATATTTGTGCTAAATATTCTGACTTTGATCAACAATTATCTTTATGATTCTATTTTGTTGGTTGATTATGCTAGACCATTTCCCCGAGGATAATAGTTAGCAAAATATTTAAGTTTGAAACCTCTTTTAAGAGAAAATTATGTCAATGCATTTCTTGAGAAATAAGATGCATTATCAAACATTAACATAGTTGGTAAACCAAATCTGGTAATAATAAATTGGTCAATGAATTCAATGATGTTCTCAGAATTAGTTACCTTTATTGGAATTGCTTCCACCCATTTTGTAAAATAATCTATTGTTGTAAGAATATATCTATGTTGCTTTGAAGAGTGAGGGACAATGTCACCTATTATGTCCAGTCCCCATTGTTCGAATGGTTGTTTAATGTTGACTGGTTGTAATGGTAGTGCAAGTTTCCTTTTTATTCCACCAACAATTTGACATGTTTTACATTTTCTTACATATTGATGTACATCTTTAAATAAAGTTGGCAAGTAATAGCGAGCATGCAAAATTTTGTGAGCTGATGTATCTCCTCCAATGTGCCCACCAGCTAAACCATCATGGAGTTCTTGTAAAACCTTTTATGACTTAGATTTTTCTATACGTCGTAATAAGATAGAGTCATATTTTTTCCTGAATAAGACATCATTGATGATCTGATATTTTTTTTCTTTTAATCCCAAGGCTCTTTTCTTTTTGTAATTGAGTTTTAGAGGATCATATCCAATTTTTAAGTAAAATATGAGATCAACATATTGAGATTCTGTATTGTTGAGGCTTACCTCGAAAATATCTATATCATTACATGGATCTTTTTCTATTGGTGAATCTGATGCTCCAATCAACATTCTGCAAAAACCTTGACCTTTAACAATTTTACATGGTCTAGTTTCTACATCATATTCTTATAAAGAATTTATCCAGTTGGATCTGTTTTCTCCCACTTCCCTTTGCATCAATAATTGTCTTACTGCTGAAAATGGAACTATGGTTTTAGTATGAGTTTTCAGGGGGAATGGCCTAAATTTTTTTATTGCTTTGAAGATAACAAATGCCTATTTTTCAACAGAAGAATAATTCAATTCAACACCTTGTAAATTTGAACTCAAGAAATAAATAGATGCTTCAATATATTCTGCATTAAGTTGTGTTAAAAGAGATGCATATGATGTTTCTGAGGCTAATGTATATAATACAAAATATTTTGAATAGTCAAGAGTGACCAAAGAAGGAGAATTGATGATAGCTTGCTTGATCAATTTGAATGAATCCCTTTCAATGTGATCCCATTTAAAGATCAAATTTTTCTTGATCATGGATTGTAAAGGAAAAACTATTTGTGAAAAGTCAGGAACAAACATTTTTACAAATTTTATTTGGCCTAATAAATATTTCATTGATTTCTTGATGTGTGTAAAAGGGATTTTCTCAATTTCTCTAATCCTTTCCGGATCAATATAAATACCCTTTTTTGATACGACAAATCCTAAGATATTACCTTCGCTCAAAGAAAAATAAGACTTCTTTGGATTTAATGAAATCCCATATTTCATACATCTTTCAAAGATCTGTTAAAGGTCATTCAAATGGCTTCTTCTTTTCTTGGAATAAACAGTGATATCATCCAAATAAATTACAACAGATTTTTTTATGAGTCCTTTAAAGTCTATATCCATAGCTCTTTGAAATGTGGCACCTGCATTAATCAAACCAAAAGGCATTTTCTGATAAGCATATGTTCCCCATTTCATTCTAAACGTAGTTTTCAATCTATCATCTAGATGTAATAGGATTTTGTTATATCTTGAAAATCCATCAAGAAAAGAGACATGTTCAGAACCAGCTACTGATTGCAGTACTTGTTCCATAAGTTGGTAGTGGTAAATTATCCTTCAGACAAAATTTGTTTAGATTTCTAAAATCTATGCATATGTGAATATCACCATTATTATTTCTAACAGGCACTAGAATAGAAACCCATTTAGAATGTCTAACAAGGAAAATAATCTTGGCTTTGAGAAGTTTGTTCAATTCAGATTTTATTTGGCTTTCAAGGTTTGGGTGGATTTTCCTCAGTTTTTGCTGCACTGGTTTCTCATTTGAGATCATAGGTGTAGGTTTTAACCTTGTACATAAACGATCTACAAACGAATCTTAAAACAAAAAATAAACAATAGCGAGAGCATAAAACATAAAACAGATAAACACAAAGATTTTCCCCTTGGATCCCAAATCGAGATGACCAACTTGATTTTTCATTATATTCCTTTTAGTGTTACAACACATATATATATACATTCTGAAGCATACATAAACCCTAATCCATTAACCCTAGATTAGAACATAACCGTAGCTCCCTTGACCGGATCTACAAAATACTAGGGGCCAAAAACCATCATGCCCCAAAAACATGTGCAAACCCATGCACAAAATCATGGGCGGGTCCACCCACCAAAAAATAAGGACCAAATTTTTTTTCTCAGGGCGCTCCCCAGACCCCGAATAGGGGGGGTTGTTGCCCCCCCTATGACCCCCCTGCTACACCTGGTGCAACGTACAGGGGGCACTATCGCCCCCCCTATCACCCACCCTCCCCCTGGCGCATGACTAGTCATGGAAATAATATAACACATACCCAACAATAGGTATGGTATGTTGTATGAGAGAAGTATCATAAGTCTTGAGATCCGTATCATCCCATGCGAATATTCCTTTGTATTTATTCAACAACTCAATGAACGATGATATTTCATGAGAAGGTAAACCAAGACCTAGGTTGATGTTTTGCGATTTATCATCAGTAACAATATTTACTAATTCAAAATGCAAAGTTGAACTTGAAATTTTGGCATTATTTTTCTTCTTAAATCTATCTTCGAGATCATAGAGATATTCCAGCTTAACCACAGATTTAGGTATTGGATTTTCTTCAATGTTTTGCTTTAAATGAAGGTCATGCTGTTAGGTCCCTATATTACTAGTATAGTCCCTTATTATTGTTATTTTAACCCCCTTATTGTTATTATTGTACCCCTGTAACCCCCATATTTTTATTATTTTTCCCTTAAATTATTATTATTAGGTCGGCTAGGATTACATTGTGGCCCCATGGACTCCTATATATAGAATTAAGGTTTTGTAATTTGTATCATCCAAGAATTGTTCATTTGTGTAATGTATTGGAGGTTTCCCTCTCGAAGTCTCTTATTTCTAAGGCGTTGATATCTCTTTTCTTCTATTTTTGGAGCTGGTTTCACAACATTTGGTATCAGAGCTTTGGACTCTAGGGTTTCGCTACTCCAAACAGGTCATCGTGGCATTTTTGCTATAACTTTTTTTCTACGAAGTTTTAGAAGTTAGAGTGCGAAGCCATCACAAAATTTTAGAGCTTGGTTCCCAATACTTTTGGAGATATGATCTGTGGAATTTAGGTCTTTTTCAGGCTCCCGAATTTCATCTCAAAGAGGTGATTGTGGGAAAAGCTTCATAACTCTCTGTCTGAGCATCAGATTGGAATTATGTAAAAATTGACTGGAAGTAAATGGACTTTAGTTTCCTTTATATAAATTTCAGAGCCAAAGGAGCAAACAGTGACATGTGGCAAGTCGTAAAAGTTCGCTCTACTAAACTAGTCCATAATTAGGTCATTGTGGGAGATTGGACATAACTTTGACTTGAAGAATCCAAATCAAGTCAGACCTGTGGCATTTGAAAGAATCTTCAGAGGACTACTACAGGGCCGAATTTTAGATATTGAGGATCTGCATGTATATATATAAGTCAATTTCAATATCAAACTCCTCAAAAGCAAGTAAAAGGTGTGTATTTTTTTTTCCGAATTTCATAAGTCTTGTTTGAAGAATCAAGTTGAATTGATTCCAAGGGCATATTATAGAATAGATATCAGTATTGGATTCTCAAAGGGCCCCTAAAAATAATTCAACACCCATTAATCCTTTAGAAGGCTCTACTATGACTCATGAAGACGAAGAATGGCAACATGACATATCAAAATTACAAGAGAAAGTACAACAAATTTCACTCTCGCAAAGAGCAACAAAAAATGACATGGAAGTTTTGATAAAAGGCGTGGAAACTAAGATGGGTGGTTTGAATAAAGGCATGGATGGTTTGAAGAATGGCATGGAAGCTGGCATGGAATCTAAGATGGATGACATGGAAGCTAAGATGGAAAAGATGAAGAATGATCTAAAAATAGACATGGAAGGTTTGACGACGTTGATACAAGAAATGTTTCCTAATGGTGAAAAGATAGTAGAGGAAACTCATGATGAGAAAAAAATAAATTTTAATCGTGATTTCATAAACTCTAATGTTGGAGGGAAGAACAACCATATTCCAAAAATGGATATGAGGAAGTTTGATGGAAAGGATCCTGTAACATGGATACTACAGATGGAGCAATATTTTGATCTCAATAATGTGCAAAACACAAAAAAGGTACGCACTGCAACTTTACATTTAGAAAAAAATACATTTGTATGGTATTGATGGCTTTACTCCCGTAAAAAAATTGTCACTTGGTCAATTTTTACGGAGGTAATGATAGCACATTGTGAGGATACAAAGAGAAACACTTTCTTTAGCCAATTGATAAGTCTCAAACAAAAGTGTTAAGTGGGGGAGCACATTGAGGACTTCCAAAAATTGAATATAAGGGTAACTGATATTTCAGAGGAACACAGGATTGATCTCTTCATAGTTACTTTAAAGGATAACATCCAACATGAAGTTTGTGTTTTGGAACCTGATTCATTGGAGAAGGCATTCAGGTTGGAAAGAAAAATTGAATGTAAAATTATGGCGACAAGGAAGCCTACCACTCACTTCTATAAAGACGGAAGTGTTGCTACTCCTAGATTTCCACAACCCACAAGGTTGACACCACAACAATTGGAAGAAAAAAGAGCAAAAGGGATTTGCTACAGTTGTGATGGAAAATACACTAACGTTCATAAGTGTGCTAAGAAGAAATTATTTTAAATAGATTGTGAAGAGGAAGAAGAAAATGAACAAGAAGAGGATATACACAAGGAACCAACCTTAGAAGAGGAAGAAATGAATCCGACCATATCGTGTAATGCATTGGCAGTAATTAACACTCCTCAAACTCTCAAGATAGAAGGACATATCAATAAGAAAAAGGTAATAGTGTTGATTGATTCAGGTAGCACCCATAATTTTATTCATTGTAAGGTAGCCAAGGAATTGAATTGTTTCCTATACCCAACACCAAAATGTCAAGTGATGGTTACAAATGGAGGAACTATAAATTTCTCTGCAAAATGCCATAATATCAAGCTAACCATGGGGGAATATGTATTGAATAGTCCAATTCTTTCCATTCCTATGGGAGTTTCTGATGTTGTAATAGGAGTACAATGGTTACAATCTTTGGGGACGGTAGCTTTTAATTTTCAAGAAATTTTCTTGAAATTTTTTTTAGAAGGAAAGGAAGTCGAATTACGGGGTATTGCAGGGAAGCCGAGAAATATAATAAGCTCTAATGTCATGAAACAACTTCTAAATAAAGAACAACGAGGCGTAATTTTAGAATTATTCTCACTAGAAGTTCCAACATCAAAATCATCTATTTCTGTAGATCTCCAAAAATTCTTGGACAATCATTCCAAGGTGTTTGAAACTCCCAAAGGGCTCCCACCTATTCGTGATCATGATCATGCTATTAATTTTATTCCAAGAAGTGTTCCTCCAAACATCATGCCATATAGATATCCTAATGTCCAAAAGAGCAAAATTGAACGTATGATTGCAGAAATGTTAGAGGCGGGTATAATTCAATCTAGTCAAAGTTATTTCTCTACTCCTGTAGTATTGGTACACAGGAAGGATGGATCATGGCGCATGTGTCTGGATTATAGGGAGCTCAATAAGCTCACCATTAAAGATAAATTTCCCATTCCTGTGATTGATGAATTATTGGATGAATTACATGGAGCAATTTATTTTACCAAGTTGGATCTTAGTTCAGGATATCATCAAATTAGAATGAAGACTGAAGATATTCTGAAAACAACATTTCGAACTCATGAGGGTCATTATGAATTTTTGGTCATGCCTTTTGGCCTTACCAATGCACTTTCTACATTTCAAGGGTTGATGAATTCCATTTTCAAACCCTTCCTTAGAAAATTTGTGCTAGTATTTTTTGATGATATACTAATCTACAGCAGGTCATGGAAGGATCATGTTCAACATGTTGACAAGGTGCTCAAACTATTGCAGGAGAAACAATTATGTGAAAAAACATCCAAATGTTTCTCTGGAGTACAAGAGGTGGAATATTTGGGTCATATTGTATATCACTAGGGTGTTAAGGTAGACCCTAACAAAATTAAAGCCATTAAGGAATGGAAAGTCCCCACAACCATAAAGCAGTTGCGAGGATTTCTCGGGCTAACAGGGTATTACCGCAAGTTTGTTAAGAATTATGGGAGAATAGTAGCACCTCTAACAAAATTATTGAATAAAGATGCATTTTCATGGACTCCTGAAGAAACTAAGGCCTTTGAACATCTTAAAGAGGCAATGTGCCTAGCACTAGTCTTAGCTACGCCAGAATTCACAAAAACATTTATTGTGGAATGTGATGCCTCAGGAAATGGAATTGGTGTCGTTTTAATACAAGAAGGAAGACCCATTGCTTTTGAAAGTCGTCCAATGAAAGGAAAGTATTTACATAAACCTATTTATGAGAAGGAAATGTTAGCAATACTACATGCACTAAAGAAATGGCGAACTTACCTAATAGGAAGACACTTCAAGGTAAAAACATGATAGTCTTAAACACTTTTTGGAACAAAGACTATCTTCATAAGAGCAACAAAAATGGGTCACAAAGATGTTGGGTTATGACTTTGAAATAATCTACAAAAAAGGGAAGCTAAATGTTGTTGCAGATGCACTCTCAAGAAAGAATGAAGAGGTGGAAGCATTGCTTTGTACCATTTCTATTATCCAACCAGATTGGATAACCGAAGCAAGAGATGAATGGAAGAAGGAAAAAGATGTATGGACACTCATTCAAAAGTTGCAGCAAGATCCTAGTACATCTGATACATTTAGTTGGAAAAATGATTCCTTATGGTATAAAGATCACTTATATCTTTGTAAGAATTCCCAACTAAAACAAAATATTCTTTTGGAATTGCACACTTCTCCTTTAGGAGGACACTCAGGATTTTTAAAAACTTACCACAGGGTGAAGAAATATTTTTTTTGGGATGGCCTTAAATCTGATAATCGAAAGTTTGTGGCGGAATGTTTGGTTTGCCAACAGAATAAAGTTGAGACAATTAAGACCCCGGGTCTTCTACAACCTATATCCATTCCAAGTCAACATTAGGAGGAGATTTCAATGGATTTTATCACAGGTTTACCTAAGTCCGAAGGAAAGAGTGTCATCATGGTGGTAGTTGATAGACTTACCAAGTATGCACACTTTTGTGCATTATCTCATCCATTTAAAGCAAGTACAATTGCTACTACATTTATGGACACAATTCAAAAGCTACATGGGAACCCAAGGGTTATTGTGAGCGACAGAGATTCCATTTTTACTGGAAATTTTTGGACGGAGTTATTTTCTTATTTGGGTATTCAATTAGCTCATAGCTCATCTTATCATCCTCAATCCGATGGTTAAACTGAGATAGTAAATAAATGTTTGGAAGGATATCTTTGTTGTTTTGTATCTGATAAACAAACACAATGGGTCAAGTGGTTACCTCTTGCTGAATGGTGGTATAACACTTCCTTCCATACTGCAGCAAAAATGACCCCATTTGTGGCACTTTATGGATATCATCCACCATCCATCACATCATCTTTAAGGGAAAATTCGAAGGTTCAAGCAGTGGAAGATCACATCGAACATCAGCAAGAAGTTCTCCAACTCTTAAAGGATAACCTGAATTTGGCACAAAATCGAATGAAACAACAGGCAGATCAACATCGCAGCGAGAGAAGTTTTGATGTAGGAGATTGGGTATTTTTACGGCTACAACCATATAAAAAAATGTCCCTCAAGCAAGGTAAGAAGGATAATAAATTATTGCCAAAGTACTATGGTCCTTACAAGGTGTTGCAAAAGATTGGTACTATGGCATACAAATTGGAGCTTCCTGCTTCTTCACGAGTGCATCCGATTTTCCATGTTTCATGCTTAAAGAAGGTTATAGGTGAAAATCTTCCAGTTCAAACAATATTGCCAGAACTTGATGAGGAAGGAAAAATCATATTGGAACCTGAAGCGGTCACGGAAACAAGAACTCGACAACTACGGAATCGATCAATTTCGGAGTATCTCATCAAGTGGAAGAACTTACCCACTGAAGATTCTACATGGGAGGATGAGAATTTTATACAGAAGCACCCAGAGCTACTCAAGTGTTGAGGACAACACTTTTTTGAAGGAGAGGGGCATGTTAGGTCCCTATATTACTAGTATAGTCCCTTATTGTTGTTATTGTAACCCCCTTATTGTTATTATTGTACCCATGTAACCCCCATATTGTTATTATTGTGCCCTTAAATTATTATTGTTAGGTCAGCTAGAATTACATTGTAGCCCCACTAGGATTACATTGTGGCCCCATGGAATCCTATATATAGAAATAAGGTTTTGTAATTTGTATCATCCAATAATTGTTCATTCATGTAATGTATTGGAGGTTGCCCCCTCGAAGTGGCTTATTTCTAAGGCGTTGATATCTCTTTTCTTCTATTTTTGGAGCTGGTTTCACAACACATGCTCATTTTCATCTAAAATTTGATCGTCATATGACCCTTCTGACGTCAAGAATTCAAAAATGTCATAATTTTCACTAAAGACTCGCCAATTGGTGACATTATCAGGAATGGATGGTCTAAAAATAAATTCAATGGAGAATCTTTCAGGACTAAAATATTCAAATGGTATGAATTTTGATGCAACATTAGCTAATAGATCAGCACTAGCATTTTGCAATATGGGAATAGGGGAAATATTGAATGCTAAAAAATGATCTATGATATCTTGAACTAATGCCTGATAGTGTTTAAGATGTCCAGAAAGGCAGTGGATAATGTTTCTTACCTGTTTAATAATGATTTCTGAGTCTCCAAATACCTGCAAATTTTTCACATCAACACTAATTTCTTTACAAAATCTGTGTATCAATGCTTTGTATTCGTCAGTATTATTTGTACACTCAAATTGTAATCTGCAAGATAACATGATCTTCTCTCCTTTTGGGCTAACTAGAATACAACCAACTCCCGCACCTTCGTTAGATTTGGAACCATCAAAGTACAAAGTCCAAAACAAAGTTTTGACTTTTGGTTTATTTACAAATTTTTTACATTTGGAAAGATATGTTTGTGAGAAATTTCAATTTATGAAATGACAAAATTGTCCAAGAACCGAGATTTTTGAGCATTGAAATTCCCTAAATATGATTCACTTGAATAATTTCCGATAATATTTTTGGTAAATTCTATTGGCTCATTGTCACCTTCAAATTTAGTTACTTTATGTTTCATATGTTTTTCTCGATCAACTCGAATTTAATTTAGTTTTTCATTATAAGGTAACCAAATGTGAGACCAATCTATAGAAAAATATCAATGGAGTTTTTCAGGACCAGTCTCTACTCAAAATTAAGCCATAGAACTCTGGAATATCAGCCACTAAAATAACAATGATTTGACTAACTTTCAGATTCGAAGAAATTCAGATACTGACTGAATTTATTTCCCCTAGGACTTCAACTTTGATTATATAAAGTTGTACTATGTGAACAACAAATTTTTGAGGAGTGATATTCAACTTAGCACAAACTGTTATTGGCACTATATTAGAAGAAGCTCTTGAGTCAATCAAACAATTGTGAAGATTCTTGTTGTAAATTTCATATGTTAGAAGAAAAAGAGGTGTATGTGAATTGGACCTATCACCTATAAGAATTGCATCTAAAGGATCAAACTTATTTGAATAAGTATGAGGTTTTTCTAAACTATTTGCAGCCTAAGATATAACAACATTAGGTAGTGGTGAAGCAGGAACTACATTTAGTTCTCTAAGCAATATCTTTTGTTTTTTTCTCAATTTGGTAAGTTCATGA
Source organism: Pinus albicaulis (assembly GCA_034641835.2). NCBI lineage: Eukaryota > Viridiplantae > Streptophyta > Pinopsida > Pinales > Pinaceae > Pinus > Pinus albicaulis. Next base: position 1,651,186,460 of record CM076578.1, on the reverse strand, counting down.
AGTGAGATGTTTGCCTTTACTTTCTTCATATCTTCAACAATATTATATTCCATGGTATCAAAAAGTAGCAAGGTTTTTGACGTAGATGGAGAATTTGTTGAATATGGACTAGACTGTGAAACCTTAAAAGAGGATTTCTTTTTATTTGATTTGTCCTTCGAAGCTGTTGTTGAAGTTTTCTACTTTTGACTTGGCTAGATTACTTCAACAGGTCCTTTACTTCTAGTACTAACATGCAAAGCTTCTTGTTGTTCTTCATTTGGGAGAATAAATTTGCACATGCCATTTAGTTCAACTATTTTTTATGCCTCTGTTTCTTCATCTTTTGTTTATAGGTCAGACTCAGCATTAGATATAGCGTGGGGTGGCTGAGAACTAGAAGGTTGATTTCTCTTGAAGAATATGAAAGCTTTCTTAGCATTGGATTTTTTAGCAACTTTCTTTTTTATATCTACCATTTCATTTGTCATGGTTTTCAGTACTTTCAGGAGGCCTTCTACATCAAAAGGATATTTTGATGGTTTTTTCTTTGAATCGTCTTCGAAGGAAACTTTCTTGGATTTTCTGTCTTCTTAATAACTTTTCTTTTCGAGAGTAATAATACGTTTCTCTACAAACAAATCTTCCTTCATGGTTTCCACTAATGTAGCTAATTTCTCTCTATCTACAAAAATGGCTATATTAAAGGGAAGAGAAGAGATATACCACTCAATTTGAACTTCAACACCAAGAAATGACGTAGCAGGGATTTTATTAATTAATTAATTGAATCTAGAATTGAAATCTTTGATTTTATCTCTTTTTTTAGCCTCGAGATTTTATAATTCATTGATGAGCAATGCAATGGTTCTGTCATCTCCAAAATTAGGTAAGAATTTCTCTTCAAACATATCCAAACTAGTTATAGAGTGAGAAGGTAATGAAAAATACCAGGATCCTACATATCCTATAAGAGTATATGGAAATAATCTAACCACACAGTCTTCTTCAGTTACCTATTTTAAATTGATGAATAATATATAATTGAGGAGATGTTCTTCTACTAGTAGACCATCATCAGGATTAAATTTGGGTAACCATATTTCAGGATATTTATGAAGTGGGTGAAGAGGAGATGTTGTTAGTCATCAGTAATTTTTTGCCTTCATAGATGACTAAATTATTTCTCTAGATTTCTAGAAACAAAGTTCATGAACATTGTGAGTTCTAGAAATTTCACTGCCTTCATCATCCTTAAGATAATTTTTCAATATTTCATCATTCCATCATGTCAAGCTCTGCTTACTAGTCCCAGAAAACCCATTAGGGGCTCATGTCACTTATTTTGTCTATATTTTGTCACCTTTGGCCCAAATCCTCTATTTTGTTTTTGCCTAAAACCCCCACTGATACCTAAGGCCACCAATCAAACAGCTCTATTGTGTCTCCCAAAAAATACCCCAAGTATTGATGGTCTCAAAACTGCCTCTGTAGGCTTTTTAGATAAATCAAGTACATTGGATTTTGGATCTTCAATACATCAGTTTATCATTAACTTTGTTTTACATTTGATGACCCCAAAATCTAAGTTTTAGTCCAAATCCAAGTCCAAGGAACCTTCCACTAGGTTAGCTAGGGTTTCACAAGTCATAGGGTGGATTTGGTATCCTAAAATCTCTATTTTTCCTATGTAAAGAGACTGCATTCAAAGAAGAAAAGAGACAAGTGACTTTGTCCAAAACTAATCAAAGGGTCATTCAAGAAAGGCCTCCTTGGCATAATGCACAAATTCTGCAAGGGACAGTTTCCCTTGCTCACATTACTGCAAAAAGATCAAGATGGCCATCAACCTTGAAAAGAGGTAAGGTAATAGGGTGAAATCACCACTAAAGGCATCCACAGCAAAGAAGAAGGCATCAAGGCCTATGTTTGAAGAGAATCAGGGTTTGTGACTAATTTTTCCAAACAAGTGAATCAGTACAGGGACTACAAAGACAGAAGGTCACCTTCAACTCCATCCAGTGCACATTGAAGATTTTTAGAAATAATTAATGAGTTTTGAAAGGTTTTAGAGAATTTAGAAGACAACACTATTTACTTTTTTCTAACAGCCCTAAAACCTAGGAGTTTGGAAAGAATGACAAACAAGTAAAAGATGATGATAGGGCCTCCTTCATAACAGTAGATGGAATTTCAAGGGGTATTCAAGCTACCGTCTAGGGTTTGACAAAGAAGCACTGATTCCACCTCACCAAAAAGACAAAATGGCAAAGGGTATCGGTGCAAGGGCCTGATTTTTCAAGGTACAGTCGGAGGCATTAAAAAGGATCAAAAGGAGGTAGACATAAGGCAAAGTTCCAAAGGATAAAATCATTACTGAGCATGAGTTTACTATTGGAAAATAAGGTGTCAAAATTCCAAAAAAGGCACTAAGGGATCAAAGGGAAAAGTTGTGTAGGCACCTGCAAAAATAGAAGTGGCCAAGGAGAGACACAAAATGGTTTAAACTACTAACTTCTCCCACCAGAGATATATCACTGTCAAAATGATCAAAGGAAAAAACATGTAATTTGTCTAAAAAGAAGAGAAGCCTCCAAAAATGGTTTCCTTATCAAAAGTATTCTGCAAGAGATAGATTAGCCATGAGTGACACTTCTTCAGGATTGTCAATGATGGCTACCTACAGGAAGATTCATAAGGTAAAACAAACCTGATGTTTATCACAATGGTGGCACATATGAAGACTAAAGGAACTGTTGATTCCAACTTCTATGGTTTTCACACCAAGAAGTTTTCACTGCTTCAAAGTAAAAACATGACAGAATATCAGTTAAAAAAAGAAAAAAATTCTTCTCTTCAGTCTCATCCACCAAGCAAATCAGAGGCATGAAAGATACAGGATTGAAGTCTCCAAGGTGAAGTTTCCAAAATGATCACATGTTTACTGTTTACAAGCCTTGAAATTCATGAAAAGGATAAAGTGGAGAAGACCTTCAAAGAGCACTAATGTCATTGTCTGTCCTTTTCCTCAAAACTTTGTCAAATGACCTTTTGCTTTTTAAAAAAATAACTGGTTCATGTTTCCAAATGTGGGAAAGAGGCACAGTTGGGCTTGTTAAAGAGATTTTAAATCTAAAGGGAAACATCAAAATGCTCCAGCTAAAGCAAAAAAAAAAAAAAACCATTTTTTCTAAGGGTTCTGCCACCTATAGGACAAAAAGATCAAAAAGTCAGTAAAAAGAAAGAAGGGAAAACAAACATTAGAAAAGTGGGTTTGGTCATGAAATTATTTTTCAAAAAAGAAGTATAAGGATCTTCTTTCCCTCTTCCCACCTCATTTTTGTCTTTGCAGGAGAGAAGGAGAGCCGTTGAATCGTTTTTTAAGGTTGTTTCTGCAAAATTGGTTGAAGTTCTAGGTGTTGCACACAGACAGAGGCACTACGCACACAACCTTTGCCGTTGTGCACAAAGGAGAAGAGGCAGTGTTAAAAATAACTACGCTACGCACCGAAGAGCTGACACTACACACAGGCAATGTCGCTACGCACATGCCTAGTTTGGAGCTCGACTTGCCCACCATTCAACGGTGCTACGCAGAGGGAAGGCCCGACAGGCCCGATAACTCACTCAAGGCACCCACAGCTTCCCCAGCACTACGCACATGCCTTCCAATAGCCCGACCTGACCTGGCGCTATGCACAGGGAAGGCACAACTGAACGACCAGTCGGGTAGTGTTGCGCACAGAGGAGATTTGCCCAAAGTTGCCAAAAAGTGGCCAAAATCACTCTTTTTCTCCTCAGATTTGCCCCAAGCTTCTTCATAAGTTTGAAAAGGTTGGTGGTAACTCTTCCTTGCCCTCCAAGTGTTTTCTTTTCACCCATAATCAAAGGAGAGTATAAAAAACCTAAATTGGCTAAACCCTGGTCTTCATGGAAATCAAACATTTAACCCTCTAGGGCAAGAATTACCAATTGGAGAGTTGTCATTAGCATAAATACACTCAATGAAAGCTCAGCCTTTTTCTAAACTCTGAAAGCATTCCTTTACTTCTTCCATTTTTCCTCCATTTGTTAAAGTTTGCCCTCACCATCACTCATTTTTCCTCCCCAGACCTAAAAGCTCTCACCAAGATAAAAAAAACATTTTGTTTAAAGACACAATCAGTCACCATGTCCGGAGAGGAGATCAGTACCAGCAGTGATGAAGTTCAAAGGCCTATCAAGAAAAAACACAAGGGAGGTAGGAATAATAGGTTTGAGCCTTTGGATACAATTCAAATTACCTCTTCTCCCATGATCCTTGCATGTTTTCAAGATGTTGGATGCTATCAGTTCTGTGAGAGGGTTAAACAGGTCCAAAACCACTCAGATTTGATTAGGTTGTTCATTCTCAGCCAAAACCACTAGGTCAACCTAGTAGGATTAAAATTTGAGTTATCTTCCGAATCCATTGCTAAATCCACAGGGATACCAGATGTAGGTGATAGATGGTTCAAGCAGAAAAAATTGGCCTTAAGCTACTATGAGCCCTTCCTCAAACCTAGCTATCAACAGGGCTGCAAGACTTTTTTCCCCTTCTCCCACCTGCTAGAGAGATATGCCCCACTGATGAGGAAGATCATCAAGTACTTCAGTTGTGAGGGGAGGTACTCCAGGCTTTAGTCATATCACATAAGGCTGCTAATGCACTTCACTAGGATTAAATTGTTAAACCTGCCATACTATCTCTACCGGAGCATTGACAAAATGGCTTCAGTAGTCAAGAAAAGGAGTTATGCCCACCAAATGCAAAGCCTTTTTCACCACTCCTTGGTTAAGATGATTTTTTTACATCAGCTGGAATAGCAGGGAATCCCTTTGGAATTTTTCATCTCACATGATGTATTTGAAAATCCCCAAGCCTTCATTCAAACAAATTTTCCTTCCACTTCACACCCACTTACCTCCACTCCTCCATCACCCCCTAGGCATCATGATCCATCACCTTCACCTATGCCTTCTCCACAAGGAAACTTACCTCTTTCTTCTTCTCCTGATGCATCAAATGAACATGATGATAGTGATAATGAGGAACAAGCAGATGACAGTGGAGATAAAGAAATCAGTAGGGCAGAGACAGAGTCTAATGATGAATAAGAAGATGATGGTGGAAATGATGAAAGTAGTGGGGCTGAGACATAGATTAATGAAGAAGAGTAGGAGGTTAATGTTGATAAAGAAGAGGGAAGTGAGCACAAAAGTAATGAAGACAAATATAGTGATAGATTAGAGGGAGGCAGTGATGATACAAATACAAATGAATCACTCCCAAGTACAGAAAAAGGTGGTGATGATGACAAAGATGAAGACCTAGAAGATAGTGAAGACAATGATGAGGGTGATAGTCAATAAGAAAGTGAACATTACATTCAAGAGAAAATGTGCATAAGCATGACAATCAACCTAGTCATAGTGCAAACAGTGACAATATGGACGAAGATAATGAACATGAAGAAACAGAAGGTGATGATGAGGAAATAGAAGATCAAGAACAAGGAAATAATGAAGCTGAAGTAGAGTTTGAAGAGGCAGGTAGTGACCAAGGAAATGACACTGATAGGACAGTCAGTGAGAAAACAAACAGAAAAATTAATAGTCATGACAGTCATGACAGTTGTCATGACTGTCATGACACAAATCGTCATGACTGTCATGACACAAATCAGCCTCCTAATGATGATGGAAGTGAAAATAGCCCAGAAGATGATGAAGAAAAGGACCTTTATGATGGACAGAATCAAAGTGATGCAAGCACAGGAGCTGATGATCAATTTGAAGGCCAATATGGCAGTATAGAAGGCAGTGAGGAAAATGAAGGTGATAATGATGCTGAAGGTCAGGAAAACGGTGATCAAACAGAGCATGAGGTGATTGATGGGGACCACAGTAAAGACAAAGGAGCTGATGACAACACCAAGGGTCATAGCCAACATAAGGACACTACCAAAGCTATCATCACTCCTCTCACATGCACATACCATAGAGGAAAGAGAGATGTGTTTGCTGCCTCAAAAAGGTAAAGGGCCATCTCCTCTCCAACTATCAAACCATTGGACAAGGGCAAGGAAAACATGGAAAAGGGTGAGCATCAGGTAAAGGTGAGGATAAGTAAGAGAATCAAGAGGGCTACTCAAGAGCCTCAATTCATTGATCTAGAAAGTTACAATGAGGACAAGGAGATGACCACCAGATTGCTACTCTTAACCAAAGATGCATAGCTTAAGGAGTGGGAAAGAGATTTCGAGATGGAACAACGTGTCATTCAGTATTAAAATAATGAGCACAAGCACTTCAAGAAGGTGAAAAGGGGCCTTGGTCTCCAGAAGAAAATGACCAAGCACTATGCAAAGAAAAACAAGCTTACTTGTGCCAAACTGAAGGAGGCCCTCATGGAGATAAAAAAACCTAAAAGAAGCAAAAAACCATGATAGCCTTGGAGTTTTGGTTGAGGCTTCTCAACAGGTGTCCAAGACCTCTTGAGGGACCACTCCACAAATTTTGAGCAAATTTAAACAAAATTTTGTCTTTTTGAAATTTTGAGGCCTCTGTGCGTAGAACCCTTGGTGCTGCGCACAAATATCATGCATCCTCAGCTTGTAAAATTGACATTTTTGGATTCCTCTCATCATCAGAAACTTTCTCACAAAATTTTAGATCATTTGGAGCAGTTTTGACCCCCCAAAAGGTCAAAAAACACCAAAATTTTGACCATTCTGCCTCATTTTCAGGCAAGGTGTTGCACACAAAGAAGTGTTGGGAGAATGGATTTTTGGACAAGAAAATGGCACTCATTAAGGAAAAATCAAGTATTTCTGGAAATCATACTCATCAGGCTTTCCAACGAGCCATCACAGAGCCAAATCTGGCATCGGGAAGGGATCCAAAACTTAGTCACAAAAGACCTTATTTTCTACTGAAGTGGCACTGCGCACAGAGACTGTCTAAGTGTGTTTTGAACCAAAAGCCAACAATACACACTCATTTATTGAAAATTGATATTTTTGAGTTTTTTGAGGAAAATCACTCTAGAATTAGGTGCAAATAGTTATTTTGGCATTTATTTATTAGTATATTATGTGCCTTGGGCCTTGCATGGTCTCTTGGCCATAAGTGACATTTATGGTTGAATTTGACATTTTCCTACCATATTTAGGGTTTTAGTCCTCCTTTGATCCATAAATAGAGCATGAGGCCATCATGTATTTTGTTGGCATTTGATGAACTTGGAGAGAAATACATGGTTTCTATGAGCTTGGAGAAGAAATTGGTTTTGTGAAGTTGATGAATGGCTTGCTTGGATTGATGATGGAGAATTTTGTTTACAGGATTCCTTAACTTGGTGAATGGTGATGTCTTCTTAACTTGTTTATGTTTTCTTGTTGTCATTATGTTTCATCCTTCTTGGTTTCTATAAATCAGAAAAGTATAGGTTGAGACATGTTCTTTGAGGCACCTCAGTCCTCCTGTTTGTTATAGCCTTGATGTTTTCCTCTGTTTGATCATCTTAAGGAATTCTTGATTGCTCCTTAGGTCCACCTAAACTTTTTTTGTTTCATGTATGGTTAGTATTCTATTTTACAAGTATGATTCACGGCATGCCCTACTTATTTGAATCTTTCAAAACTCTGTCTTGAAACCTCTCTTTGGAATATTATTTGCTAGGTTAAGTCAAAGAGGTCTCGTTCGATCTTGCACTTTTTCCATGCTTATCAACTTGTTTCAGAGTTCTTTATAGCTTGATATATGATGTTTAGGAGTTCTCTCTTCATAGATTGAGTTATTTGTGTTATCTTATATTTTTTCCCAAATTCTGAAGGTGAATTTACTAAAGTTAGAAGCTCTTATGCTTTCTATGTTTCGCTGGAATTTTTACCTTGGATATTTATCAGTTTAAGTATTGTTCATTGAGCTTAATGGTTTTCCCTACCTCATGAGTTATAGCTTTTAACTATCTATATTTAAGACCTCCTTGTTTTTCCCAAACTATATGTTCACTCCACCTCACACATTACCTTAAGGATCCATTAACCTTGCTAGACTGGCCCTGAAACACACTCTGATTCATCATTGAGACACTCATGAATTTCATTGAATCCATAGCCCAATGATTCAAAGATCTCTCACTCCACCTATTCCACTTGACCATCTTACCCAACCAAAACAATCAACAAACCCTACACTTAACAACTCGCCTAAAATCAAAACCCTAAAGAAAAAAGAACACATCCTTTGCACCCAATAGAGAGATCCCTCTATGAGTCCAGGAAGGCTAGGTCCTAGGAATCCAAATATTGGTTCCATGTTACCCTATCATTTGGTATACCAATCTGCCAAATCACGGGACACTAACAGTTGCCATTGCTACAGAACCTGAATTATTCCATGGTTTTACACATGGTGGTATTTTTTGTCCTACCATGATTGTAGAAGTTTGGGAGGATGGAGATATGAACAGGATGTGAGTGGAAGATGAGGCAGGTTGACTACCTGAACTACAAGAACTAGCACTAGTAGTATGAATGAGAGCTGTTGTAACGTGTGGGGGATGTGAATGGATTTGGGATGAGGAATTGGACAAAATCTCACTAATAGATGTTTGTGATTTAGATTTCTTGGTATTCTTTCGAGAAGAAGTAATGGGAAACTCCAAAGGAGGAACTCCAATTTTCTCACTTAGAGAACGAGTTAAGATTCTTCTAGGTTGTAACACAAATGAAACACTTTCTTCAGATGGTTGTGATATTGCAGGATTTTCAGCTGAAATCGAGATTTGTTCTAACTTCTGTATCAAAGTTTGAAATTTTGGTGACTCATATTTATAGTCTGAAGAAAGTAATCTCTGAGATCTAATAGGGGATTTTGGATATTATTTCTCAACTTTTAATCTTAAAATTGTAATTCCAGATGGGGATCCATAAGTTGGAGGGGATCTAGATGGAGAACGACTATTAGGATGGCTTCTAGATTTTTTATTGGTTTTCCTTGCCATTCTCAATTGACCCTCATTCTAGCGCCAAAATGTTTAAGCCCCAGAATTCCGTTGCAACAACATGGGGGATAACCACCCGGTCCGGACCTTAAAGCATGTCCTTTTCCATTTGGTGTAGTGGCTCCGACTGGGGATAATGGGAATAGTTTCCCAACAAAGAGATTGCTATGGTAATGGTGGGTTTTGATACAAGGTGGAATGATGAATGTTTTTAAACTAATGGAAATAATATATCTAAGTAACAAAACACATGCATCTACTTAATCTATTTATTTAAATTAATCTATAACCTAGGCAGAATTACCATTGATTCAATCTAGAAACATATATTAGAGTATAAGGTAATAAATATCATTCAATTACTGAGAGAGATGAAAATTATGTAAAATGATTATTTTGACTAAATAGTTAATCAAAACAATTATGTGAAATATATCACATCTATCAATTGCTTTATGTATTTGGCAAAGAATTAGAGCTAAAACATTGTACAAAAATGCATGAATGATAAACTGTAAGTCAAATTGCATACATATCACAATATAAAAAAAATTAATGTAAACTCATAATCAAAACTTAATCATAAGATAATAGTACGAGATATGATAAGTTATGCTCATGAAATCCACAATATTGATCTGCTTCTCTTCAATCCAAATATACTTTAAGAGTACAAAAGTGAAATTTCGGTAAAGCATATTCAATTTTCAAAAAATTAGATCTTGTTCCATATATTTCATCAAAAGCATTCACAAAAGTACAAAAGTGCAATATTTCATAAATTGTTCTTTGATAAAATTTTGGACCCTTCTCTAAATGCATGAGAAGGGCTTAAATACTAAACTAAATAAGTCAAAAATAGGTTATTACATAAAAATTTGAGGAGGTTTCAAACAACCTTCCTCATAATAAGTAAATTAAGCTACAATCTAGAAATTAAAGATAGCAAGACTGCTTAAGTGGGTTGATTTTATTTCGTCATTTGATTTTTGAGTTGGCAGATATCCATCATTGGATTTAACTGAGTCAGTTGAGTGATCCATGATCTGAATTATCCTTTGAATACGACATTTGAGAGTGCTGACAATGCTTTTCTAGTGGAATTAGTTTAAATATTGTAGAGTCATGCACCAGTGATGTGGTCTAATCAAGAAATTCTAGTAATTTTCTTGATCTAATTTACTTATCTTCTTGATAGATTATGCATGTGTTTCAATGCTTTGTTTCCACTATGTCTCCAATAGTTTGACCTCTGGTATTGCTTCGGTTATGTATTCTTTAATAAGCTTAGCACTCTGAAGCTGTCCATTGATGGACTCAATGATTTCATTTGCCAAGTTGGATCCCTTTGACACTGCTTTATCTGCTCGTTTCAACCGCATCCCCTACTCTTTAAATAAAATATCTTTATGAAACTTGTCAATCTTTAGGAGAGCAACCTTATTCCCTTTTTCAGATTCTTTCCATAAAATGAATTCAGAAAATTCCTTTTGAATCTTTTCACATTCCAGTATTATGTTTGCCACTTGTTGAGTCAATATTTTACTTGTTTCACAGTATGAATTGGTAGCAGAAATTTGTTGACATAAAGTATCTTGTTGTTGTTTCAACTTTGAATTCCATTCAAGTGCCTCTTTTATTGAAATATTTTGTTTGAGGTTGGCTTTTAAGCTTATCCATTACTGTTTCTATTTGTGCATATTTTTCAGAGATATGTACCTGATGTTGCAACTTCAACCTTTAAAATTTCTTCTTGAACTATGCGATTTTCATTTCAACTTGCTTATTGGAATTATGTTTTTCTTGTTCCAGTTGTCTTTCTAGATCTTGAACTCTATATTCTCCTTGTCTGAGCAGAAGTTTCACTTTTGTTGCTTTATCAATCGTGGCATTTGCATATGCACCTGCAAACTATGACAGTTTGGTAAGATGTTCTATTGGATTGACAAAAATGTCTTTCCAGACAATATCTACTGATTCATTATTGAGGGTTGTCATTATCTCATCAAATATTCTTCTTTTCCTCTGCTTTACTACAAAATTTTGATTTGGACTGTAGAAAACGTCCAATGGAGGTATTTCTTCTATATTCAAAATAATTTCTCCTATCAGGTAGGCCAAGATGATTTCCTGTTCTTGAACCTCTGGTTTTTTTGAAGTGCAACTATTGTTTCTGGTAGTTTCTGAGTTTTCTGAGGAGTGTGAAAAAATTTTGATGCTTCTGGATTAAGAATGAGTGGTGTCTGAAGTTCTTTAGTAAACTTTTGCCAGTCTTTGCCCAAATTCTCTACTTGAGATTTTATTGTCTCCTCAGGTGTAGTTTGAACTTGCTGAAATTCTTTTAAAGATGCATTTAATAATTCATCTTCATTGGTCCCTTCCTCAGAGTGTGTATCAATTCCTTTGATTACATCTTCAATTATCTTATCAGGGCTCTCATTTTTACTTTCAGATTCATTTCCAGAATGATTTGAATCTTGGGGCTTATGTTGTGAATGCTCAGAATCCTGAATTGATTTTTCCTATGACTCATCTTCTGAAATATCTTTTTCTTCATCATATAAATTGATACTAGGGGTTGGCTCTTTGACATCCTCTATTAGTAACAAGTATAATGATACTGTTTCCAATCTCTTATTTCCGTATTCATGAAAATATTTAATGTCTACTACACTAAGTTTATTGGATGCCATGTTTAATACATCTATAAAATTCTCTGCTCCTTCAAATAAATCATCAAAATCATCCTTTTCATGCATGAAAGGTCTAACTTTAAGAGCAGTGGTAAAATTTTGGACCACATTGTTAGGATCATATTGTCTCCCTGGCATAAAATCCAGATTCAAAGAGGTAATGTTTGGAATTTCCTTTGTTATATGACCTATATCAAAAAGAGAGAAGGTACCACACTGTAATGGAAATTAAGGGCAAATGGTTTTCTTTAAATCCATGAGTTGTTTGGTTATACCATAACAAGTGTTTGATATGCAATTTCTCTAGCCAAAAGTTTATCTAGGACATAGTAGGGAAAAACATGAGGAGGAGCAAGACTCCCAAAAACTATGACATAAGTAAAACTCTCTTCTCCGAACCATCTAGCCACAGGCATAATATCTACAATGGATTCTTTAGAAATTCTAGGGGATTTCTCATTAAAAATGGTTTGATGGATTGGTAACATGACTCCATGGCAAATCTTATAAAAATGGGAATGAAATTCAAAATCCCACAGGGCTTTATGATAAATATGAATAGGGTTAGGGTCTTGGCTAGTCCATTTCCAACCCATAACAGGAAAATTTGAGTAGAAACATATATCATCCATAATATATGCGCTCATGTAAAGAGGAGGGATTGTCCTAATAGAAAATACCCTATTTTTTATGTATTCAACAATAGTTTTGGCCAAATTTTTAGATAAAATATTGGCCCAATTAATAATAGTAGAATTGATGGCAACACCAATTAAGGGAACCCATTCAATGGAAAATTTGGTGGTATCAGGTTTAGAAAACAATCTACACATCATTGCTGCTACAAAATAGTGGGGTGAAGGAAATTGTGCTATTGGGTACATACCGAGTTTGTCCCACTTTAATTTTCCTTGATCTGTCTTCCATTCTTTCACTACCTTCATCGGGTCTTGATTTTCCTTCGAAAAATTTTCAAGGAAAGCTTTATCATAATCATTTTTTGGCATTTGCAAATGATACATTGCACACAAACCCTCGGGGTGAATGAACCCATGTTCTCCTATTTGGAATTCTTTAAAGTCTTGTCTACAACATTGATATTGTCGATGACCCATCTTACCATATCATTGTATGGTAGAACCTTTGGTCTTGTAGCTATCCTATGTGAAAATGAACATGCAGCTTCAAAACAGGAAGGCTTTGATGAGTCAGCTACATCAACTATTGCTACTATCTTTAATTCCCTTGGATTCTCTCCTTCAAACAAATTATACATTTCTTCCCATGAAGAAGTTCCACTATCCTTATTGCACATAGTATCTGAAAAGAGTGGAGGCATGTCTGTAACTTTAGAGGTGGATGATTGGGAAATTGATTTTCCTTTATTTGTCATTTCTATTGATATCGCTTTCTTGGATAGTTTCCTAAATTTAAGAAAACAAGGAAATTCAGTGTTGATATGAAGAGTGAAGAGGAATGGAGAAACAGATTTAAATAAACATAAATAAAAAACTTGGCGCTTTTATTTGAAACATGATTTAGAAAGATATCGATCCTTTTGAGCCCCGAGACCATAGAATTTCGTTAATAACTCTTTAAACGATCATCAAATATTTTACGTATTTTAAAATAAATGTCCAATCAGAAGATTTAAATCATTATATCTTATTAACGAACCAATTAATTAAGCATCATTTCAAGTGATTTGGTAATAAATGTTATATTGCAAAATCACATATTTTACAAGCATTCATATTATGTGTCTTGACCGCGAGTGTATGCGAAATGTGATCTGTGCAAATCACATATCGCACTTTATCAAGGCGGGTGTAGCTTTCATTCGGGTTTATGTTACAGGACACGATTAGAGCCTTATTGGATTTTGCTTTATCATATTTCATAGCTACTCAGTGAACATGAAAGCCAGGATAACCACCTTTAGTTTTAAAGGGAAAGAAGATATCTCGTGGGAAGATGTGAAGAATTTCAAGGGAATTCTGGAAGAAGAGTTTATTTTGGATGAGTTCGAGAGACTCTTAAAGACCAATTACCTATCAGAGAGGTAATATAATGAGAGAGATAAGGAGTTTTAGGAGCTAAAAATGAGTTCTATTACATCTGATGAGTATATTAGAGCATTCTTGGAGTTTTTGAGATATGTAACATATCTCAAGGAGGAGAAGGCTAAGATTCATAGATTCATCAGTGGATTGAAAACAACATACAGAGACCAGATTGAGTTTAATGAGCCTAAAACATTAGAGGAGGCCATCTGGAATTCGAAGAATTTCTATGAACAATAAAAGTGCAAAGCTTCACCTAGACATGACTTGAAAGGGCGTGAGAAAGTTAAAGGGAACTGGCCACCAAAGCGGGGAAGACCTCAAGATGTAGGCAAGAAAGAAAATGTGGTCCCTTACAAGAATTTTAATACAGTTGAGAAGGGACATGGGTCAATAGACTAGAGGTGATAGTAGAGTATTGTTGCAGTGTTGGGTATGTGGCAAAGGTCATCGTAATAAGTAATTTCCATTTTACGAGGGTGGTAGGCCTTAGATCTATAGTGCTCAGGCGGCACAAACAATTGGGGATGTTGGTAATATTATTCCTTAGATTAATGCAGTTGTGCACAAAAGGTAGGCGAATCACCAGGAATTTATTATTGATATGGATGGTAAACTTTGTGATCAAGTTATTTCTATTTTGATTGATCCTGGATATAATTATAGTTATGTTAATCCTGGCCTGATGGATAAGTGTGTCTTATGGAAATAAGTGCATGTAGAGTCTTACTTGGTGAAGTTGGCTACAAGTACTAGGAGGAGAGTTCATGATTAAGTAAGAGCTTGTGCATTTGAGTTGAATGGTATCCCTACATCAAAACATTTGAAAGTACTACCATTGAGATCATATAGTAGGATTTTGGGTATGGACTGGTTGTATCTTCACAGAACCAAGTTACATTTCTATGACAAGGCTATTGAGTTCCTAGATGATAATGGGGAAACAAGAATCTTGTAGGGAAATAAGAAGCCTACATCAACTAGGATGGTTACAAATATGCAGGCTAAGCACAATTGTAGAAAGGGGTGTGTGATGTTTGTAGTTCATATTTCTAGTGACAAGGGAAAGGATGTTGGGGATGCAGAAATATTCAAGGTTATTTAGTCTTTCAGTAGTTTAAAGATGTGTTTCTAAGAAATATTCCAAAGTTTCCTCCTCACAGGGAAGTAGAATTTTCTTTTGAGTTGGTACCAGGGGCAGAACCAACATCAAAGGAACCTTACAGAATGAGCACACCGAAGTTGGTGGATTTGAACTTGTAGTTGAAGGAAATTCTTGATAAAGGATGCATTAGGCCAAGTGTATGACCCTCGGCTGCACTAGTATTATTCATAAACAAGAAGGATTCTACTCTCAGGTTGTGCATTGATTACATGTAGCTGAAAAAAGTGATGACCAAGAGCATGTATCCATTGTCGAGGATTGATAACTTGTTCAATCAGTTGAAGCGATAAGTTGTGTTCTCAAATATTGATTTGAGATAAGGATATCATCATGTATTCATCAAGAAGAGGACATCTACAAGACTACTTTCAAGACTAGGTATGGGCATTATGATTTTTGTGTAGTTCCATTCAGTTTGACTAATGCTTCAACTAATTTTATGTGCTTGATGAATAATGTGTTGCATCCTTATCTAGAAAATTTTTTTATTGTATTTATTGATGACATATTGATATATTCTAAGAATGAGGAAGAGCATGTAGAAAATTTAGCAGCAGTGTTGAGATTGCTAACAGAGCATCAGTTGTATGCTAAGCTTAGAAAGTGTAGTTTATTTCATATAGAGGTACATTACTTGGGACATATTATTTCCAAGTTATAAATAACATTAGATCCATAAAAGATAAAAGCTATCGGGGAATGAGCAGCTCCTAGAAATGTGATCTAAAATTTGGGTAATGGAATTATCAGTCTTTTCCAACTGTTGGATCAATTCAAGGGTCCATTGTGTGACCTGATCGTCCTTCCAAAAGGTTTGAAATTATTCTAACCTTAACAACCACTCCTGCAAATCGTGTGCAAAGGTCACGAAGAATATCTCACGCACTTCTGTGAAAATATACTTGTTCTTCCACTCTTTAGTGGACAACTTCTTACTTCTGTTTTCTTTAAGGGCAAACTCCTAAATCTATATTTCAAACCAATCCTCTAGTTCAGGTTTTAATGTCTGCCATTGACCTTTCGACATCACCCAAACTCTCTCAAAATGATCTTGGTCCTGACAACGGAACCATTTGTTGGCTTGAGGGGTCCTGAACCAGGTTCGAAGTTGAGGTTAAACAACAAATCCCTCTTACTAATGGCCCTTTTGGCAGTGACCTACTTGCGCAAGTCAAAGTCTCACCCGAAGCAGTATGGGGGGTGATGGAACCAGGTTTCCACACCCTGAGAGAGGTTTGAATGATGTGGGTGTCCTACGATCCAAAATAACCATGAATAGACCTTCGCAACATAAGCCCTAACCAGGTAACCCTTCAAAAATATTTAGGTCAATTATGCAGAATATCTTGTGTGCAAGTTAACACAAGATTCATAAGCCAAGTAATAACTCTTAACAAACAATATCAGAGCCCAATAACATTAGATCCATCTAATAATCATTCATCTAAGCCCATAAACAATTGCGTAAGAGATCTAAATACAAACAGTATAAGAATCAGAAGTAATATGCAGAAACACTCATAACATAAACAATATATGCATTTCAGACTCAGATATATGCAACAAAATTTCTTTATTCATATCAATTCAAATCCTTCATACAAAAACCCATCAGTTCACCCGTGCACACAGCCAGCAAGGTCCGCACACAGTAGGACTAAGGTCTTCGCACACACAACCAACATGAGCCTGTTACCCAGGAAATCCACATAGAATATCACAAAACAACCAGATCTACCATTTGATGTTCAAACTTATCCAAAAAAAACTGACTTCTTCGACTCGTTCTAGACTCGTATTTATACTTTTATCCTGTGCTAATCTAGGGTCCGCAAACTGTGGTTTGCAGCCCCTTGTTCTATCCTTTTTACCCATTACAACTAATGAGGGGTTTTGACATGCCCCAAAGCCCCTTGGCCTATGTTGCACACAACTAAACTTACAAAATATATTACAAAATTATATCAAAATTTGTCTTCAAAGCTCGGACTTAGGGGACCCCGCTCCAACAGGCCCCCAACACAATCTTCTGACTCATCCCGAGTCACAGCGGAACTGGGTTCTTAATTTTTTTCTGGAGCTCTTCAATAGCAACAACAAAGGGTGCCAAGATGCCCGTACTCTGGTTCGCAGTGCTCTACACGATCTCCAGCAAATTTTTCGAAGTTGACCCTTCTATCGCCAAGGTGACACTCTGCAAGGCCTGATTAAGATTTCTGACTGTAGCATCTAATTCCTTAGACAAATTCATTGCCTCATCTGCCCATGGCTTCATATGGTTGGTGACAATCTTTTTCTTCCAGCGGAGCTCCTCGACCTCATCTCGCACCGCCTAACTGTTCTGAAGGCGTGCCATGCACTGGGTAGGAATGAATGTGGGCAAGGCCTCTTGTAGATCATCGAATTCCTGCTCTTTGGCACACAGCGCCTGGGTAATATTTTTGACAAGTGGATATGTCTGTACAGAGGTCCATAGGCCCATGGCGGTCTCTAGAAGTTCTAATCCCTTGTCAATGTTGGCAGAGATGCTTGCAAATGTTGTTTTAACTAGGGCAACCTATTGTACGCGCATCTCCGGAGGGGTCTCAGGCTGCAACTGTTGGATACCGGATTTGTATAATTTTCTCTCACATTTTCGCCCACCTTTCTATCTCTGTGTCATTATTATTCTTAAACACACGAGGTAAACCAATTTCTCCTATTTTACATGGGATATTTGATTAATGAAGTAATAGTCCAGGAGGTTTTACCTTTTGCAAATGTTAACTCTGATATTTTTATAGATTCCGCAAAAGCGGGAAGGTTACAACTGTGAGTTGTGGAGCGGCTCCTAATTTCTAGCATTGCCTTCACTTGCTGCTACAGTGCAACAGACTCAGTTTCACCCCAGCAACATTTTAGGCTTTTTCATGGTTTCCTTTTTGGAAATTAGGTTGTTGTTGCAATGAATTGTATAATTGTAGATTTGTAGTTGTTAGAGGAAATCTGCGATTTCCTAAACATTTGTATGAAGAGGGCCTACAGGCTGTGAATCGGGGTTAATCCCATTACATACATATTTTGTAACGGTATATTCTACAATTAATTGAATGCACAACACTCTGTTGTTTCACCTGTAATTTGTGAGTTTGTTGCAACCCTGATCAGATAGTTGGGCCCACTCTTCTGATCTGGTGTTGTGTTATCTTTCTTTTTGTTGATTTCATGTTTATTTGGGTTTGTTAATGTTGTTCCAGTATAATCCTTTAAATTTCTATGAATTCTTTTTAATTCTAAAATACGTTTTTAATTCCTGTTACATTGGTCTGTGTGTTTGTTGATTAAGCCTACGATCTAACAGCAAGTCATGTGATTGATCTTGAATATAATGGGTTGTTAGTATTGAAATAAATAACGCCCTCGGGTTGATAATTTATGTGGAAAAAGGGTTTGAATATTTTTCACACCCAAACACCAACATTTTGGCGTAGTTGTCGGGGAAGGTTAACAAGGTGCAAGAACACGATCTGCATTGATCTAAGAGGTCAATCTCTCATCTTGGGGAGGGAATTCATTGCCCTACTTCAAGTCCTGAGCATAGTGTGTTGTTTTTCCTTTTCTTTGTTTTCTTTTTTTAAGACTGATCTCTTTCCTTAGGGAGGGTATTTGTTACCCTGCTTTAAGTCCTGGGCATTGTTTTTAGTTTTTCTTTTCTACTTTTTGATTATTTTCTGAAACGAGCCAACTTCTCGTCCTAAGGAGGGTGTTTGATTGCCATACATCAGGTCCTAAACTTTAATTTTCTTTTCTGTCTATTTGATTTTATATTTTGAACCTATTCTCTCGTCCCAGGGAGGAAGCTATCTTTCTTGCTCCGGGCCCTGAGCACTTTTTTTATTTTGATGAATTCTTATCACCAATTGCATGAACAAAGACATGAATAAGAGGGGTAGAGGAAGACCCCCAAAGAAAGGAAAGGATCTAGGAAGGAAGACATATATTTAGGAGATTATTGAGAAATCTAAATCTGAAGCATCCTCTCGTGTTGCTGTCAGGGTAAGGGTTCAGACGAGGTCCGAAGGGCAGTCAGTTGACAGCCAAATCCAACTACAGTACCAGAGGAAACTCTTTCAACGATAGAAGAAACAATAAATAGGGTACCGGTGGAGGATATATCACTGCTTTCAACAGAAGGGGAAGAAATAGCAAGTAGAGGATCAAAAGAACTGACCAATTTTAATTGGGAAGAAGAACCTCCGAAAGGTTTTTCATCACCAAGAGACCAAGGGAGTGCTGTGAAGCCTCCAGCAGTTGAATTAAGAAATTATGTTTTGGAAAGGGAGTTCTTGAAATATTTTGTGTCACCAAGAGACCAATGGAGTGCGGTGAAACCTCCTACTATTGAATCACCCCAAGTACCAGTCACAGAACCAGTCGAATTCCCAGGTGAGTATTGGAGGATATTTATGGCACCTGCAAGTTCTTCTATTGATTTTCCAATTGGAAACATTATAGGTGATGCATCGATGAATCCCATCCCTATAACAAATTTACCTAATTTTCATGGGATTTTTTCGGAATACCCTGATACATTCCTCTTTGAATTTGACATTGTCCGTCGAGGGTATGATTATATCTTCAATGCTCAGAAGCTACAAATATTCCTTGCTACCCTAAAATGGAAAACCCTGCGATGGTTCATGGGTTTAGGAGGGAGAACCATTACCTCATGGGAAGGGATGAAAGAAGCCTTTTTGGAGAAATATCAAGATTAATTTAAATCCCATGACATTAAGAAGGAAATCTTCAAGTTTGTACAGAAAGAGGATGAGAATATGGAAGACTGTGTGGAGAGATTCAAATATATATTGTAGAGGTCAGGCCATAGTGACCTGGATAAGGATATTCTGAAGATCATTCTTCTCTGGGCGCATAGGGAAGATTATCTGCAGCTTCTGAACATAGAAGGAAAGGGGGATATTTCAAAAGAAGACTTCGACACAGTCTGTGACTATTGCATTCAGTGTTCACAAGGAGCTGTAAGGAGCAGACAAGGAATTCAGTCATTAAAGACTTCTGGTGGAGGGGTTACAAAGACTGAAATTGGAAACCTACTGGATAATCTAAGGACTGATATCCTGAGCACATTATCTTCCCAGATGGACACTCCACAAGAAAAACAGAAACAAATAGAGTTGGAGAAGACTATGGCTATATTCTGCCCACAGTGTAGAAAGAAGCATCCTTTGAAAGAATGCCCATTAAACACAGTGGAAGCTTGCGCAATTTGTGAACAGACTCATGCGACCAAATCGTGTCCTTCCTTGCCCGGAATGAAGGTGGTTTTTCAAGGAGAAAGTGAAGAAAATGTGGTAGGCCAGCTGTACTTCATGGGGCCGAAAAATCCATGGCAACCTCAACCACCAGCTATGAATCCAGGTATTTTTTACGACCCATCCCAGTATTTTAATAATTTTAATATGGATCCCCAGTATGCACCATTTTCATCTATGTGGTCTCAATATCAATACCCCCCTTGGCAACAATGGGTTCCCCAGGCTAGTTCGAATCCTTCATGGAATCAGAGCTGGAGTGGACCCTCTCCTACTGGTCAGTTTCCTCATACTATGACTCAATAACAACTTCAGTTGCCCTCTAATGTACCTCTTGGTAATCCAACCCTTCGACCCTAGCTTCCTATCCAGCCCAATCTGAATCCTAATAATAAAGGGGTCCAACAAACAAATACTCTTAACCTTCCATCTTATAGCATTCCCATCGCCGGACTTAATGAAATAAACTTACAATCTGGGCGGGTAGTAAATGCTCCCACTTCACCTATTATTATAGAGCAGATTGACAGTGAAGTTACAGAACCAGAACAGAGGACAGTTGGGGATAAATCAAACCAAAACATAACAAATCATACACCTCCCCAATCTGTTCCTAATCAAGGTCATTCAAATTCTCCTCCATATCCTAAAATACTGACCTTGAATAAACCAAACCCTCAAGCAGAGTTTGATTTCGTGGAGGAATTGAAAAGTCTCTTTGTTAAAATACCCCTGCTACAGGCTATGAGGGATGTACCTATATATGCAAAAACTCTCAAAGAGTACTGCTATAAGAAACTTGGGAATAAACCAATGGATCCGTTAACTATTCATGTGATGGGTAGATTGTCCGACATTATGCTAGGAAAGACTATGCCTATGAAATATGGAGATCCGAGAAACCAAATTATGACAGTACAAATCAATGGGGTGGAAATCCCAAATGTACTAGTGGATTTGGGTGTTGGAATCAATATCATTACCTCTGAAACAATGAACACATTAGGTCTCGGAAATGTCAAGCCAACCCCTACCATCTTGGAACTAGCAGATAGGTCTACAATTAAACCAATAGGGAAATTGGAAGATGTGACCATTTCGGTGGATTCATGGCACTACCCGGTGGATCTCCTTGTGTTACAGACAAGATCTTCAGTTGGAGGTCACCCATTGATTTTGGGAAGACCTTGGCTCGCAACTGCAGATGCTTACATAGGCTACCGATCTGGGCATATGATCATATCAAATGGGACCGTTACAAAGAATCTTACTCTCTACCCTCCTGTGGAACCTAGCCCATCTGAAAAATCATTAACTAGTCAGAAAAATCTACTAATAGAAGAGCCTAAACCTGAAAAATGAAGAAGTTAGACCAATCCTCACTATTGAGCAGGCCCTTCAATTCAAAACAGAAACTAAGGACGATGCCATCAACACTTTTATAAATGATCTTAGTTCTGCTTCCAATTCAACTCGCCAAATTTTAGAATCTGCTATGAGCTGTGAAAAACAGGAAAACATTGAGCCAAAAGATGAAATTGAAGACATTCCTGTCACTTCATCCCATGATAGTATTCCAATCGAAATTGAACCAGGGAAAAAACTCAATATCAACCCTAATCTGTCTGAATCCCAGACAAAACAACTCTTAAAAGTCCTTCAAGATCATCAATAAGCTTTTGTCTGTGATTATACCGACATGAAGGGGATCCATGCTAATTTATGTACTCATCATATTTATCTTAAAGAATATTTCCGCCTTGTAAGATAGCCCCAACGGAGAGTGAATCCTGCTCTAAAGAAAATTTTCAAAGAAGAATTACAAAAATGATTGGTTATAGGTTTCATTTACCCCATATCAGATAGCCAATGGGTATCCATGATAGTTATTTTTCCTAAAAAGAATGGTAAGTGGCAGATCTGCATAGATTACAGGGAGCTAAATAAGGAAACTCAAAAATACCATTTCCATTTTCCATTCATTGACCACATCCTAGACACCCTGGCTGGGAAGAAGTTCTTTTCCTTCCTAGACGCATTTAGTGGATATAACCAGATCCAGATAGCCCCGAATACTAGGATAAAACAACTTTCACGTGCCCATGGGGACCTTTGCATATAGGGTCCTCCCATCTAGCCTCTGTAATGCTCCTGCTACCTTTCAGAGGGAAATTCTGGGGATCTTTTTTGATTTGGTCGATGATAGTGTTGAAATATATATGGACGATTTTACTCCATATGGAAACTCATTTGAAGAGGGATTGGCGAATATGGAGAAAGTACTCAAAATATGTAAACAGACCCATGTATCTCTGAGTACAGTCAAATGCCATATGATGAGGGAAGAAGGGATAGTATTGGGACATTTGCTCTTAGCTGGCAGAATTCAAGTTGATCTAGCCAAAGTAGAGGTGATATTAAACTTCCTGGTACCAAAGACACCCACACAGGTATGTAGCTTTATTGGTTGTGCTGGTTATTACAAACATTTCATAGAAAATTTTGCTAAGGTAACACATCCACTTTTTCAATTGCTAACGAAAGATGCAGAATTCTTGTGGACTGAAGATTGTGAAGCAACTTTCACGAAAATTAAGGGACTGATTTGCAAGGCTCCAATCCTTCGAGGACCTAATTGGGCATTACCGTTTCACATACATGTTGATGCTTCTCAGACAACATTAGGAGATGTTTTAGGACAACAGGTAGACAAAACACCGTATGCAATTTATTATGTCAGAAAGAATTTAATTCCTATTGAACTGAACTACATGGTGACGGAGAAAGAATTCTTGGTTGTCATTTATGCTATCAACAAGTTCTGACACTACATCATCAGGTATCCTACTTTTGTACATACTGATCATGCAGCAATCAGGTATTTGATGAATAAACCTATCACTCCTGGTTGTATTACAATATGTTTGCTATTGATTCAAGAATTTGATATCACAATAGTAGACAAACCAGGACAAGATAATGTAGTTGCTAATTTCCTATCTAGAATGGATAACAATGACAAATGAACACCTATAGAAGATAGTTTTCCTAATGAACATATTTTTACAATTTATACTAAACCTCCGTGGTATGCAGATATTGCTAACTATCTTGCTACAGGGAAAGTGCCTCCTCACTTTTCATACAAGGAAAAACGAAAAAATATTCATCATAGTGCCCGATATTCTTGGATGGCAGGGTACCTTTTTCATACAGGAGCTCATAAGCAGATTCAACGTTGTGTATCTGAGGTTGATATTTATGAAGTATTGAAGGCTACCCATGATGGCCCTTGTGGAGGGAATTTTGCAGAAAAAAGAACAAGCCATAAGGTGCTACAACTGGGATATTACTAGCCTTCTATCTTTCGAGATGCACGGAATTATGTCAGGAGGTGTGATAGTTGCCAAAGTATGGGGCAGCCTGGTCGAGCTGATGAAATACCTTTGCAGGCACAAGTAGTCCTCGAACCTTTTGAGAAATGGGCTATCGACTTCGTTAGGCCCTTTAACCCACCCTCCCAGCAAAAGGTTCACATTATGGTCTGTACTGATTATGTGACTAAGTGGGTAGAAGCTAAAGCTGTTGTAAAAGAAATAGAGCAGGCGGTCTCAAATTTCCTATTTGAAGAAATTTTTGCTCGTTACGGTATCCCAAGAGAGATTTTTTCAGATGGAGGAGCACAATTTACATCACACAAGATAGCAAAGCTCATGTAGAAATATGGATTCAAACATAAGGTGACATCTCCATACCATCCCCAGGCGAATGGACAAGTAGAAAGCACAAACAAGACATTGGAAAATATCTTGACAAAAATTGTGGCATACCATCGTTAGGATTAGGCTCAAAAGATACCTGAAGCTCTCTGGGCGTATAGAACAACATGGTGGAACACAACTAGGTTTTCACCATTTGAGTTGGTTTATGGGAAATCCCCGTTGTTTCCAATAGAGTTTGAAATAAGTACACTCAGAACAACTCTTGAAGTTGGCTTGGATTTGTTAGAGGCCCAGAAACACCGACTGGCCCAGCTCAATAACTAGATGAAATTTGATCAATGGCCACCCAGAGAACTACTGCTATTTAGCAGCAGAGAATGAAATAGCACGATAAGTTTATCAAAAACAAGGTGTTTCAGAGGGGATATTGGGCACTACTCAATGACTCCTGCTTTAAGGATTTTAAGGGAAATATTTGCACTCGCTGGATGGGAAATTACGAGGTGTACGCTATATTTGATAATGGAACAGTCAGGCTAGTCACAATTGATGATACACGTGCTTCATTCATAGCAAATGGACATCGCCTAAGATTATATCACCGCTTAGCCTCTAAGGATGCTTTTATCAAACACCTCTCTGAGAAATCTGGTTTGAAGGTTGTCATCGCAGAGAACTCATCCTATGCATCGTCACTCTATATATATATATATATATATATATATATATATATATATATATATATAAAGAATACTTAAAAAAAAAATCGATTTCTAAAACAATACTCCTTAGTAGTAACTCCTGTAGAAAAGCAGCAAAATAAATAGTAACAATATAATTCTTTATATATATATATATATAAAGAATTATATTGTTACTATTTATTTTGCTGCTTTTCTACAGGAGTTACTACTAAGGAGTATTGTTTTAGAAATCGATTTTTTTTTTTAAGTATCGATTGCTGCTACTCATGATGTTGTTACTCAGTTGCCGCTACTCCTGATGTTGTTACTCATTTACTACTACTCTTGATGTTGTTACTCGGTTGTTTCTACTCAAGATGTCGTTACTTGATTGCTGCTACTCCTGATGTTGTTACTCAGTTGTTGCTACTCATGATGTTGTTACTCAGTTGCTTCTACTCAAGGGTGTTGTTACTCAGTTGCTTCTACTCATGATGTTGTTACTCTAGATTCTGTTACTCCGGATGCTGCTACTCGCACTTCTGTTACCCCAGATGTTGTTACTCCGAATGCTGCTACTCTTACTACTGTTACTACAGATGTTGTTACTCCAGATGTTGCTACTCGCATTGTTGTTACTCAAGATGTTGTTACTCCTCATGCTGCTACTCGTACTGCTGTTACTCCAGATGTTGTTACTCCATATGCTTCTACTCACACCACTGTTACTCCAGATGTTGTTACTCTGAATGCTGCTACTAGTATTGATGTTACTCCAACCACATCATTACTGCACTGTCATCCTACCAACCACCACTTCGTCTAGATAGGCGGCCAGGTATGCCTCCATGTGACTTTTACCGATTTAATTAAATATCCCATGTGATGACATTAATGCCGCGGATGTGCAACCTTTAAGTTGGGGGGGGGGGGGAGTGCCGTCACAGTTTAATGACGGCGTAATGATGACTTTGTGAGTCATTATTATAATACAGTGTGTGGTACACCTTACGATCCTTATCAATCCTCCGTATAATTATTAAATATGTATTGGGATCTGTAACACATCCTTTCCATTTCATATGAAATAATTACCATTCTATTCATTGTACTTAACATATTTTTTCATTATTTTTCTCGGTTTCAGAGAATTACCATCTGTATTTATCGTTACCACCATTCATTTTCACCATGTCGTTTTTCCAAATTTGGTATCCACTATTTTTTCCAACGGTCTATTGTTCCAAGAAGTGCTATTACAGTCCCCACAGTATGGGCAGATTGGTTGTGTGGCATGAACCTAAAAATATAGCTTCGGTTCGCAGTAATCCAGAGGTATGGAAAATATTTGTTAATGCGGGATGGGATGCCTATTTCGACAGATTTAAGGGGTTTGATAGGGAAATCACAATCGAGTTTGTGCTTAATTTTAATGAGGATGGCTCGCGAGTCAGAGGATTGGAAATTCCTATCACAGAAGAGATAATTGTAGAAGTTAGCAGGCTGAGACATCAAGGGTAGCTATGTTTTGCTTAGAGAGTTTCTCTCCCGGAGTTTCCTAAATTATTCTTGCAGGCAGGAGAAAGCATCGTTCAAATGGGCAGAGGATATGAGCGCAATACTGTGCCGTATCCATGGAACGAAGTCGCGGGTTTTGTAATGAAATACATAACTTGTGAGGGTCGTGCCACAACTCTGTTTAAATGCCATTTTAAAATTCTAACTCACCTTCGATTTCCACAGGCCCAGGTGCATTCCTTAAACATGCCCTTCTTTCTATTAAAACAGTTGCAGCACATGGCACAGTCTTCTCGACGTTCACGCCAGATGTCAGCAGTGCTCACCAACCATGGATTGGTGTTTTTACTGGTCATGTATGAAATAGACAGATATCGAGTCTCTTGGGTAGAACTATGTGGATCCTTAGAAGAAGAGATAACAGTCGTTATTGCTGCTAGAGAAGAGGAACCAGTCTCTCCGGCTGGTTTAGCAGAAGAAGAACATTCGGAGGGTATTGATCAAGAGGAACCCGAAGAAATGGAAATGGAGGTTGATCAAGAGGAACCCAAAGAAGTGGAAATGGAGGTTGATCACGAAGAACTTGAAGAAATGAGAATAGAGGAGATAATTGGCGACATAGTCGAGGCTGCCACACAAGAACCAGCATCGCCCGAGGAGCCCACAGATGAAGGAATTATGGATATCGTGCATGAAGTCGAGACGGCCATACAATCGTCGACTTTTTTCAATGAAGAACAACGAAGTGAAATGGTAGTCAGAGAGATGGCAAGTGATGATGTTTTGCAAGAAACAACATCACCTACCCGAGAAAATATGGATATTGAAACGATTGGGGTGTTACACAAGAACCACCCCCGATTCAGCCAAAACATGGAAACATACAAGAAATTCATGAGGAATAGGAAGATAGAGAAGGAATAAACCCCGAGGTCAATACTATCCCACAAGAACCAATATCAACCTCAGAAGAAGAAATAATGAACAAAGGATGGGAGGACAAAAGGGAAACAACCCTCGGAATTGAGGTCGTGCCACAAGAACCAGCGTCGACCCCGACTGAAGTAATAATGCATGAAAATCCGAACCAAGCTAGAAACAAGGATGATGAAGCTACTCCACACTCTCCATTCCAGTCCATGATGCCTAGAGGGGCGAGGGGATTCCGCTCACCCCAACGATTAATGAAGGAAATATTTATTCCACCAGTGATTAAATTTGTTGACTTAGGAGAGGGCATGGCCAATATCGGCCCAGTCATTGTTGAATCTCTGTTGGAACACTCAGAGGCTCGCAAAGAAGATGGGGTTCCTATGGAAACACGGGAACATAGAGTGGTCGATGGAAATGCTGACCAGACGACAGGATTCCCTGAAGTAAATATAGAGGAAGAAGCCCCTGAATATAGGGAGCCCAACCAGAAATACCTAATAAAATAACCAACTGATAATATCGGCAGCATTCTGCCACCTCTTGAGCCTGTTATCAGCCCATAAACTGAATTTATTGTTAAATAGGAATGGATTGAACAGTGTGAGAAGAGAAGGCTACCTCTCAAGAAACGATACCATTTGCAGTTTAATGAAACTATGAGATTGAAGAGGGAGGTTTGGGAGTTGAAGAAACAAGTTTCCCGGTTGAAAAGGAAGGTAAAAATTTACAAGTGGAAGGAAGTAAAGCCAAAAGTTAAGGTCACTTATATAGATATGCATACTGGTCCGATCGAATAGTTGTTTGAAGGCCGAGGATTTTTCTTGGCCGCCGAGATTCATAGGTGGAAGTCTGCTGCAAATGGACACAAGAAAGGGAATATGCAGGTACGAGAACATGTTGTCGGGATCGTTACAGGATACATTAACTAGTTAAATAAGGTGTGGCTAAAGCAAGCTAAACAAAAGGCCAAAATAGAAGAATTGGAAGAACAATTGCAGCTGCTGCAATCAGATAAGGAGAAGATGTTCTCCCTGGCACAGCAGGTAATGGCCTGCAGACCTCCTGCACATAGCTACACCTTATTCCTTCATGAACAATTTATTTTCTTTTGTCTTGAAAGTATATATAAGGAGATTTGGCACGAGATTGAAGACCCCATTCAATTCCTCCGTATTCTAAAAATTCATGATATTATAGGACATCACCTAATGTGCGAGCTCTACATGCATGGTTATTTTTTGAATCATGATCATTCTTTTAACCCCGTTGAATTCGTGGGGGACATTCATTTAAGATATTTTACCTCCTATACCATCAATAAAATTAAATGGAGAAAGGTCTGTGATACGTTTGAAGAGAACCAAGTCATAAGGCCGCTAATGATGAGGAAGGAGCATGGCCATTCATCAAACATTTATAACAAGCATTTAACCTTTCTACAAATTGAGGGGCATAGAGAACACATGTTGGAAACCCAGAAATGGTGTGTTGACCTCTGTGTTAGATAGATTACACTGTTCCGTAAGGAAGCACTGGAAAGTTTTCAGAGAAGGTGGATGTTGTCATCCTCAGCCGTCAGAGGACGAGAACCATTTGGGGCACTTAATTTTGCACGGGCTCTAGAGAGGATGCCATGTTTTATAGCATGCATTCAGACCTATGGGGTCATATGGATGGGGCTGAGGTTTCCGTTTCCCCTTATTTGGTTTCCAGCCGAGAAATATACTCCTGCATACAACATTGACCCAAACTGGTGGAAGGATGTTGTCTTGACGGAACGTTATAAACCCTCTGGGACAAAAATGGCTGAAGAATATGATCTCACATAGCTTCATGCTAGTCACAATCAGTCCAACCCAAATCTGAGGAGACGACGAGCTACATGAGGACATGCAGATAGACCAGTTGGGGGGAGATGTTGGGTACCGGATTTGTATACTTTTCTCTCCCATTTTCTCCCACCTTTCTATCTCTTTGTGTCATTATTATTCTTAAACACATGAGGTAAACCCCTTTCTCTTATTTTACAAGGGATATTTTATTAATGAAGTAATAGTCTAGGAGGTTTTACCTTTTGCAAACGTTAACTTCGATATTTTTACATATTCGGCAAAAGAGGGAAGGTTACAACTGTGATTCGTGGAGCGTCTCCTAATTTCTAGCGTTGCCTTCACTTGCTGATACAACGCAACAGACTCTGTTTCACCCCAACAACATTTCAAGATTTTTCATGTTTTACTTTTTGGAAATTAGGTTGTTCTTGCAACGAATTATATAATTGTAGATATGTAGTTGTTAGAGGAAATCTGCGATTTCCTGAACAATTTTATAAAGACGGCCTGCGGGCTGTGAATCGAGGTTAAGCCCAGTACATAAATATTTTGTAATAGTATATTCTGCAATTAATTGAATGCACAACACTCTGTTGTTTCACCTGTAATTTGTGATTTTGTCGCGGCCCTGATCAGAGAGTTGGGCCCACTCTTCTAATCAGGTGTTGTGTTATCTTTATTTTTGTTGATTTCATGTTTATTTGGGTTTGTTACTGTTGTTCCAATATAATCCTTTAAATTGTTGTGAATTCTTTTTAATTATGCAATACGTTTTTAATTGATGTTATAGTGGCTTGTGTGTTCGTTGATTAAGCCTGTGATCTAACAGCAGGTCATGTGATTTCTCTTGCATATACTGTGCCATTAGTCTTGAAATAACTAACGCCCTCGAGTTGATAATTTATGTGGAAAAAGGGTTTGAATATTATTCACACCCGGACACCAACAACAACTTAGCCTGCAATGAAGCAATTTGCTACCCTTTACTATCTGGATCTCTGATCTGGAAGCCTTGAGCTCGACGACCAGGCCTTCAATCTTGGGGCTGCTCTTCCATCCCAATATTGACTTCCTTCAATTTCAGAGGTTTAGTGACATCCACCATCCCTAACACGGGCCCTGCAACTGCACTCTTTCCTTCAGATTCAGGGATATTAATATTCCTAGGGTCATCTTCATTATCCTCTATTGAAAATTTCCTGCAGTTGACGATGTTTTGCATCTGCACATCCTAGGCCAGCGCAACACATTCCTTTCGGGGTCGGGATTTGTCAAAGAGGAGGACATCTATGTCCTGCAGGGCTTCATCCAATTTCTCCGAGCCATCAACCAAGCCAAAGGTTGCGAGGAAATCTTCAATCATCATAAACCAGTTTCGAGTGCCTTGGTGTAGCTCATCTTCTAGATACCAGGTGGCAGGTACCGGCCCCAACGAATGGACAAACCTATGAAACCACTCATTCCAGGTATTTTCATCCCATACCTCCATCCATATGGCTAGGTGCTTGCGCGGATCTACCTGACCATAAAAAATCTCAATTTTTGGGGTGGCTAGAGTTTTGAAGCAAAGTGTCATAATTTTTCTACATTCCTCCCAGTCCTAGAAATCTCCCTTATGTGTCTTCCACCAATGCACTGGAGTCATGTGCATAGCTAAATCAAGCGCCCAGAACTTTGATTCCTCTAGGACAACTTTTTCCAGTGCTTCCAGAAATTATTTTACACTACCAGAACCATTAAAATAAGGTAGTTCTCTTACCTATGAGGAGATGCACCAGAATTTCTTTGTGATATTAAGGCAGCGCAATGTAGATACATTGTGCAATTGGTTCTGCCAGTTCTCCATCTCACTATCCTTCTCCCAATTCAACATGCCATCAGCTGTAAGGTTGGTCCAATCTTCACCCAGCGCAGTAAATTTGTAAATATGGTCGACATCATCCCCTTCACATACTGGTTATGTATATCGTTCCCCTTCTACTGGGTCCAGTGGGACGATCACACACGTGCCATCATTCTCAAAAATGATACTTCTATGCTTCAGGTTGACGATGCCTCCCATATAAATGTCCTAATCCAATCCTAATAGCGCAGGGTAGGGGTCTGCATCATCCACAATTTGTATTACTTCAAAATCCACACATACCTCTACCCCAACAATGTCTACCACAACTTGTAAAAGGCTCCCAAGTGGAATTATGTTTTTCTGATTAGCCATGCGTAGTTAAATGGTGGACCACTCCAACTTTGGTTCTCCCATTTTCTACTAGGTCTGCTTAGGTAAGAAATTTTCATCAAACCCGAGATCCAAGATGACATGATCCATCTCATACTCTCTGGTTTGCACAGTCATGCACATCTCCCTACCATCTCTCTTCTTGTTCTTATAAATCTTGTTCACAGCCTTAGTCTCCGTTTGAGGCACATATTTTTTCGTGCAACTATCTATCAGGGCTTGGATATTATGTACTGCCTTATGATTGCGCATTAGCTTAATGCAGGCTTGTAGGAATGGTTTAACTTCATCATCAACATTTGGTTCCATGGTAGTCCTTGATGTGGAAGTGTTGGCAATATGATGCAGAGTGTTGTCCTTGATGGCAACCCACTTGATGAAGATGATGGCAACCTACTTGACGAAGTTGTTCTTGACTTGATGAACTTGTTAAATGATGTAAATCTGATGTATCTACAATGAGTACAGAAGGTAATGATGGAAGGAATGTCAATATGTGCCAGAACATGATGAAAAGAGTATGTCTCAAGGCATACGCGGATTTGTCTAGACGAAGTAGCGTATGCACGCGGGAAATAATGTGCCAAGTCGCGTATGGGAAAAAGCGCTCTAAATTTGTAAAACCAGGGGTAACTACCATGGTATTGACCCATTGTATTGAATGATGGTTCACCTATGTGATCCCGTCCAGGAATACCATTGGAAGTTATGTGGTTTTGACTCATGGTATTGATGAAGGGTAACCCTATATAAGGAGAAGAAAATCATTGTGCAAA